>CM042017.1:51384239-51829239 GCA_023525715.1 Cichorium intybus
TAGCATTCATAAGTCTCCCGAAGAGCTTATAGCAAAAAGGAAACAAATGAATGCCATATACAAAAAGAATTTGAATGAAAGAAAACAATTTTGGAGAAATAAAAACAATTTCAATCCTACTTCAAATTCCACTCAAAAGGTTGGTACCAAACACATTCCAAGACCTCAACCAAGTTCACCCACAAAACAAACCTTTTAGAAACCTTCCGACTTTGTTAAAAGGGTTGAACTTTCTAAAACATCACATACCTCAAAGAAAAACGCTTCCAACCCCACTCTTAACGATTTAAAAGGAAAAGCCAAACGTTAGCCCGAACCTCAACAAAAGCCAACTTTCATAGATACAAAATTCTCAAAGGCTCAAAAGAACGTTACCTTAGGAACTGCATACTCTTTCCATTCGGTAATATCTTCAAAAGTTTTGCACAGTCGCTTGACTCCGATTCCAAAATCCAATACTTTTGTTCACACAAAATCTCATTTTGCTAAAGAAGTTTGGAAAAAATACCAAAACAAAAGAATTCCATTTCAAAAACCAGAAAGATCAACCCCCCAAGAAGAAAACATTTTGGGTTGACAAAACTAACATATTTCCTATCTTCAAGAAATTCTCACCAGGACCCAGATTGGTTTGAGTTCCTAAATTTCTCTAATTTGTGCAGGTAATTCGTGACGAACAGTATGATCCGGAATGGTACATAGATAGTGGCTGTTCACGTCACTGAGGGAATATCGTTCATTACGAAATGGAGGAAGAATACGCTATGACAAAAATGCTACCGGAGAAATCAAAGGCTAGGGCATGATCACTAATGGCAAACTCTCAATTCGGAAAATGGCTTATGTGGAAGGTCTTCAACATAATCTAATAAGTGTTTCGCAATTGGTGGTCGGAACTGGGCTCAATGTATCGTTTGATGAAGATGGTTCAGAACTGATAGAAAAGAAAACTAAAAAGATTGTTCTGAGGTCAAAGAAAACCGGAGAAATGTTCCCTCTGGATATGAAGCCAATCACAGGAAAACCCGCCATCTTCTTACTTACAAGAGCTGCAAACGATGATAGCTGGTGACGCCTGTCTCATATGAACTTCAGAGACATAAACAAGCTTGTACTTGGTGACCTCGTGCGAGGGTTACCGCTACTCAAGTATGACAAAGATCGCTTGTGTGATGCTTGTCAACTCGGAAAACAAAGCAGAAAGAGTCACTCAACAATAATCAATACAAAGATCATTGAACCACCGGAACTTTTGCATATCGATCTCTGTGGTCCATCTGCAATCGAAAGTGTAGCTCACAACAAGTACATTTTGGTTGTAGTAGATGATTTCTCTCGATTTACATGGGTATTATTTCTTAAACAGAAATCTGAAGCAGCCAACAACATGATTAACTTCATCAAGCAAATAGAAGTACTTCTCCGAAAGCAAGTTGGGATGATCAGAAGTGACAATGGCACGGAGTTCAAGAATCAGATTCTTGACGATTTTCTCGTCAGCAAAGGAATTTCTCACAACTTCTCCGCTCATTATACTCCTCAACAAAATGGAGTAATAGAAAGACGAAATCGCTCTTTATGTGAAGCTTATCGCACCAAGCTTTCTTTTGCGAAACTTCCTTTGTATTTCTGGGCCAATGCCATCGCAACAACTTGCTTTACTCAGAATCACTCAACCATCAACAAAAGATTTCTTCTTACTCCTTACGAAATTCTCAACAAAAGGAATCCGAACATGAAATTCTTTCATGTTTTTGGATCAAAGTGCTTCATTTTCAACTCGAAGGAGAAAAAAGTTAAATGGGATAAAAAGGCTGATGAAGGAATTTTTCTGGGATATTCCTTAACTTCCAAAGCCTATCGTGTTCTGAACAAAAGATCTCGGAAGATTAAAGAAACATACTATGTCACCTTTGATGACGAGTATAATTCCCGGGCACAACATCCTGGAAAACAATCGCAAGAAATCTTCCGTGAGTCAAATCAAGCAACGATTCCTCTCATGAATCTGTATGAGGAATTTATGAATTTGTTCGATGAGTCTGAAACTGCAAAATAAGCATAAAAACATGCAAAAGATAATCAAGGTGATGAACTTCTAAAGAGTGTAGACAATGCAGTTAATAAATCTGAAACTACTCAAGAAGAATCATCTGTTCCGATTCCGAATTCGGACAACCCAACACCCACTCGAGATATTCCGATAACGATTTCTACGAAAAATCAACCTTCGACAACTAATTCAGATTTCCTAACCCAAGGAGAGAATCCAGCATCTATCTAGGGGGAGGGACCATCCACTGTGGCGGAGGAGTCTATTCCTGTTTTCGAGGGGGAGCATGCAAGTGTCATGAATAAGGAATCTCATGCAATCTTCTAGGGGGAGAATGAAAATAATGCAAATGACACTCAATCAGAGGCACAATCGGAAACAGAAGAAATTTTCGCATAAATCAATCCTGAGTATGATCCGAACTATCCTCCAATGTTAAAATGGACGAAAGATCATCCATAATCACAGATTATCGGAGAAACATCAGCTGGTGTTTTAACTAGAGCTAAATTGAAAGCGAATCAAACTGCATTATTTTCAAAAATCGAATTTTGCATGTTCAATTTGTTTATCTCAAAGATAGAACCCAAAACTGTCAAAGTCGCACTTGATCATGCTGATTGGGTCCAAGTTATGCAAGACGTGAATGAGTTTGAGCGAAATAAGGTCTGGAGATTGGTTCCGACTCTAGACAAAGCATATATTCTCGGGATGAAATGGGTATTCCGAAACAAACATGACAAAGAAGGAAATGTCATTAGAAATAAAGCTCGATTGGTTGTCAAAGGATATTTCCAGGTAGAAGGAAGCAACTACGAAGAAACTTTTGCACCTGTTGCAATACTAGAATCCGTTCGGATCTTTCTTGCTTATGCAGCACACAAGGGATTTGATGTCTACCAAATGGATGTTAAGTGTGCGTTTCTGAATGGAGAACTAGAAGAAACTGTCTATGTTGAACAACCGCCAGGTTTTGTCAGCAGCAAACATCCAGATCACTGCTACATTCTGGATAAAGCAGTTTATAGCCTGAAACAACCTCCAAGAGCATGGTATGAAACATTGACTCGCGTTCTCAAGCAGTCCACATTCAAGCAAGGCTTTGTCGATCCGACCTTCTTTCGGAAAAAGGAAGGAAATCATCTTATGATCTTTCAAATCTATGTTGATGACATCATTTTCGGATCTACTCATCCAAGCTTAACAGCTGAGTTCCAAAAATTGATGGAAACAAAGTTTGAAATGTGTTTAGTGGGAAAAATCAACTTCTTCCTTGGTCTTAACATCAGGCAAAGTTCAGAAGGGATCTTTACCAATCAAGAAGCTTACACCAAGTCTCTCCTAGAAAAGTTCGGAATGATGGGAGATTCAAAAGTCAAAGTTCCGATGGCATTCAGAACTAAGCTCACTCCTTCTCTAGAAAACCTGCAGTAGACATCACACTTTATCGACAAATGATAGGTTCACTTCTTTACCTTACTTCTAGTCGACCTGACATTATGTTTGCTGTATGTTATTGTGCTAGATATAAGGCTAATCCCAGAGAGCCACATCTCACTGCAGTTAAAAACATATTCCGATATATGAAGAGGACAACTTTACTTGGACTATGTTATCCATCACGATCTGGATTTTTCGTACAAGCATTTTCAGATGCAGATCTTGGTGGATGTGGACTAGATCAGAAAAGCACCTCAGGAGGATGTCAACTATTAGATGGCAAGCTTGTGAGATGGCAATCTAGAAACCAGACATGTGTTTCACTCTCCACAGCTGAAGCAGAATACATTGCTGCGGCGTCCTATACTTCTCAGATTATTTGTATTCAAAACCAACTCAGGGATTATGAGATTAGCATGAAACGCATTCCACCTTATTATGATTTCGAAAGTGCGATTCGGATATGCCACAATCCAGTGCAACACTCCAAGACCAAGCACATTGCACTCAGATACCATTTCATAAAGGATCATGTTGAAGATGGCAACATTGGAATCCACTTTGTACGCTCAGCAGATCAACTGGCAGACATTTTTACCAAGGCCTTACATGGACTCACTTTCACTCGAATATTACAAGGACTTGGGATGATGGAAGCTGAATCTGTTCCGAAATCTACCTAAAGTTCCGATTGATTCCGAATTTCGGAATGCCTCGGAATCGCAACTGAGAATCAATGGATTCAGAATACATGTATCCTTTTGTGTACTTAGTCTTCTTTACTCTTTCTTTTATATAATTTTTTACTCATTATTTTATTTTTTCTTCAAAAGTGACCATCTCCTTCGTCTTATTCCCAAAAAATATTTTTCATTGTTTTGTTTGATATTGTTTGTTTGTTTTATTTGTGTTTTTGTTTTGTTTTTTTTTTGTTTTGGCTGTGTTTTATCTGCAGAAAAAGAACCAAAAAGGCAAAAGATGTCACCATTTTATTATAACTAAAGGAAGGAAGTGCATGATATCAAAAGAAGAAAATACATCATCTTCCTAAAGTTTATAGTAGTGCCACATGGGAGGATCACCCAGATGGAAAGCCTGGTGGATTCGCACCTCGCTCTCATCCACAAAGAGTCGGGTCCCATCAGCCAGTCCCACATGGAACTGATTGTGGGGAGTTGTGCGAGTGATCACCGCCGGCCACCACCCTCGCCTGTGCCAAATCTCTATGAGGCTGAACTGTTTGTACTCCACCAATATTTTTGGTGGGACAGGGTGCAGGTAGGGATAACTGGTGTGGACCGTCAGGGAACCACCATTCATGCCATCATTAAGTGTTGTCATCTTCACATCGTAGCGATGATTCCACACTCCCATGATCACACCGCTGTAAATGCCACCGGAGTACTCTCCTTCCTGCATTTTGACTTCTACCTTGTAGAAGCGATTGTAGGGACGAAGAGTCATTTGTCTATGCTTCTGATGGTATTTTTCTTGGGTGTGTATTTTTGCTACTAACAAATGACTTCCTTTTATAGGCAAGAAACATACTAGTTCATCTTCCTTTTTATAGATATTAAATTACTTTTTGGAGTAATGATGAATTCTGCAGCCATTATTGCACTTTATTAAGGCAAAGACGGCTGATTGGAAACCTGATTGGATGTTTCCCTCTTATTCGCCTAAGCAATTAATGGGTTTCTCATGATGATTGATTCCTACGTCAGCATTATACAGCACATCTTTTTCTTTTTCTTATTTATATCAAACTCAAAAATATTTTTTTGCTCTAAATGAAACTTTTAAATGATGGAATTATTCTTACCAAATCTTCTAAGTACCAAATATGAAATACGATGATTATTGAAATGGAAACCAATTTCAGTATATGATTTCAGAAACTCTAGTCAAAGATCGCAAATCATTCTTACCATGATGCGCTGTGAGACTCAACAACCTTTCTTGACCATTCTATCAATTCTCCACACAACTCATTTTCATATAACTGTAACTCTTATAAAGGTTTTCAACATTTCCACTGAAAACTGATGGTTACACCAGATCCGTGTTTGTGATTTCGGAATTGTTTTCACCATCATTCCGAATGAAACCCAAAAATCCTATCACCTTATGGAATTAACGGACTCAATTGCGAAATCTCAAAATTTTTCTTTATGCGTGATCTTTATGAAATTTATCTTAACCAGGTTGTTTCTACCCACATCTTTTCCGTTTTACTTGTTTTAATGGCTACACTGGTCAAACAAGTACTTTATTCCGATTTCAGACATTTCTCACGTTTTGGAATTCGGAAGGAAGCTAAACCAACCCAAAGAGAACCACGATCTTAAAAGATGCATTTCAATGATTATTAACAATCATTTGATCGTAATTCAATGGGAAACCACACAAGCACTTCCGAATCTCTATTGATTCCGAAGGAAGAGATCGTTGCCCGGGATCCATCTGCTTTCATGTCATTCCGACATCACAGATTTCCCAGATATATATTGATTTACTTCTCTTTATTTGGCACACTCTTGCACAAAATCTCTATTGATTTTTCTAACTCTGGTTTCATTGTGATAAGGTTATATTTGATGATTTGGATGATAAGACTTATCAGGCGCTAAATTTTGAATTTTGGATGATGTCACCAATACGTGTCTGTTACAACGTCATCATGATTCTAGCTAATTTCTCGCTTGTTACGCGCCTGACAAGACGACTCTTGGGGGCTACTCATCATCATAAAGCGAGATTTGGGGAACTGAATCAATTTTCTTGGGATTTTCTCTCTCCATTTGAATTCCCAAAGATATATAAAGATTTATTGATGACTTCTGTCTCTTCTACGCAAACTTTTTCTCTCAAGGACGTTCATCTTCTTTCAAAGCAAATTCTCTCTCAAGTCTTCTTCAATGGCCGGTTCTTCTTCAGCCAATGACAACACTTCTTCCACCTTGATGCTGAAGGTCAAAGCATACTAGAACATGATTATTGATCTGAACTCTTCCCACTATAGCTAGCCGATTTGCCCAATGATCGAGTGCCTAAAATACTCGAGGATCTCCAAAGCTTTGATTGAATCTTCATCAGTCCCCATTGCTCTTCTCTCCGCCGCCTACTCCACCGCTTTTTACAATAAGACGAAGGAGATGGTTACTTTTGAAATTGGGTCGGTAAAGACCAAAATAACGAAATATCGATTTGGTGAACTTTTAAGGTTTACAGATATCGCCAACATGGTTGATCTTGAGTCTCTTCAACCAATAACCCTACTCAGACTCATCTACCAGATGGGATACAAGGGCGACATTACTCAGTTCTCCAAGTTTGCAAAGAAGGGCTTACCTCCTCACTGGAATGCACTTTTTACAATCTTATTCAAGAGCTTTTCGGAACAGACCACCGGCTCTGATAGTGCAAGTAAGCAATTCTACTCCTTCTTCTATGGTCTCTAAAATGATGTCAATCTAGACTTTGGATTTATCTTGTGGAGTCAATTCGTGGACAGTGTCAACTACAAACTTCGACACACAGAGATTTCTTGTGCTCGCTTTTGGTCCCTCATTGTTCACATGACAATTGTAAAGAATGACATCCATGTCATGACTGACTCAGTAATGGCTGCCATTCCGACTTTGCCAACCGCAACCTTCGTTACCACAAAGGCGGAGGATTTCGAATTCATAGGCACCATTCTTATGACCATGACCGACAGAGTTTCGAACGACATCAAGTGTGTCGTTGACTACTGTAAGAAGACTCCTTTTTTTTTAACGTCCTCTTGATCAAAAGCATCAAGATGCTTTTGATAAACTAGAAAATCCGAAAAAGGTAGTCAAACGCAAGGGAATAGGTGCTGCCTCCGACACCGAAAAGCCTGCCAAACGAACTCGAAGGCTTCGGAAATTTGTCATGCAACACCATTCAGAAGACGAACATTCCGATGATCAACACATTACAAATCCTTTAAAGGATTACATGGATTACAATGATGAAGGATACCCATCATAAACACCAATCAACGACCTCCATCTCCCACTCCTAACCCTACTCTGAAAACAACCCCACATTCCAGCCCTAAATCACCACCACCTAACTCACCACCACCTAAATCACCACCACCTAACTCACCACCACCCAAATCACCACCACATAACTCTCCACCTCGTAAATCCCCATCACCAGAAAGAACCACCCATCCCTCACCAAAATTTCCAGACCCTAATTCCGAATAAGAAGAAGATGTCCTGATTTACGATGATGACGATGATATGGCTGATTACATTAAATCTCCGTTCAATGTGCATTTTAATACTTCAGATGATAATGCTCCGATGACGAAGGGGCAATTTAAAGAACGTTCAGCCAAGTTGGATCAGCTACTACAAGCCAACAAGGGTACTCCTACTTCTGACTGGCAATCCCAGTTAGAGGTCCACAACACGCATTTCGAGATGTTAATTACGGAGAACGTCAAGATCATGAAAGAATTCAACTTGCTGATGAAACAAAATCAGAAATACATGGAGGAATCGGCAACAAAGATTGGCCGACTGGAGAAAGACGTTCTCAAGTTCACACGGGACTTCTGAGACTCCCATCACTCCAACAATGCCAAAATGACACTGGTCATCCAAGGATTTGATGATACCCTTAGAACTGAAAAGGAGGCTCTGACCACTCTTCGTTCGAAACTGAAAACTGAAAATTCCGAACTGGCTTCTTCTATTGAGGCCAAGGCAGAAAAGTTACCTGAAGATCTTGCAATGGAAAATGAGGTCATGGATCTCTTGGCTTCCAAAACTACAAAGATTCAAGTGCTAAAGGCAGATCTCAAACATACAACAGCAGTCTTGTCATCTACTGTTTTGCAAACTTAGGCTATTCGGAGTTGTGTTAACAATATCGATGCCTACATTCATCAGGAACTTGAAGAAGCTGATCCGATCCTCACTCCTTATGTTCATGGTCATATTACAAACAAACTTCATCATGTTCTCCTGTTACTGAGCAAAATCAAGGGTGTTTCGGAAGACGTTGCCGTTCCAAAACAAGGGGGAGACGAGAACACAGAGGATGAATCAAATCCGAACAAAGAGAAGGAGTCTGACAAACACAAAGAAAAGAACAAGGAGAAGGAGTCTAACCAGGGAACAGAGACTCTAGAGGATAACTTAAACACCTCAAACATCTCCATAGAAGATCAGGGAGACGGTTCGAAGAAGACAACAGAAAACCCCATCAAAAGAGCAAGATTTTCTACTGTCACTAATATGAAAGAACCAGGGGCTAAAAAGTCTGCTGATGACATTTATAAACCAAAATTCGATTGGTTTGAAAAGATGAATGTTGGTGACACATCTGCCGGTCCTTTGAAACAAAATTCAAAGAAGATCGGTGAAGATGATGAAGAAGATGAGACCGAGCTCTCGGAAGCAGCAAAATTAGCCAAAGCTGAAAGGGAAAAAGAGATTGATGACATTCTAAGGATCAATCGAGAGCTTGAAGTTGAAGAAGCAGCCAAACGAGATGCTGCACACCTAATGGAATCAAGAATTTTGCACTTTCCAGGTTGGGATTCTGAAACAATGAAGAAGGAATCCATCACTCAACCAATTCAGAACTGGTTGAAACCTACTTACTCATATGACATCGGAAATCAAGTGGATTCACAATTTGATTTTCCTATTACTGCTAGAGTATTTATCATTTGCTGCTTTTATGAGCTCATAGGAAATACTCAACCTAGTACTGTCGTTACTGACATGATTTTCAACTTCTACCTGACTAACTCAAAACCGCAACATCTTTCTTGGAGCATGAAGGAGATCGTCAAACTCACTCAAAGAATGCCTCGAGCTATCTCTCCATTCCGAAATGCTATATTTCTGGCTCACAGAGGATCAGATCAGGAGAAGGAATAATTTACACTGGCTGATCTTCTATTCATGAATCCATTCGATTGGATCTCGTTATTCAACAATTTGTCAAGGGCAGAAGATCATTCAATTCTTGCTGAACATGTCAAGAAACTGCTCATGGGTTACATCCTTGAGGTTGCGAAGCTAGATGTTGAAGTTGCTACAGTTCTGGATTCCACACCTGAGTGCACAGTTGAGAAACCTACTGCCGATCTGAAGAAACGTCGTCTCACAAGAATTGGCAAGAAAGAGTGGAATGTGGCATACCCCTCCATTTATGGCAAGGATTCGGTCAAGAGAATGTTCTTTCTAAGAGACAAATATTTATATCTGACTCCAACACTGAAGAAGATTCTTCATCTCGTCAACAAGACTCCAAGCAACACTGTAATTGATAAGAGGTGCTTCAATGACATGTTGACCTGGTACATGGTGTTCCAAAAGAGAATCTTGCTTCTGATTCCGAGGATGTTTGAGAAAGTGCTAGACGTTCCAAAACCAGAAATTGACAAATGAGGCTTTGCAATTTGACTCAAAGGGGGAGATTGTTGAGTCATTTATTAGATTGAGTCAATTGCGCATGAAAACATCAAGCCTTTATGTTAGCGTGTATTTATGGGTGGCCCTGTCCATTCCATAGTTAAATATAGTATATAAGGATTGCACATACCCTAATTAGGGATAACTTTTGTAATTCTTATTTTGCGGCACTCATACAGAATAGTTCTCTCTGAATTGTTCTTGAGTTGCATGTTAATTATTCGATATCAGTTCTAAATAATGTGTGTATTTGTTC
The DNA here is from genome assembly GCA_023525715.1 of Cichorium intybus. Lineage (NCBI taxonomy): Eukaryota > Viridiplantae > Streptophyta > Magnoliopsida > Asterales > Asteraceae > Cichorium > Cichorium intybus. The sequence goes on from CM042017.1 coordinate 51,394,456, forward strand.
ATTGACAGCAGATTGAAATTTCCAGGCGTCAAGTGGGTTTGCATCCGCAGGGAGTTGAGTGCGGTCTGGAATAAGAACATCTATATGTGTAACTTTGGGTGTATCAACAACTTTTTCCTTGGCTTTAATTTTGGATGGTGAGTTCTGTTTTTCCACCAATGGGTTTTATTCTACAGTGTCTTCTGAGCCAGGAGAGTTCGGTCTTTCCACCATTTGTTCGGACTCAGAATCCTTAAGTGGCCGGTTTACGTTCTACAAAGGTGTAGAAGTTAGAAAAATATAATGTGGAAACAGATTCCAAACATATATCTGAGTGTAACCAAACTTGATTTATCACGAAGATATATAAGTTCAGACCAAAGTATTATTTTGGATGCCAAAAGTGTTGAATTTTGTTATGCAAATTGTTTAGAACCGGAGAAACGCTCAATCGATACCTCAATATCAACCTCGATACCCACAGCCACATCACGCCGCACCACGAAACCCCTCAGGTATGTCTTTAGAGGAAATTGTCTCTAACTTGGCTAAAAATACAGTATCTTTTCAGCAAGATAGAAGATCAAGCATCCAAAATTTGGGACAACAAATGTCACAACTTGCAACAATCGTAAATAAATTGGAAAGCAAACTAGACACCGAACATAAATTACCCGCCCAAACCGAAAAAAATCCAAAACATAATGCAATTGCAATAACCTTGAGAAACGGGAAGAATATGAAAGTCCAAAGGTAACTGAAGAAGAAGCCGAATTGCCTTCCAAACAAAAAGACAAAGTGGAAGATGCCAGCACATCAAGACCAGAAGTCATAATCACTCCACCCCCTTTTCCATCAAGACTAAAGAACGCAAAGAAAGAAACGGAAGAGCGAGAAATCATGGAGACTTTCCGAAGAGTAGAGGTAAACATTCCCCTTTTAGATGCTATCAAACAAGTACCGAGATATGCTAAATTTCTAAAAGAATTATGTACATCTAAAAAGAAGCTAAAAGGGAATGAAACTGTTAAGGTAGGAGAAAATATTTCAGTCGTCCTCCAAAAAAGAATCCCTCAAAAATGCAAGGACCCCTGTATTTTTAGTATCCCATGTAAATTAGGAGACTTAATAATACCAGATACAATCTTAGATCTTGGTGCCTCTATAAATGTCCTACCATACTCGATTTTCAAAACTCTCAAAGTAGGACCCCTGAAAAGGACCGGTGTAATAATTCAATTGGCCGATCGCTCTACCGTTCACCCAAAAGGTGTATTGGAAGACGTTTTGGTCCAAGTAAATGAACTTGTATTTCCGGCAAATTTCTATGTTTTAGATATGGAAGATGATAACTCTCCAAATTCTAGTTCCATTTTGTTAGGACGACCATTTCTAAAAAACGCAAAAACAAAAATTGATGTTGATAGTGGTACCCTAACAATGGAATTTGATGGAGAGATAGTTAACTTCAATATCTATGATGTAATGCGCTATCCTACCGATGTATCTTCCATAAATTTTCTTGATGTGATCGAACCTTTGATAGATGAATGTTTTGAGCTAACGAATTATGACTCGTTAGCTATTGTGTTAAGAAAAAGTATCGACAAAGACGCAACAAAAGAACTTAACGAAAAGTTCAAACTCGAAGAGGAGAAAATAGAAATTGTAAACTTCATGGACAACAGTAAGATAATAAGGTACAAAGGACCAAGAATAGACCTTCCAATTTCTAACATGAAACTTCTCCCATATGTTTTGCAGGCACCAAAACTAGAGCTGAAAACTCTCCCCAATCATCTCAAATATGCATACCTTGGAGAAAACAAAACGTTGCCGGTTATCATTTCTAGCAAACTCACAAAAACCGAGGAGGAAAAATTGATAAAACTCTTAAAGCAATTCAAAAAGGCCATTGGGTGGACCATAGCTGACATCAAGGGTTTAAGTCCATCTCTTTGCATGCATAAAATCCTCATGGAGGAAGACTTCAAGCCAACAATAGAAGCCCAAAGAAGGTTAAACCCTCCTATGATGGAATTTGTAAAAGAAGAAGTAATCAAATTTTTAAAAGCTAGAATGATCTATCCTATCTCGGATACTAGATGAGTGAGCCCAATCCAAGTGGTTCCCAAAAAGGACGGAGTGACAGCAGTGCAGAATCCGGAAGGAGAATTGGTACCCACCCGAATCCAAAATGGGTGGAGGGTTTGTATAGACTATCGCAAACTAAATGCTTCTACTAGAAAAGACCATTTTCCCTTACCATTTATCGATCAAATGCTAGAAAGATTAGCCGGAAAATCTCACTATTGTTGTTTGGATGGATTTTCAGGTTTCCATCAAATACCAGTGGCCCCCCAAGACCAAGAGAAGACCATATTCACATGTCCTTTTGGGACCTTTGCATATCGACGTATGCCATTTGGTCTTTATAATGCACCCGCCACCTTTCAAATATGCATGATAAGTATTTTCTCAGAGTTCGTTGAAAATATCAATGAAGTCTTCATGGAAGATTCTTCATGGAAGATTTCACGGTTCATGGTGACTCTTTTGATATATGTCTAGAAAATCTTACGAAAATTCTTCAAAGATGCATCGACACTGATCTAGTTTAAATTATGAAAAATGTCATTTTATGGTAAATCAAGGACTAATTTTAGGACATATCGTGTCTAAAAAAGGATTGAAGTAGATAAAGCTAAGATTGACGTTATCAAAACCTTACCATTCCCAACAAACATACGGGAGGTGTGTTCTTTTCTTGGCCATGCAGGTTTCCATAGACGCTTCATAAAGAATTTTTCAAAGATAACTGTCTCAATATGCCGCCTACTACAAAAAGATGCAGAGTTTGATTTTGATCAATCTTGCAAAGACGCGTTCAACCAATTGAAAGACTTGCTAACTTCAGCCCCCATCATCCAACCAACAAACTGGGACCTTCCGTTCGAAATCATGTGCGACGAAAGTAACACCACGGTTGGAGCTATTTTTTGACAAAAGATCAATCGAGCCCATCATTTCATATATTACGAATCTAAGACATTAGATATTGCCCAAAGCAATTACTCAACCACCGAAAAAGAATTACTTGCAGTAGTTTTTTCCTTGGAAAAATTTAGACAATACTTGCTGGGTACTAAAATAATTGTGTTTTCTGATCATGCACCTTTAAAATACCTCTTGACGAAGAAAGACGCGAAACTAATGCTTATACGATGGATCTTGCTGTTACAAGAGTTTGACCTTGAGATCAAAGACACAATCGGAACCGAAAACCTTGTAGCCGACCACCTAAGCCGAATTAAAGCACCTGATGATCCAATATCCATCCAAGAAACTTTCCCAGACGAACACCTCTTCTTGGTCCAAACAACAACACCATGGTATGCCAACATAGTTAGTACTGAACAACACATTTGGACCTGATAGGAGAGGTAGACAAGAAGACCTGAACAACAATGCCTTCTGGAGCAATATCACAAGCAACAACATATATGTAGCGAGGAAAGCAAAAGCCTCGTGCATCATACACCCAGTACTGAAGGTTTTGCACCAAATCATCGCTTCCATTTTATTCCCTAGAAGAGAGACAAGCACTATCTCTTCTAAGGAATTACAGCTCCTCTGGTGTGCTGTCACCAACTGTCCACAAAAACCCAACTTTAGAGCTTACGTGTGCGATAGGCTAATCAAGGAGAGCCAAAAAACCACAGGTGAAATATATGGAGGAGGACTGGTTACTCTTATAGACAGATTCCTGCATATACGCGTGATACACGCAATGGAGCGATTGGAAGACGGAAACAGCCTCACAGGAGAACTGCTTGAGTATATGAAACTATACTACAATGGGCAGGATAGCAACATATAGATCGTTGGCCCACATCACGCACTGTACCTCATAATCGGTCAGGATGATGTTGACACTTTGGCATTGCCGATCCCACCAGTAACACGAGCTGGCGACCACCTTCCAATGTGGGAGGAGAAGATGAACCGGCCAATGAAGAAGCGCCACCACAGCAACAACAACAACATGTATGGGGCGATTATGAGGTCATACAGGAGCAGATCGAATACCTACGGGAAGATGTCGTCCAAATTGACGACAATGTTCATGCATTACGGGTAGATTTTGATGAGTTTGTGTCCACACAATAGAGACACAACCAAGAGATAGAGCGAATGATGCATCATGTGTATCAATGGACTCTAGGCCACCCCCCACCACCTCCAGGTCTGCATTAGACCTACCGCAAGCTTTGAGGACGACTCTTATGTTTAAGCTTGTGGAGGTATATATGATGTTAGATGTTAGTTTTTTATCACTTCTATGTTTTTTTTTAGCAAAAATCTTGAAAAACAAAAAAAATGTAAAAATCTTGAAAAAAAAAATTGGTTTAAAACATTTGGTTATTTCTTATTCTATTAACCTTTGTGAAATCTTTTAATTGTTAAAACATGCTACATCTCTATTTTCAATATTATGGTTGCCTATTTGTCTTATAGTCGAAAATATTCTCACCTTGCAAAATTCTAGATTGTTAAATGTACTTAGCATACACACGTATAAACAGTTTGTAAGACATCTATTTTAACTGAATCTATTTTTAGCAAGTACAGCAATATAAAGTGCAGCTACCCCGTGAGAATTTCAATGTGTGCAATCGGCTTGGTTAATGTTACAGGTTTTCCCTTCGTAATCATACTTTGACCAACACCTTTGTTTCTAACATGTCAGTTGTCCCGATCTTTCAAAATTTCGATTTTGACCAATTCGATCCTTTTGAAGCAAAAATTTTGAAATTATTATTCATTCAATAATTCTAATTTCAAAAGAAAAAATATTCATATTTGTATGTTGAGTCCAATAAATGGTGAAATTCCAGAAATATTTTGTTTGGTTCTAAAAAAATTTGGTTTATAAAATTATATATATATATATATATATATATATATATATATATATATATATATATATATATATATATATATATATATATATATATATAAAACCAATAACCAAACGATACTATTAAGTAGTATTAAATAAAATTTCCAAAAATAGAATAAGCACAAATGTTTGTTTCTCTTTTCCCTTCAATAAACGAGAATTCATATCTCTCAAAAATGGCTTTCCAAATAATTGCCAATTGCTTTACTCATTACAAAGAAAATCCAGAAATAGAGTGTTTATTTTCTTTTGTACTGGTATTCTATTTATCGAGTTGTAACTTCATTATTGTACTTAAAATTTTGGAAGATCACTCATTTAATTGACAAGTTATAACAAATGTGGTCGGTGTGAAAATTGAGGCAAAGTCATATTAACAAGAATCCAAGTACGATATCCGAGTGTAAACATAACCCTATTTCCATATGAGTGGCGGAAGACAATTGTGAGTCGCAATCAGCGAATTGTGTGCATATATGAGAAGAGCGAACAATTGTGAGCACTGGCTTTGTATTTTGTCGTCCTTCCTAAGGGCGGTGAGAGTCGGGATAGTGGTTTTATAATCGATATATGACGTGGCTATGCTATTGTTAAACGAGTATTTGTTTCTTAGTACAGTCTATTGTTTCACAAATGTGAAATATATGGCGAATAGACGGACGATATGTTAACCATATCATTGCTAGTGATGATGTTGGCCCGATTTGACTCAAAAGGTTTCACGCTTTCTTTTTATTTCCTTCTTACACCCATTAGTCTAGTTTTTCTTGTTTTCTTTGAGGACAAAGAAGAGTTTAAGCTTGTGGATGTGTGATAGGTGTATAATAACACCTTTTAGCACATTTATTTACCACATTCAACATCATATTTTGCCTCTAAAGCATGATAAATGCATGTTTTCGGACTAATGTGTTCATTTTGGAGCAAAAACCATTTGTTTGTATAAAATGGTATGTTTTGCAGGTGTTTCGAGACTTGGATCACCAATCATATATTAAACGGAAGTCTCACACCAAGTTTCAAGCAATTTGGATGAGAACCGAAAGAGATAGAAGAAAGGAAGGCCCCTGTTAACGAGCACGAGTTGTGCTCTTTCTTGGAGTAAATGTGCACGAGTCGTGCACCATCTGTGAGCTAAATATAGCAAGCTACTTTGAGGAGCACGAGTCGTGCTCATATATGCACGAGTCGTGCTCATGCTGGAAGTCATGTGCAGCAGGAATCTTCCACCAAATCAACTTTTAGAGCATGGGGCTTTCATCATTTTATTAATCTGAACTGAGATGTCTTCAGGGCCAATTGAAGACTATAAATAGAGTAATTGGGAGGAGTTAAACACAAACTTCTTTACACTTCAATACACTTGAACACTCTTTCTTATACTTGAATTCTTAGTCCATTTTTTAGCTAGTTTAATTTCATTTCATTCCAATTATGCAGATTTTAGCTAAAATGTGTGGCTAAGTGTCATAACATTCGGCTTTTAGTCAACTATCTTACTTGTCATTAATATTTGTGGTTGGAATGAAGTTTTGAAGTTATTTAAACCATTTTGGTTTAGTTTTGTTCTTTAATTTTTATTACATTTTTGGTCCCTATTCTGGAATTTAGCCGATCACTACATTCCGACAGTCAACCAATTACAGTTATATGTATCTTCAATTATTTTGAAGGTCATTGTTGGTAACATCTTAGAAATACTTCACTTTTTAAAAGGCTTGACACGAGGAATCAATTGATTTCTTAGGAAGTGAAGAACCGACAAAAGAACGTAAGGCGTCACTCTTGGTCAATTATAGTATTAATCACTAGTTGATCATTGTGTTGTGCATACCTTTTATATAATTTCAGTGCTATTCCTGGTTATATATTAGTGATGCACGTTTCTTTTGTCCCGATTAATTTCTATGTCTTAAATTACATGCTTGTTCTTAGTTCCTTCATCCAAAGGGACAGAATATTGAATTTGGATTAAAACTCGCATATTTAAGTGGTATCTCGTCTCGGTTGAGATACATCTATCTCTTCAAGATGACCATTGAGATATTCACTTATATATGAGAAAACAATAATTCTTTCACAAATCCCCCCTTGAACTTTACATTTTTTGTCCCAATCTCTAGAAGTCTGAAAACTTGGCAAGAGATTAACTCACCCCAACTCCCTTGGGTTTGACTCGTACCACTACTATACTATTCTTAATTGAAGAGTATTTAGAGGTCTTTTGACACATCACATTTTCTGTCCCACCATCATAAACTGCATCCATATTCCATTACTCTTTTATTTATTTGGTAATTCGACAACCAACAGATGTTCAGAGGTCCATGGTAGAGAGAATTTTTCTGAAGGTTGAGAAGTGGAAGGGTATGTTCAGAAATGTGGGTTATCTGAAGGAGAGGTCAAGAGAGAAGAAAAAGGATAACTATGCATGTCAACTCAAGAAATGAAAGCATTTTGTTAAGTGCTTTTGCAGAGGTTATTAACGATGCCGGAAGGGTGCGAAAAATTGTCTAATCAATTGTCTTGACATGATTTAACATTAATGGGAGTTTGAAGGGTCTATAAGACTCATTATTACTTCTAATGGCACAAAAAAGGGAAGAGTGATCGTTCAATTGTTTGCCTATAAAAGGGGTTACTTCTAAACAAAAAGAAATCGCACAAAACATAGTTTTAAACACAACGGTGGTAGCTAGACGTCCTTTTAACCGTGATAAAAGTAGAGGTGAAGATGCAAGACGAAGAGTTTGCTGGAGCGGTGTATGGTGGAGTTATCAAAGGAGTATGGAATCACCAATATGAGGTGAAAATGACTACCCTAACAATGGTACAATGGGTGGTCCGCTGATTGTCCATGTGGAGTTCCCATTTCTGCAACCGGTCCCCCCAAAGGTATTGGTAGAGTTCAAGTAATTTGACTTTGTGGAGGTCTGGTACCGCCGTGGATGGTGGCCAGCGACGATCGCTAGGAAAACTCCATACAGTCAGTTCCACTTGATTATGGTTGATGGAACGCTATTGTTCGTGGATGAATCAGAGCTGCGAATTCATCAGAGGTATCATCTTGGGACCCTCCAATGTGGCAGTATTACAAGCTTTAAGGAATAGTGATCGTCGTCAAGCTTTAGGGGGATGTGGGGAAATGTGGAGTGTGATTTCATGTCTTGTTGGTAGTAGATGTGATAGGGCTTTCATTTGGATTTTGTAATGTTTTGTGTTGAAAATACGATAACTGATCTCCACGAATAAGGTTTTTAATCCTATTACTGTGTGACAGATATGTATTTTAGCTATAATATGCGGAATAAAAAAGAGTTGCGGAATAAAGTTAAGTTGCTGAAAGCTATAAATAAATAGACAGAAAGCGGTAAAATAAAGTAAAAGTTAGAAGTTAGAGGTTAGATGTAATAAACGTCATTATCAACGATAACATGTTTTTACAATAAATAAAAAGGTTAGAAGTTAGAAGTTAGATGTTAGATGTAATAAACGCCATTATCAACGATAAAGTGTTTTTACAATAAATAAAAAGGTTAGAAATTAGAAGTTAGATGTCTTGGTTAAATACAGTCCACATATGTTTGGTTGTCACGGTTCAATTCGGATGTATTGGATATTTGGTACAGTTGATTTATAACAGTTTAAATAAATCAATAACGACAAAGATAAATTATTGGAATTATAATTTCAAAAGAACTTATCGATGACGGAAGAACGTGGAGTTTTCTTGATGTGTCGATTTCTTGTTCTTTTCGGTAGGATGAGGTTTTGGTATTTTTGGTGTCGGGTAGAGGTTGTTTGGAGGTTTGAAGTTTGGTGTCGGGTAGAGGTTGTTTGGAGGTTTGAATTTTGGTGTCGGGTAGAGGTTGTTTGGAGGTTTGAAGTTTGGTGTCGGGTTGAGGTTTTGTTTGGTGTCGGGTAGAGGTTTTGTATGGTGTTGGGTAGAGGTTTTGTTTGGTGTTGTGTAGCGGTTTTGTTTGGTGTTTGTTTAGACGTGGATTTTCTTTGGTTGAAAAGAGTTTTCTTGAGAGTTTTGGCAGGTTTTTTTGCTCTTTGGACGTGGGGTAATCTTGATGTATTGGTGCTTGAATGGGTATGGTGTGGTGTAAGATTTTTTGCACTGGAATGGCAAGAGGTGAGCTTCTTATTTATAGTTGCTGAACTACAGTCTTCACGTCGCGACCAGGTGTCCCGTCGCGTCGCGAGGGTGCGTTTGTCGTGTTGCTTTTGGTCGGCCACTGGTTAGTGCGTTGTGTTGGTAGTCTCGCGAGCAAGAAGTAGGTGGTGTCGCGTTTGGGGCTTCGCGTCGCGACCGGTCCTTCCGTCGCGTCGCGATCGCTGGACAATCTGGATTCTTTTGTGTTTTGCTCTTCTTCACGTCGCGACCATGGCTTCTGTCGCGTCGTGATTGCTGTAGCTGGGTGACATTTTTTGCATTTTGCTCTTTGGTTCATAGCAACACTTCATCAGGTTTGGTTGTTTTCTCAAGGTTTCTTGGGTATTGATTTATGTTTGTTTTTGATCTCGAATTTACGCAACCTGAAATAAACTGATAATATTTGTTAGATAAAAACAGTTCATCTTATTTCAGTGATGGTCACATACAAAAATATTATTTTCAACATTTTGGATTTTGTAATGTTTTGGGATTTTGTTAATGAAAGCTTGTTTTCTATGTTATATATAATTTGAAGTTGCTTATGATAGTTTGTTCAAATTTTCTTAAATTTTAAGTTGATTTCCGAAAAAAAGGGAAAATGTTCAGAAATAAATTCAGAAACTAGTGAGTCAGAAATGAACTTTCAGAGATGAGTAATTCAGAGATTGTGAATTTCAGAGATGAAACTTAGGGTTTGTCATTTTTTGGATAGAGAGAGAAAAAGAGTGAAAGAGAGAAGATTACGCATTTTATCGTGTGAGATCTAGAAGGAGGTAAAATCTGCATTGATTCTATAAAAGTTATTGATTACGCCGTCGGAGGCGAAGAGTTGTGTAATCACCTGCCTTGAATGGGATTTTGATTTGATGGTGGCAAGACATGTCTACTAGAGTCATTATTACCTCTAAATCATAGGTTAGAGACGTGGACGGAAGACCGACGGACTTGGTTAGCCTATAAAAGGAGAAGTTGGCTTAAGTGAAAGTCTTGTACCAAGGACAAGAAATAAAAAAAAATAAATGGCTCGTCGTTTCTTCAAGTGCCATGATGAAGTGGAAGTGAAGTTCTCTAAGGGAGAGTTCGCTGGAGGATTTTATGGGGGAGAAATTACTAAGACTTGGGCAAAATGATGTGAGGTTAAGCTCGATAGTCTTTCTAATCCGGCTACTGGAGAACCTATGGACGTAACTGTGAAGTTTGGAGCACTGCGACCGGTTCCACCAACGGTGTTGGTGGAATATAAGGAATTTGATAATGTGGATGTTTGGAATCATCATGGCTGGTGGAAGGGTATGACTGGGGGTATGAATGCCAATGACTTGTATTTCGTGATGTTGGAGGATGGAACACCGTTGCGTGTTTATGATTTTAGTCTGCGAATCAACCAAACTTTCTTCCATGGGGATCCTTCACAATGGCAGTACAACAAACGTTAGGGAGGTGGTGTAATTTCTTTTGTTGTTTTTCAATGGTTTGTAGAAGTGGTCATAGAGGTTTTGGGGGTTTGTATGATTTTCTATGACTTAATGGAAAAGTGGTCATGTTTGTGTTTGTGAATTTTAGTGTTTTGTTGATTATAAAGAACGAACAACTAGCAATTAATGACTGAAAAATAAACTATAACTTAAATTAAGTAACATAATGAATATTGTTACAAGTAATTGGTGAATGACAACATTATGTTAAACAACTATATTTGAATAGTAGACTTGGTAGTATAAATAGACCATCAATGTAAGGAAGAAAATGCATCTCATATCAACTCTTTCACAAGTGATATAAACTCTCTCTACTCTCTCCAAGCTCTCAAGCTTTCTTTCTTTCTTCATCTATATTCTAGTTTTTAGTTTGTTCATAATTGTCGTGGTAACGCTGAATTTATAACACGTTATCAGCACGAGGCTCTAACGAAGGCAATTAAAAGACACATCGATCTTAATCAAGGTATGTAATATCATCAAAACTAGAATGTTAATTAATAATAATAATAATAATAATAATAATAATAATAATAATAATAACGACAACAAAAAAAAAGAATATTTTATTCTCGAAGTTATGACTAACAAATTTCTTTTCTTATTTATCCTTGACGTTATGACTACTAACGAATTTCATTTCTTATTCTAACTTTATTTACGCTTCATTGATATTTATTAGTGCAAACTAACTTTTATTATCGCATACTAATTTTTATTTATGCAACTAACATTTATTTATGTATACTAACATTTATTTATGCAAACTAACGTTTATTTACGGCAACTAACGTTTATTTATGCAACTAACGTTTATTTACGGCAACTAACATTTTTTTATGCAAACTAACATTTATTTACGCATACTAGCATTTATTTATGTATACTAACGCTTATTTATATAAACTAATGTTTATTTACGCACACTAACGTTTATTTATGTATACTAATTATTTTTCATGCTCTGACATCTATTTATATATACTAACGTTTATTTATGCGCAACCGATTAAAAAATAAAAATTTTAAATTTTAAAATAAAAGGAATTTGAGAAGATTCATCTATTTAATTATGTCTGTAACTATAATAGAAATAGTAAAACTCGTCCCCACCTTTAAACGACAAATTTAATGAGTTTTATTTTTCTTAGGAACTGCAATATGTCAAACATTGCAAAGCTTGAATTTACCGCACTTGAAGTCAGCGGAAAGAACTACATGCCTTGGACTATAGATGTTACGATGCATCTTGAGTCCATGGATTTATATGAAACTATAAAAGAAAAAAATAAGTGCACGTCGCAAGATAAAGCACGTGCAATAATTTTCCTTCGCAAACACATCGATAAAATGTTGAGGTATGAATACCTCAATACCACCGATCCTAGCACTCTTTGGAAAAGCTTAAAAGAAAGATTTGATCACCAAAAGGAAGTTATACTTCCAAGTGCTAGGGCTGAGTGGTTATCGTTGAGGTTTCAAGACTTCAAAAAGGTACATGACTATAATTCCGCATTATTTCGAATATGTTCACAACTAAAATTTTGTGGGGAAGAGGTTTCTGATGCTTCAATATTGGAGAAAACTCTCTCCACATTCCATGCATCAAATATGACATTGCAACAACAATATCGTATGCAAAAGCTCAAAAAATATTCTGAGCTTAATACACTTCTCCTTGTTGCTGAACAAAATAATGAACTATTAATAAAGAACCATCAGTCCCGTCCAACAGGTTCAGTAGCACTTCCTGAAGCAAATGCTACTATCACTTATGAACCTAGAAATAATTCGTATGGACGAGGACGTGGTCGTTGACGTGGACGAGGCCGTGGTCGCGGTCGAGACCCTTTTAACCAAAACCAAAATTTTGGGCGCGGTTATACTCAAGGTCGTGGACGCGGTCATCCTTATAACCATGGGCGTGGTCAAAGAAACAATAATCAACACACTCCATAAGGAAATAATGTCCAACCACAAGAAAAAAGAAATGATGCCGGAACATCACAAAACCCCGGAGGTTCTTGTTATAGATGTGGTAGCATAGCTCATTGGTCAAGGACCTGTCGTACAGATCCCCATCTTTGTAAACTTTACCAAGATTCCACTAAAGGAAAGGGGAAAGAAGTCAACCTCATCGATGGTGTTGATTTAGGAAACATTGAACTAAACACTCTAGACTTTTGCAATGATTTAGACATACTAGAAAACTAGTTTCCTTTTTGTAACATGTTTTTAATTTTTCATTGTAATGTTTTTCTTTCTTAATAAAGTTTTTTGGGTCACTTTTATTAAAATTGTGTTCATCCACCTTCTGGACCATTTAAATACTTTATGGTCTTAATAGATGCATCAACTAGATGGTCTCATGTTTGCCTATTATCAACTCGTAACATGGCATTCGCAAAATTCCTAACTCAGATTATTAAACTGAGAGCACATTTTCCTGATTATAACATCAATAAAGTGAGACTTGATAATACAGGTGAGTTTATGTCTCAAGTATTTAATGATTATTGTATGTCTATAGGAATTACTATTGAGCATCCAGTTGCACATGTACACATTCAAAATGGTTAAGCAGAATCACTGATTAAACGTCTCCAATTAATAGCTAGACCATTAATATTGAGAACAAAACTTCCTGTTTCCATATGGGGTCATGCAATTTTACATGCTGCATCACTGATTCGTATGAGACCAAGTGCATATCATACACATTCTCCCTTTCAACTTGTTTTTGGAAAAGAACCAGATATATCCCACCTTAAAATTTTTGGAAGTGCAGTATATGTTCCTATTGCTCCACCACAACGTACAAAAATGGGTCCTCAAAGGAGGTTGGGAATATATGTTGCTTTTGAAACAAATTCAATAATAAGATATCCTGAACCTTTGACAGGTGATATGTTTACAGCACGTCTTGCTGATTGCCATTTCAATGAAGAATATTTCCCAACACTTGGGGGAGAAATGAAAACCCAAGAAAAGAATGTTTCATGGTATGAACCTTCTTTATCATATCTTGATCCTCGCACACAAGAATGTGATATGGGTGTTCAAAAAATAATACATTTGCAAGAAGTTGCAAATCAATTACCTGATGCATTTACTGATACAAAAAGAGTTACTAAATCATATATACCTGCTGTTAATGCTCCAGCTCGAATTGAACTCCCAGATATACAATCTGATGAAAAAGTAACTCGAGAATCCAAAGCACGCCTGAAGCGTGGAAGGCCATTTGGTTCTAAGGATGCAAATCCTAGAAAAAGAAGAGGAATGGAAAATATGTTTGAGCATAATGAAAGTGTTCATGAAGAAACACAAAATAACATTACTTCCCCAGTTGAGGAAATAAATGATAAGGAGATTGAAATTAATTATGGTCATATAAAAATAGTAAGGAGCTAATATGAATTAGAAGATATAATATTTTCTTAATCAGTTGCATGCAATACTATCAATGAGGATCCAGAACCACAATCTGTCATTGAATGCCAAAATAGACAGGATTGGGGTAAATGGAAAGAGGCCATGCAAGCTGAATTAACGTCTCTCAATAACAGAAAGATTTTTGGACCTATTATACTCACACCTGGAGTTGTGAAACCATTGGGATACAGATGGATTTTTATACGAAAAAAAATGAGAAAAATGAAATTGTGATATACAAAGCCAAGCTCGTTGCTCAAGGTTTTTCTCAAAGGCCGGGAATGGATTATGAAGAAACATATTCTCATGTTATGGATGCAATCACTTTCAGATATTTAATCAGTCTAGCAGTTTCTGAAAATTTAGATATGCATCTTATGGATGTTGTTACTGCTTACTTATATGGATCACTTGACAGTGATATATATATGAAAATCCCCGATGGATTTAAAATGCCAGAAGCATTAAGTGCAAAACCCAAACAAATGTATTCTATGAAACTGCAAAGATCATTGTATGGGTTAAAGCAATCTGGACGTATGTGGTACAATCGTCTAAGTGATTACTTAATAAGCAAAGGCTATAAAAACAATACTATTTGACCGTGTGTATTTATTAAGAAAACAACATCTGGATATGTGATTATAGCCGTCTATGTTGATGATCTAAACATTATTGGGACGAATAAAGAAATCCTTGAAGTGATTGAATTTTTAAAAAAAGAATTTGAAATGAAAGACCTTGGGAAAACCAAATATTGTCTTGGTTTACAGATTGAGCATATGCCAAATGGGATACTTGTCCATCAATCAAACTATACAGAAAGGGTCTTGAAACGTTTTAATATGGATAAAGCCAAACCTTTAAGCTCTCCAATGATTGTTAGATCACTAAATATTGACAAAGATCCATATCGTCCTTGTGAGGAAAATGAAGAAATTCTTGGTCCAGAAGTACCATATCTTAATGTAATTGGAGCTCTTATGTATCTTACTAATTGTACTAGACCTGACATTTCTTTTGCAGTAAATATATTAGCAAGATTTAGTTCATCTCCAACAAAAAGACACTGGAATGGAATCAAGCACATATTACGATACCTTCGCGGAACTACTGAGTTAGGTTTTTTTTTTTCCTAATAGTTCAAAACAAGGCTTGATTGGTTATGCAGATGCAGGTTACTTGGCTGATCCTCATAAAGCTAGATCTCAAACTGGATATGTATTCATGAGTGGAGGTACTGCAATATCTTGGCATTCTCAAAAGGAAACACTTGTCGCCACATCTTCAAATCATGCAGAAGTAATTGCTCTAAATGAAGCTAGTAGAGAATGTACATGGTTAAGATCGATGACACAACTTATCCTGACCTCTTGTGGAATAGATAAAGATAAATCTCCAACCTTAATCTATGAAGATAACGCAGCATGTGTCGCTCAAATGAAAGAAGGGTACATCAAAAGCGACAGGACAAAACATATTCCTCCAAAGTTTTTTGAATACACTCAAGAGCGTATAAAGAATCAACAGATTGAACTAAAATATGTTCAATCTAGCAACAATGCAGCAGATCTTTTCACAAAGGCACTTCCTACCAAGATCTTTAGAAAACATGTTCATGGTATTGGAATGAGACATCTACACAATACATAATGGTCATTCGATATCTAAATGAGGGGGAGTCAACTAGACACTACACTCTTTTTCCCTTCGCTAAAGTTTTTTCCCATTGGGTTTTCTTTAGCAAGGTTTTTAATGAGGCAGTACTTCAAAGTTGAACTCTGATGTAGAATGATGTCATTCAAGGGGGAGTGTTACAAGTAATTGGTGAATGACAACATTATGTCATCACTTTGTCATCACTTTGCATTTACCAATTAAACAACTATATTTGAATAGTAGACTTGGTAGTATAAATAGACCATCAATGTAAGGAAAAAAATGCATCTCATATCAACTCTTTCACAAGTGATATAAACTCTCTCTACTCTCTCCAAGCTCTCAAGCTTTCTTTCTTTCTTCATCTATATTCTAGTTTTTAGTTTGTTCATAATTGTCGTGGTAACGCTGAATTTATAACAAATATTAACATTTTTTAATTTAACAGAAAGTATTCAGAAGGTAGGTGTGGGAAACCATTTTCGGAAGATTGATCCAAGAGGAGTTTCAGAAGAGGTTCCGTGAAATGATTCTGAAAGAGGATTCTGAGAGAGCATTCTGAGAGAGGATTCTGAGAAAGAATTCCGCGGGAAGGTTCTGAGAGATGTTTCCAAAATGTGATATCGGAGAGACCTTTCTGAATGTGTTTTTGGATTATAATAATTGAGAGAGAGAGAGAGAGAGAGAGAAATAGACTTTGAGAGATAGGTAGGTGAAATCATTCTCTGAAGAAATCTGAGTCAGGATTTAGGATTCACAGTTTTTCTAGAAAATTATGAAATTTATTAGAGTCTAATGCCTTGGTAAAGACATCAGCTACCTGTTCCTCTGTTGGGATGAAATAGAGTTCGATGTTACCTTGTAAGATTTGGTCTCTAATAAAATGATACCGGGGATCGATGTGCTTAGTCATATGCTAAATTGGATCGTGAGAAATGGCTATGGCACTCTTGGAGTCGTAGTAGATGGGGACTTGTAGGAATCTGTAGCCATAATCAAGTAGTTGAGTCTTCATCCAGAGTACATGTGAGCAACAAGTAGATGCAGCCACGTATTTTGCTTCTGCTGAGGATAAAGCAACACAATTTTGTTTCTTTGAAGACCAGCTCACTAGTCTTCCACCCAGAAATTGACAGCCTCCGGATGTGCTTTTCCAATCCAACTTACATCCACAATGATCCGAATCGGTGAATGCTTGTAAATTGAAGTTATCTCCGATTGGATACTATAGACCCATTGCCTTTGTACCTTTAAGATATCGGAAGATTTGCTTCACAGCAGTCAGATGTGAAAGTTTCGGAGCTACTTGATATCTTGCACAAATACATGTTGAGAACATGATGTCAGGTCTGCTGGCAGTTAGGTATAAAAGAGAACCAATCATCCCTCGATAGATCTTGTGATCTACTGGTTCGCCTTCTGGGTCTGCAAATATTTTATGGTTTGTGGATATTGGGATTTTTGCAGTAGAATAGTTTTCAAGGGAGAATTTCTTCAGTAATTCATTTGTATATTTCTCTTGATGGATGAAAATTCCTCTGCTTGTTTGCTTGATCTGAAGACCTAAAAAGAAATTGATTTCCCTGTTCATACTCATATGAAATTTGACAGTCATGATTTTGGCAAACTCATCAACCATTAGTTGATCGGTAGATCCGAATATGATATCATCTACATAGACTTGTATGATCATAATATGTTTTTGATGTGATCTAACAAAGAATTTAGGATCGATAACTCCTATTCTGTAAATTGATGTCACCAGGAAATTTGATAGAGTTTCGTACCAAGCTCTTGGTGATTGCTTTAATCCATATACCACCTTATTCAGGCGATAAACATTGTTTGGTCTAGACAAGTCTTCAAAGCCAGGAGGTTGCTGAAGGTAGACCACTTCTTGAAGATCACCTTGCAGAAATGCACTTTTTACATCCATTTGATGTACAATAATGTTCTTGTGTGTAGCGTAGGCAAGAAAGATTCGAATGGCCTCTAACCTTGCTACAGGTGCAAATGTCTCATCGTAGTCAAGTCCTTCGATTTGACTATAACCTTTTGCTACGAGTCTAGCTTTGTTTCAGACCACAGTTCCCATATCATCTAGTTTATTTTGGAAGACACATCTTGTGCCAATAACTGTATGGTTTGCTGGTCTTGGCACAAGATCCCATACCTTATTTCTCTTAAATTCTTCTAACTCTTCTTGCATTGCTTTTATCCAGTCATCATCATCCAGTGCATCAAAGATAGTCTTTGGTTCGAATTTGCTAATGTAAGCAGCAAACTGACATTCATCTTGGATTGATTTCTTTTATCTGGTTTGGGTTCCTGATGAAGGATTTCTGATGATTTGATTCGGATGATGGTTTCAGGTCCATTTGTGGAGTCATGGAATCATTGCTGGGTCAGATTCCGAAGGATCAATATCTAGTATGAAGTCTGGGTTCTCAGCAGTTATATCTTGAATGTGAGATTCTTCAGCAGATGTGTTTTCATCAGCTTCAAATGTGAAGATTGGTGCATCATTGGATGCATCTGCTGAAGAGTTGTTTGTATCATATCAGGAGTGTTGATGGTCCCCCTCGGATTGTGGGATTCCATCAACATGAGTCAGGAGCAGGAGCTCCCCCTCGACTGGTGCTGGGATCGAAGGCTCCCCCTGAACCTGTTAGATCTGTGATGGGAACGAAGGCTCCCCCTCAAATGTGGAATTATTAGTTGAAGGTATAACGTGATTAGCCGGAATGACGATTTCGAAAGATGTAGAGGTTGAAGGTCAGGAATCTGAGATAATCTGCTGAATGGCTTCGGGAAAACGAATAACTTCTGAATGGGTTGCTGTTTCTCAACGATCAAAGAGAAGATCATAATCTATCTCAATTGTTTGGATTGGCTGATGTCCGACTGGAATGTCAACTTCCATAACATATAAGATTCCTTGATATTGTTTTCTCCATAAGCACTGATCATCGAATTCTATGTCAAAGCTTTCTTCAATAACCCTTGTTCTTCTGTTTAGTTCTCGATAAGCTAATGATTTGAAAGAATAACCCATGAAGATTGCTTCATCACTTTTGGGGACAAATTTTCCCAAGTGATCTTTGTTGTTTTTGATGAAGCAACGACAACCAAAAACATGGAAAAATTTGACATTGGGTTTTCTCCCATTCAGAATTTCATAAGGAGTCATTTTATGTCGTTTGTTGATGATTGAACGGTTCTGAACAAAGCAAGCTGTTGCGATAGCTTCTGCCAAAAAAGATAGAGGTTGGTTTGCAAAATTAATCATGGATCGAGCTACATCCACTAGAGTTCGGTTTCTTCACTCTACTACACCATTTTGTTGCGGTGTATACGGTGCTGAAAAGTTGTGCTTGATTCCTTTTAAGGCTAGAAATTCTTCGATTTGAAGGTTGTTGAACTCATTTCCGCTGTCACTTCGGATTCATCTAATCGGAAATTTTACTTTGACCTCAATAGACACAATAAAGTTTCGGAGTTCAAGGAAGGTGTATGATTTTAATCTTAAGAAAAATGCCCAAGTAAAGCGGGTGAAATCATCCACAATAACTAGGATATATTTCTTGTGATTGAGACTTTCAATAGTTGATGGCCCACATAGATCCATGTGGAGAAGAAGTTCTAGTGGGTGGGCGATGTTTGAGTCAGAGATTGACTTACGTGGTTTCTTCTTCTGTTTGCGTAATGCACAAACGGCACACAAATTTTTGTTGTCGAATTTCAGAAGAGGAATTCCTCTAACCATTTCTCCAGTTACTTGTTGGTTCATGTATCGGAAATTCAAGTGACTTCCGATGCCATAACCAACTAATTTCGGAGTGTGCTTTGACAGTAGACATAGTCTAGGTTTTCCCAGAAACATGGAGATGTCCAATGGAAACATGTAGACATGTATTGGAGACTTCACTAGGCATCTGTCTGCAGTGCCGGTCATGATGTAGCTGAATTCATTGTCAAATTCGACTCGAAGACCAGTGCTGACAAGTTGTCCTATGCTGACTAGATTCTGCTTGAGTCCGAGGACGTAGGCAACTTTATGAATGGTGAAGTTTCCGTTGGTTAGGACTCTGTAACCATTGATGATTCCATTTGCATCGTTTCTGAATGTTACATATCCTCCATGATTGACTTCTCGGTAGTCCCTCAGAAACTCCAATCTTTCGGTCATGTGCATTGAGCAGGCACTGTCAATGAGCCATTCATCATCCTGCTCTTCCGCACTAAGTGCCTGAAAATTAGATAGTTAGTTTGGGCACCCAAACCTGTTTGGACCCATTTGTTTTTCTAGACATTGAAGATTTTTTTTTATTGTTCTTCTTAGAGAAGTTTCAACTTCTGAGGCAGGGGTGACTGGGTCAGATAGTTTGACTTCCGAAATTGATGATTTTATGACCCATTTTTGGATGTCTTTTTGGAGGTTTCTAAAAGACATTTTTTGTTTTATGATTGACAGTTTTTAGTTTTTAATCAAAAGATGCTTTTGAAATATGATTGCAACAATGACAGCAGGTATTGCTTTGTTGTCGTTTCAAGATTTTCGGAATCGTTTGAGAATTTTCGGACATTCCCTTTTTCGGAAGATTCAAAATGGGTTTTTCTTTTTGAGAGTTGTGATTGATGATTCCGATGAGGTTATGATCATGCTGCTTTCGTATTACATGCAATTTTTTCAAATTCTAAGTTGTAATCTAAGCAGTTGTTATTTTGAAGATAGCGAATGGGTTTGATATTTGGAGTCGGAAGTAATCCCTTGTGGATGTACTTCCGTGAGGTTGGAGGAGCGGGTTTTCGAGTATGACTTGGAGTGATGAAAGTTGAATTTGCTTTTGGTTTTCTCTTAGTGTAGAAACAATTTTTCTGTTCAAATCTTGCATGAGATCAAGGCGATCAGATATCTTTTCGGTTTAACGTTGGTTTTACTCCATTTTTAGTTAGATTTTTTTCTTTTCCTTGTTGAAAAATCTCTCTTGGAGAATAGTCAGATAAAGAATCATTTAAAGAGTCTGACTCTTCATGATTAATTTAAGTTTTTCGAGCGAAATTTTGTCCGGAAATGAGTCGTTTGAAAGATTATGTTGTAATACATCTACGTATGATTTGGTGCCAGAACACGATGGTTCAGAAGTCATTTTAGATGTGTTAACAACATTGAGATTTTTAATTGTGATTTTGTTGAAATCGTTTCTAATGATGATATTAATTGGACGTTTATCCATTTCAATTTCTTCATCAACACTTTCTTCTTTTGAATTTTCCAAGTCGTTATGACATGGATTGAATTCTTCAGTAACACAGTTACTTTGAAGATTTTTGAAGAATGAGTCTTGTTGAGAGATTGACGATAGATTGTTTGGGACAGAGGTCATGTGTCTGGGCATGAATGGGACCGAAGTTATGGACAATTTACTGCTTTCCGCAGTGTCCACTTCCGAAAAATATGAAAAGGGAATTCTAACTCCTTCCTTTGATTCAGAAATAGCATTTTCTGATTCATTGATGGGAGTTTTTGAGAACTTTTTAGTTAAGTCCTCATCGTGTTTATCATCATATTCATTTGATGGATATTGAAAGAAAGGACTTTGTTTGTTGTATATGGGATAGTTTTTATTTCTGGCTTTTCTTGCCCATCCCCAATTCAAAGTGTTATCAGAAGAATTAGTATTAGCAGGAGATTTGAAATCTTCAGTTGCATGACACAGCTGATCTACTAATTTGTTAAGCCTTACATTATCGCTTCGGGCTAAATCCCTTTGCGATGTCAAAAGCTGATTTGAATTTTCTAACAAAGTCCTAGAAGTCTATTCGATCTTCAAATCAGCGGTAACTTTATCACAAAATAGTTTCTTATCCTCTAATCTATTCTTCAATTTTATCACTTCATCATCCCCATCATCCCTTTCCTACAGAACCCGCTGATATGCAGCTAAGGCATCTGCACATGTGTTAGATATTTTTTTCTAGAGCAGGTTCTAGATATTTTTTTCTAGAGCAGGTTCTGAGTCATTAGAGTAACTATGGTGAGAGTGAAGCATGTTATGTACCTGTTCTATGATGCTCACTCCTTTGCCAGATTTGTGGTTGACCATGAAAGCATAGTTCTTTGGTATGTAGGAGGATGTGGATTCAGCAGCGTCTTGAACATGCTTGACTCTTCCTAATCCAGGGATTAGAGTTCCTGGGGTTGACTGCACGATCATGCATTCACCAAAGCCTTTTCCTCTCTTTTGCTTATTCTCAAAATGTTCGTCTTCATCACCAGAAGACCAGACTTCAACGTTTACAAATGCAACGAATGCTTTGACCTTTTCTTCTTCTTTCTTCTTTGAATAAATTCTCAGAGCTCTACAGTCTGCGGCATAATGCCAGAGTCCTCCGCAATTGTGACATTTGATTACTTCAGTTCCATTTTTCTTTGGAGGTTGAACTTGGTTAGTGCTGGCAGCTGGAGCCGTTTTTGGTTTCTCTTGATGTTTCTCTTTAGTTTTTTGATAATATCGATTCTGATTTTGACCAGATTGATGATGTCCTCTCTGATAACTGTTATTGTTTCTTGGTTGGTAGCCTCCATTTTGGTTGGATCTGAAGTTCTTTCTAGGACTTGTATATGACGGGATTTTATTGAACTTCTAGCTAATCAAGGCTATTTCATGTTAGTATGCAGCCTCCTCTGCTTTATCTAATTCGAAGTAACAAGACTCTGAAGGTTGAGCTGGTGCTGGGAGAGCAAGAGTTGGGGCTGCTGATTGAACTGTTGGTTGTGGGGTTGGTGTACCTTGGTTTTGAACGGTCGGAGATTGGTAGTAAGAAGGATAGGAGATCTGTGGTTGAGAAGGATGGTAAGCAGGGACAGGTGATGGTTGAGGAGCTGGAGAGTTCTGATTGGGAACAAGTTGAGGAGTCAGAGGGTTCTGATAACTAGCAGGTAAAATGTAGTTGGGTTGCTGTGTCACTTGTTGATACTGCACGAGATGTTGGGGACTGCTGCCTAACATATGAGAGTTGTGCTCAGCAACAAGTGCTAGTGGTCCTCCGAGTTGCTGATCTTTGCCCTTCACGTCTTGTTCCTGTCCAACAAGATTGTTATAGCTTGTATACATGTTAAACGTTTTTAGTTTTCCAGAGTCCTGAAGTATCATTTTGATAAGCATCCAATCCCTTCCGAGTCCTTCAAGAAATCTTAGATTGATTTCCTGATTGGACCTCTCAGCTCCTGAGCTTAGGAGTCTGGTGACGATGATGGAAAAACGGGTGAATGCTTGTCGTAGAGATTCTCCAGAAAAGGTTGCAAATTGATTATATTCTGGAAGACTTGACACAAGTTTTTGATCTTTGGCTTCCTCCGTTCCTAGAAACATGTTCTGCAGGAGAACCCAGATTTGTTGGGCTGTCATGCAGTTTTGTATTAGATCGAACAGATCCGGAGGAATACCGCATTAAATCTCAGTGAATGCTATCTGATCGTTTTCTAACTTTTCAATGTCCAGGGCAGTCAATCTGGGCTAAGGAGCACCACCTAAAGCTTCTTCAGCAGTGTCAGCTCTAGGAGTGTAGTTAGGGACATGAGGTCCCTCCTCAACAGACCGCCATATATCTTTTCCCTGTTTCCTAAGATAGTTTCGCATTCTAGAGGCCCAACCATTATATTTGGTAGGAATGAGTATAGGAGCTCTGTTAGAACTTCCGACACTATTTGCAACGTTCAGAGAGTAGTTCATCTGCATTTTAGAAAGAGTTTTGAACTGTTTGACACACTAGAAGTGATTTTAAAGATTTTGAGCTACAATAGCATACAAGGTCCACAGAGGATTCTAAGATTGTTGCTATAACCAGGGCTTAGAGTAAACTGGGCACTTAGAACCTTATAGACATCTATTCATGCTCTGATACCAATTGTTGTCACCAAATATTCTAAGTAGGATGCGGAAAGAAAACATTTGCGGAAAGTAAAGTTCCGAAACTGGGAGGTTTTGGAAGTGGACAAGTCCGAAGAATTGAAATGGATGCGGAATAATAGTAAAGATATAACACTTAGAATAGATCTTAATAGCTCAACAATAAATAGAGTGAATAAATGGTTAGATAATACGAAATATAAAGACAGGAAGATTAAGATGCTGGAATGAAGAAACGCATATAAGAACTTGAAAGTTGATGGAATGAGAGAGGTTATATTGATATTAATCGAAGTTTTACAATTTGTCTCCCAAACTCACGGGGACTGAAGATGAACATGGTCTCCCTTTTATAGGATAAGGGAAGACCTTCGGATAAAGACTGATGGACTGAAGAGTAGACAACACGTCTCTCTTGAGTCAGACAGAAAGGATAAAACTAATATAATAATACAATGTCAGACAAGGGTGGCTTATCTAAAATAAAATAATACATTAAGTACAACCGACATGCTCCTAAAAGGCCACGCCTGATTTAGTCTAATCATCTCCTATAAGTTGAACTGCTTATCCTTTGTCTTATCTGTAAGTTAGTCTTCAGATCTTCAGTCTTCTAGATTGAATGTTTAAGTATGTGAATTCCCAGAAGTTGTTTGCATTGATGATCTGAAATCCTGAATGGATTTCGGAGCCCTGGTGTTTTGGAATCAGAGTAACTTTTGAACTTGGTCTTCATGGGTTTGATTAATCTTCTGACTTAGTTCGGAGATCTGAAATCCAAGACTGGATTTCGGACATGTAGATAAACAGATCATTATACAAGTTATCCAAAACCATAAGGATATTCATCAAACATATTCTGAACATACAATCAAAATACTTAAAAACGTAACCATTGTTTATCACTTAAAACAATCAAACAATCACTTGTTCAATCATACATTCCATCAAACAACGAAAGTCAAATACCACGCGAAGTAACAATCTCAAACACTAAGTTGGTCAACGACTAATCTTCAGCACTAACAAAAGTTATAATTATGGAAAGAGTGCATGAGTTTCTTTTGGACTGATTACCTCCAGCATTGAAATTGATACGAGAACTTATTTTCCTAGTTTGTAAGTTTTGGTACAAGGGCCCAAACCCCACAACCGTGCCTTCTTACGTCAACCCACAAGTACGCACAACCCTAGCTACAAGTCACTTCACATCTCTTGGAGCGGAGGCCGTGAACTAAATGACATATTGACATAGAGAACAAAGTTTCAACGATGAGTGTTGCTGTGTCGAGAATAAAATAGCAGCAAATAAGTCAAGCTCTCATATTCTCTTTCTCATAAACGCAGACACACCCATACCCATACCCTATCTCTCTTGTTCCTGTTTTTCATGCATCAAGCAAGAAAGAAGGCTTCGAGAGACGGAGTGAAATAGTGGCACGGGAAGATTAACGATAGAGAAAGTTGTGGTGGTAATCAGACTCGGTTAGCCGGTGAGAGAGGCTACCACGTTGTGGTTTTGATCGGGGAGAAGTGTAAGCATGGTAAAACCCATCTCGTCCATCTTCTTTTTTTTCCCATGTTTCTTCATTCCTTGTTGTCCTCCCAATGCACCACCATGCTAGGTGGTAGTGGTTGGTTGATACGTTTCAGGTTTCAAGTTGGTGTACCATTTTTTGTAATCGATTCTTGACTAGTGTTCGTTTTATCCCACTGTTATCTAACGGTGTGTTAGGTTTTCCTCTGCCACCAAGCCACCGGGAGCCGCCTCATCCCCACCAAGTCGCCACCACTGTGTCGTGGCTATGCTTGGGTGAATCTTTCAACCCTAGGCTGTAGACATGACAGAAATTGGGTGTTATGTTTGATGGTTGGTTTAAGGATCCTTCCTAGCAGCTATCAGGAGAATTATATTGATACGAACCTGTGGGATCGTAACATATATTAACTCGCCTATTATGTTAACAAGGCATGTATGTGCTATTTGTGATATATATATTTATATATATATATATATATATATATATATATATATATATATATATATATATATATATATATATATATATATATACATATATATATATATATATACATATATATATATATATATACATATATATATATATATATATATATATATATATATATATATATATATATATATAATACATATATAATTTACAAGTATTTTAATACATAAAGTCTTAAATTTAATGGCCTCTTTATTTTCAATTGGGTTGATAAAATCTTTTTGTCATGTAAGAAATTTGGATATCAGGTTTTAGTATCCGAATCCAGATTAAAAATATATTTTTAATCCAACGTAGCAACGTATTTATAAGTTTAAACCAAAACATAAACGTAAGGCTATTTTTAACGCAAAATATAAAATACTTATATTTGTTGCATCATTATTAAACAAAATTAAACTATACTAAATTTTCAATTGGTTTTGATATGTTACCAATAAAAAGATAAAGCGGCTTCACTTTTTCAATTTTTTTAATAAGGTGTAATTGTATTCGAGAATTATAATAGTTTTCAATTTTTAAAAAACTAATGGCTTAACTTAAACCTAAACACATTCCCTCCCCCTCCTCCTCCTCCTCCTCCCCACTCCCCCTCCCTCCCTCACTCGAAATTTGAAGACCTTATGTAAGACCCGTATCCTGATTATAACATATACTTAAAATAAGAGTGTTAGGAATTATATGATTTTTGGTAGTTATAAAGCTAAGAAAAACTTTAGTTACAATTTCATATGAAAATCAGCATTTTGTGTCGTTTTTAGGAAAATCATAATTAATTCTAGAAAAATCGTTTGGACCTCAAACCAGTGCACAAAGTTTACAAATTGAGTCTAGTACAATTACCAAAAATAATAGTAAGCTTGAAAATGACATTATCTATGGTAAAAAATGCAATCTTTACTGATTAGTTCGGAATTGACAGATTAGATAGTCTGTTTTCAGAAATTCATAATAAATCATAGAAAAATCGTATAAATACGTAAAATACATCCCTGGAAAGGTATTGAGATAAATTTCTGGAATATCAAATAAAAACGTGAATTTCATTGGTTTAAAGTCGGCTAAACCAGTCTTGAACAGACTGATTCTAGAAGGTATTAATTTCAACAAAGTTATATTATTAAAATCTTTTGTCAAAAGTGTCATGCCATTTTTTATTCAAGAATTCAAGTATAAATACCCCTCAAAACATCTCATAAACCACACAACTAAATCTCAATCCAATATATAGAGGTTTCTAAGTACTAGAGTGTAAGCAAGTCAGCGGAAGGAAGCTTAAAAGCCTAACGAAGGAGTTATAGATCTCGACGACTGGTCATAAGGTAACTACAAACCTTTCTATAGCTTAATTAGGTATTGTAAAATAGTTTTTGTTAAGAAGTAGAATATTTAATAAGTATAACATATGTTATATTATACTAATTTCTAACAACAGTAAACAAAAACCTTAAAATGTCGTTATTATAACAATTCGTAATTTCCGAAAATAATACCGATTGATTTACTTACGAGGACGGTGACTAGGCCGATTACTTGGGATCTGGTTGTTGGATTTTCCGAAAGGCTAAAATGCTGAAAGGATCCTGCCACCCCATCTAATCTTCTACCTGACCGTTCTTTACTTGATAAATCATGGAGTATCATATTGGAATTATTGAAGGGTTTAATGATGCGACTATAATATAGTTAAGGATTAAGAAATGATAGATTTCTTATTATGTTAACAGTTAAAGTTGAAGGAAATACAAAGCCGAGAAAGATAAACGATATAGTCAACTATAATCAGGTGAGTCTTCTCACTATACTATAGGTGATATTGCATGCGTAGGAAGGAAGATATGTTAGACTAAGGTGATCTTACCTGTTATGATAATTGTATGAATTATTGCTATGATAATGATTGTTTGTTGACGGAACGGGATAGCCCGCGAGCCAATAGGCAGAACGGGAATAGCCTGCGAGTCATTAGACGGAACGGGAAAAGCCTGCGAGCGATAAGACGGAACGGGAACTTCCCGTGAGTCTTCAGGCGGAATAGGGATAGCCCGCGAGTCTCACAGACATATGAATGGTTATTGTGTGTTGTATGTTATGTGATGGAGCGTATGGTGTTTTGAGGAACTCACTAAGCTCCGTGCTTACCCTTTCCCTATATAAACTACTATTTCAGGTACATCAGGTACCATGGATGGCAAGGCGTGACGTGTATACACTGTGCTGCTTCATTGGAGGACTGTTTTTGAATGGATGTTCCGCTATGTTGTGATTTCATTAACTTTTGTTAATCCTGGGATGTTTTCATTAAACTTATAAGTTATGGAATTTTTTTAAAATTAATTAAGTGGCTTTTCTTATATTGAAGTATCCGTTTAATTTTTTTTAATTTTACCCTAAAAATTTTGGGATGTTACAAGTTGGTATCAGAGCACAGCTTGAGAGAATCAGGCTCACTTAGTGAGTTCTGGACTCAAGTTGAGGCTTAAGAGTTTTCTTAAAACATTTTTACGAAAGAAAGATGTTTTATGAATGGTGAACTGAAGACACAGTGTGTACCGCCAGCCAACGCCAGTATGAGAAAAGGGTTAAGTATTTAATATTGTGGATTTTAAAAAAAACATATGGTATATGTTTGCAGAAATGCCTGGTAGAGATCACACATTGTTGTATTATTATCTGCTATTTGCTAATAGAAATGTATGCTAGTGCCGATAGGTTGCTTAGATATTTCCACTAAGTTGTATACAATATGGACTGAATAGTCATAGAATGTGTGAGTTGGCCTTATTGCATGTTCCTTGTTTGGTTGTTGCCTTAGGGTAGATTCTCTTATTTGAAAGACTATTTAGTTCGATATTGTATACAACTACGTTCGCGAAACAACCTGTTATCACTGGAGGAAGTTCCGTCTTAGTTAGAATAGCAGGGTGGGGGTGGGATTCCAAGTATTCCTAAAAGGGTTGACATATGCCTTGTAAGGGCATATGTGTTAAAATTATCGGTGAGAAGCGAATTGGATATTTCGAGACGGGTCTTGGAACAAACATGGATAGGTGTGGAAGGTAGTAGTAGAGCTCCTACTATCGAAAGCACAGGATTTGCGTTTGAGTCGGGAGTTCGTCACGAAGGATCCAAGGAGCTGAGTATGTGAGTGTCTAGCATAGTTGACTTAAATTCTAGTGTAATGTGGTAAACCTTTATCCATTCAATTGGTGAATGTTGATTGCGAGGTTCAGTAGGAACAATTAAGATGTGATCATACCAGTTTGGTTGGACCGATCATGCTTAAGTTGATTACTGAGCTTAAATACTGTTGAAAGGGAGAATGTCAAAGTGCTATTGTGGTAGCTATTTTTCATGCAACTAATGGGCGTACAAGTCAGACAGGGACTAGAGGATGCAAGGGTGAGTTTTCCAACTCACGGTCAAAGAGGTACAAGCGGCGCCTGAGATGATAGTGGGTATTTTTTAGTCGACTCTGTACATGCCTGGTGCTGTGTAATAGTGGGGCTACCTACCCTTGTATTGATCTTGCTTGAGTGATTGATCAGGTCGTGTGGGTTGAGAGTCTGGATCACTCGCTCGTGATTGAGGTAACTGACGATAGAGGTGTTGACTAGGGTCGCAAGCGGATGAGTAACATATGGTGGTTGATGTAAACGTCTTTACATTATCGAAACATGTTTATTGAGATGGTGTTTGCCCCTGATGCAAGTTTTTGGCTGAGCAGAGTGGGCTTGGTTTTTGTTCGAGAGTAAGAGCTCGTAAAAAACAAAAAAAATTATAAATCGAATAAACAGACTTGGACTTTAGTCCAAGTGGGGGAGGAATACAAAATTAAGGGAACAAAATGAATATTATATTGAATCGATGAAATTATTAAAATTATAGTAACACGTCAATATATTTAATTCATTACTACAACTTTATATTAATACATTAAGAAAAGTTTACAGAACTACTAACCTAAACCGGAGAATAAGAAAGAAGCAAGAAAATATATCCTACACTCCAATCTTTGTCATCATTAGGTTGACTTGTACCTTCTTGAGGATTTGGAAGGGGTATGCTTTCAGTTATTGGAGGAGGAGCTCCAAGGTATGGGGTCTCGATAGGGTTGGAACCTGTAACCCCATGATTAGGGGCTAAATATTGACTCATTTAGGGCGTGTGTAAGTAGGGCAGTGATGAGGAAGGGCTCTAATTCGGAACCAGTTGGGGTAGCTATAAGAAGGAGGAAACCAGGCTAGGTCACCTGCAAAGCCTCAAAAATTCTCCTCACTCGAATACTCGAGTAAACCAGGGTTAATACTACTCATACTAGAATTAGATGGCGGAGATTGCTGCTGTGTATGAGTTCTTGATGAAGTTTCCCCCTTTTCCTGAATTTTTCTTTTCCCAAATACAACCTTATGAGCAGCTTGTATTAGCTTCTTTCTGCCGTCTGTTAGACCCGATTGTGACCCTTCAATTATCGCTTCTTTTTCTTTTTTTTTTAGGTTGGGTATTAAATCTCCCGATAATTCTGTTGCCTCAATAAATTCATTACCAAATTCCTGTGGCACAAATAACTTTAGTTATTTCAACCTTATGATATAAAGGAATTAAAAAAATGTAGTTTTTTACCTCAGCACGATCAATAAGGGTTTGCAAACTCGT
The DNA here is from genome assembly GCA_023525715.1 of Cichorium intybus. Taxonomy (NCBI): domain Eukaryota; kingdom Viridiplantae; phylum Streptophyta; class Magnoliopsida; order Asterales; family Asteraceae; genus Cichorium; species Cichorium intybus. The sequence continues at coordinate 51,424,734 of CM042017.1, forward strand.
AAGTTGTCGTTGGGGCCAATGATTGATACCTAATTCTCTACAGCGTTTTTTTAATTGTGTCGTTCCAATGTTGAGTTCCTTCGCAGCTTTCTCAATTGGTTCGTTAAAGTGTTCAGCTATTATTTTCTACTTAATAAATGTCTGAAACCTCTTCCACTGCCACCTGCTATGTTTTCTGAACTAGAAGGTTCAAATCCAATTGTATTGTAATCATTCTGGATCATTTGAACATGATCCTGATTTTTTGACCCAAAGATGGACATTGATTCATCAAAATTAGTGGCCTCCATCGGTAATAATTGTTGGTTTTCAACTAAAATCTCAGGATTCTGAAATCCTTCTAGATTCATTTGAATCAACCGAAGATGATATTGATATTGAAAACCAACCCGAAACTCGGGATTCAATTCAATATTTATGTTATGAGTCCTCTGTAACTAATTCTCATCCTGAATACCAGCCATGAATTCTTGATTCATGGGGACAAACTCACTGCTTGTTGGGTGCACGTCCATGAATGGATTGTACTCAGTTACACCATCCACAAATGGGTCTACAAATAACACATGTCAAATGATAAAACAAAATAGAATACTTATAAATGGATCATTCAAAAGAATTTAACCTGGTAGAAGGCATGGAGTCTGATCAAGTGCAAAGTCAGATGCATGCACCGGATCATCAGAGTTAATGTTCAACTCGGGAAAAATTTCCGGCTCATCGTGGAGATGCTCTATTGGTAGTATATCTGGAAGACTGTACCATAATTCAAAATCAAACAAAACATTAGAAAGGTAATCGAAGTATGGATGATATATGTCTAGAATGTTAGAGTCACCAAACTCTATTAAGAATGCTTGGTTTGAAGTACCCTCTCCCTGTGGAAAACCAGGTCCAGGGTTCGACAGATCGCCCATTGAAGATCTGTTTTCCATGACTCGACTTTAAATATGAGTTCGTCTACGAACAAACTAGTGATAAGAGAGGACGAGACTGAAAATGAATGTGGAAATGAATGATACTACATACCTGTATATATAGTATCTTACAGCTGGAACCGGAAGGGCACACGGAACTGAAAGGACACCTCACGTTTTAATTACCGAAGTTCAAACCAACTACAGTAGATGCGACTTTTCACTACCCAAAGTGACATTTTTTCAAAATTCCCTGCTTGACTCTGGTGAGAACGAGATAATAAAGAGACTTTTGAAATAAAACAAAATTTTATGTCTCCATATAATGGAAATAGTTTAAAGAGTGTTCAGTACTCCAAAAAAAAAAACTTACAAAAGATGATGTAAATTTTATATTTCGGTGAAACACAAAAATTTGAAGATTCTAGAAAAATAGACTTATTTAGCCAAAAAGTATTTAAAAGAAATGTTGAATTGAGGCAAATGTGTGTTGAAATATGACGAATTCATATAAATACGAAATAGTGTTAAAATTAGGTGTTGCAAGTTAACTAGGTTAACTATGTATATAGGTAGATTAGAAAGTACTAAATATGTACTTCCTCTGCCACCAAGCCACCGGGAGCCGCCTCATCCCCACCAAGTCGCCACCACTGTGTCGTGGCTATGCTTGGGTGAATCTTTCAACCCTAGGCTGTGGACATGACGGAAATTGGGTGTTATGTTTGATGGTTGGTTCTTGGATCCTTCCTAGCAGCTATCGGGAGAGTTATATTGATACGAACCTGTGGGATCGTAACATATATTAACTCGCCTATTATGTTAACGAGGCATGTATGTGCTATTTGTGATATATATATATATATATATATATATATATATATATATATATATATATATATATATATATATATATATATATATATATATATATATATATAATACATATATAATTTACAAGTATCTTAATACATAAAGTCTTAAATTTAATGGCCTCTTTATTTTCAATTGGGTTGATAAAATCTTTTTGTCATGTAAGAAATTTGGATATCAGGTTTTAGTATCCGAATCCAGATTAAAAATATATTTTTAATCCAACGTAGCAACGTATTTATAAGTTTAAACCAAAACATAAACGTAAGGCTATTTTTAACGCAAAATATAAAATACTTATATTTGTTGCATCATTATTAAACAAAATTAAACTATAATAAATTTTCAATTGGTTTTGATATGTTACCAATAAAAAGATAAAGCGGCTTCACTTTTTCAATTTTTTTAATAAGGTGTAATTGTATTCAAGAATTATAATAGTTTTCAATTTTTAACAAACTAATGCCTTAACTTAAACCTAAACACCTTCCCTCCCCCTCCTCCTCCTCCTCCTCCCCCTCCCCCTCCCTCCCTCACTCGAAATTTGAAGACCTTATGTAAGACCCGTATCCTGATTATAACATATACTTAAAATAAGAGTGTTAGGAATTATATGATTTTTGGTAGTTATAAAGCTAAGAAAAACTTTAGTTACAATTTCATATGAAAATCAGCATTTTGTGTCGTTTTTAGGAAAATCATAATTAATTCTAGAAAAATCGTTTGGACCTCAAACCAGTGCACAAAGTTTACAAATTGAGTCTAGTACAATTACCAAAAATAATAGTAAGCTTGAAAATGACATTATCTATGGTAAAAAATGCAATCTTTACTGATTAGTTCGGAATTGACAGATTAGATAGTCTGTTTTCAGAAATTCATAATAAATCATAGAAAAATCGTATAAATACGTAAAATACATCCCTGGAAAGGTATTGAGATAAATTTCTGGAATATCAAATAAAAACGTGAATTTCATTGGTTTAAAGTCGGCTAAACCAGTCTTGAACAGACTGATTCTAGAAGGTATTAATTTCAACAAAGTTATATTATTAAAATCTTTTGTCAAAAGTGTCATGCCATTTTTTATTCAAGAATTCAAGTATAAATACCCCTCAAAACATCTCATAAACCACACAACTAAATCTCAATTCAATATATAGAGGTTTCTAAGTACTAGAGTGTAAGCAAGTCAGCGGAAGGAAGCTTAAAAGCCTAACGAAGGAGTTATAGATCTCGACGACTGGTCATAAGGTAACTACAAACCTTTCTATAGCTTAATTAGGTATTGTAAAATAGTTTTTGTTAAGAAGTAGAATACTTAATAAGTATAACATATGTTATATTATACTAATTTCTAACAATAGTAAACAAAAACCTTAAAATGTCGTTATTATAACAATTCGTAATTTCCGAAAATAATACCAATTGATTTACTTACGAGGATGGTGACTAGGCCGATTACTTGGGATCTGGTTGTTGGATTTTCCGAAAGGCTAAAATGCTGAAAGGATCCTGCCACCCCATCTAATCTTCTACCTGACCGTTCTTTACTTGATAAATCATGGAGTATCATATTGGAATTATTGAAGGGTTTAATGATGCGACTATAATATAGTTAAGGATTAAGAAATGATAGATTTCTTATTATGTTAACAGTTAAAGTTGAAGGAAATACAAAGCCGAGAAAGATAAACGATATAGTCAACTATAATCAGGTGAGTCTTCTCACTATACTATAGGTGATATTGCATGCGTAGGAAGGAAGATATGTTAGACTAAGGTGATCTTACCTGTTATGATAATTGTATGAATTATTGTTATGATAATGATTGTTTGTTGACGGAACGGGATAGCCCGCGAGCCAATAGGCAGAAAGGGAATAGCCTGCGAGTCATTAGACGGAACGGGAAAAGCCTGCGAGCGATAAGACGGAACGGGAACTGCCCGTGAGTCTTCAGGCGGAACAGGGATAGCCCGCGAGTCTCACAGACATATGAATGGTTATTGTGTGTTGTATGTTATGTGATGGATCGTATGGTGTTTTCAGGAACTCACTAAGCTCCGTGCTTACCCTTTCCCTATATAAACTACTATTTCAGGTACATCAGGTACCATGGATGGCAAGGCGTGACGTGTATACACTGTGCTGCTTCATTGGAGGACTGTTTTTGAATGCATGTTCCGCTATGTTGTGATTTCATTAACTTTCGTTAATCATGGGATGTTTTCATTAAACTTATAAGTTATGGAATTTTTTTAAAATTAATTAAGTGGCTTTTCTTATATTGAAGTATCCGTTTAATTTTTTTTAATTTTACCCTAAAAATTTTGGGATGTTACACCTTAAAATAAAACTTCAAAGGAAAAATTATTGACCGCCCACCGAATGGAAAGAAATTGGCAAAAAGGAATTATTCGTCCAAAAGAAGCTATTCGTCACCCCAACATGCTTTTATTTTTAACCAAAACCTACCACGTACTTTTATTTCTAAACCGAAACTAAGACGTAGTTTTCTTTTAACCCCAAATAGCCCATTGAAAAACACTAATCGCCATCCTCAAACTATTCACTGAAATAAACTTTTTGCTGCCGCCGCATAACATGGGTACACACCTAGTATATATATATATATATATATATATATATATATATATATATATATATATATATATATATATATATATATAGAGTTAATATTAAATGAAATTAGTATATATTGTGCCAATGTAGAACTTAATATGGACCATCAGATTCAAATAATCAATGGCTGTGATGAGAATGACATTTTTGTAATAAAGATAAAGAATGTATGCGTGTTTAATGAGAATCAAGCGACAGAGGGCAAATCGGTCAAATTGAATTAGAAAATTAGAACTGAACATATTTGTAATCGGTTACAATAGCACACAATCATCAGAATCCAATTAAACGATAAAAAAATTACAATTGATTTTCCGATTCAACTCCGACAAGAACAATTCTTCCGCGTTTGCATTCTTCAAGAGGTGCATGCATCAGAAATCAACAATGGCAGGAAGACGCAGCAGTTCATGACTTCGAGATTGAGGATTTTTCAGGATGCAAGATTGAGAATGTGTACAGAGAATATGTAAAAAATAAGAAATTGGGTTCATATGAACCATTCTCTAAGAATATGTACAGAGAATATGTAAAAAAATAAGAAACTGGGTTAATATGAACCATTCTCTGAGAATATGTACAGAGAATACGTAAAAAAATATAAGAAACTTGGTTAATATGAACCATTCTCTAAGAATATGTAAAAAAAATAAGAAACTGGGTTAATGTGAACTATTCTCAGAGAATGGTTTGTAAAATGGTTGTTGACATAAAAAAATAGTCACGTAAGAATATTTATACTATTCTCGGAGAATGGAGTGATTATATATGGAAAGCCTCATTCTCTGAGAATGCCCTATTCTCTGAGAATGCCCCATTCTCTGACAATAAACGTGAACCATTCTATGAAGGAATGCTACTGCATTCTCATAGATATTCATCACCATTCTCTGAGAATGCCTATCCATAAAAAAGGCAGAGATCGATTTTTTAAACCTGCAAATTAAACCAATTGCTTCAAAACCGACTTGATCGTGCTTCAATTTGCTTCAATCCACAAACGACCGTTCTCAAAACGTGCAATGGTCACTGTTTCGTCTGCGTTTGCGTGGCCGGAGGACGGGTGGTCGGTCTGCGTGGTCGGAGAAGGAACGGTCGACATCTGCTATGACCGGAGGCGATGAAGTCGACCGGTGAGGTGTTGTCTTTGCGTAGTGTCAGGGCTGCTGGTGCTGATTTTGTTCTTGCGTGGAAGACCGCCGCCGTCGGCGGTGGTGAGCACCGGCCTGTAATTGGGCATCGGCTTTGCGCAGGGTTCCGGTGTTCGATTTGGGGTTAGGGTTTTGAGAGAGAGAGAGAGAGAGAATAATGGTGGAGGGTATATTAACTGAGCGTATAATAATGTATTATTTTACTAAAGTGCCCCTCACAAATGATTGGTCCAGAATCAGTCCTACAATCACACAATATTTAGAAAATGTATTTGAACCTATATATATATATATATATATATATATATATATATATATATATATATATATATATATATATATATATATATATATATATATATATATAGGGAGATGTTATATAGAGTACCAATAAAAGGTGGAGAACTGGAGACCCATTCTGGACCAATCATTTCATAAGGGAATCTTAGTAATTGTGTATTTTAGTTAAATTATAAAAAATAAATTATATATATATATATATATATATATATATATATATATATATATATATATATATATATATATATATATATATATATATATATATATATATATATATGGAGATGTTATATAGAGTACCAATAAAAGGTGGAGAACTGGAGACCCATTCTGGACCAATCATTTCATAAGGGAATCTTAGTAATTGTGTATTTTAGTTAAATTATAAAAAATAAATTAATTGACAATTTCCTAAAATCTAGAGATTTTATTAATAGTTACCTAAAATCTAGGGATTTAATTAATAGTTATCTAAAATCTAGGGATTTGATTAGTAGTAGAATAAATTATCATTTAATAGTATTTTTATTAAAAAAACATTTTTTATAATTCAACGTATTAGTATTTTTATTCCAAAAAAACGTTTATAATCATGAATGAATAAAATATAATATAGATATAAAAAATGGAATACATATGTAATCATAAATGAATACAGGACAATGTATATATACAAAATAGTTAACTATATTTATAATCATGAATGATTATAGAACACCAAAACGGGAAAAAATACAACATAGTTTTAGACATAAATAATTAAAAACAATACAACTTTAATCACAAATGATTAAAGAACAATGTTGTTGTGCTAAATCTTTTGACTTGAAATAGACTGCTTCGACTTCTCATTCATGCAACTCCAATACTCTAAAAAATCTACATTCAAAATGCATAAAAATCATGTCAATAAACAAATGATAAATGCATAAATGACCTATAATCATCAATGAATAATACTAATAATCATTAATAAATAACACGTATAATCATCAATGAAGATAACCAGACTGTCCATTTAATCATATTCATTAATGAATAAGAATTATGCAGTCATACATAAACATCAACAAATATAACCAGGTTGTCCATATAATCATATTCATTAATGAATAAGAATTATGCAGTCATACGTAAAGGCGAAATAAACAGTATGTTGATATAAGCATCAGTGAATAACATATATAATCATCAGTGAATAACATATATAATATGAACTCATTTGTAGATATAATCATAAGTTAATAATACATATAATCAGAAAATCATATAATCATCAATGAATACCAACTTTTAGGTTGTAATCATTCATGAATACCAACCGTAATTTATATTATAAAAGAAAGTATGTTTTCATACCTAATTCATACTATAAAAGAAATCCGGTTGTAATGATTCATGAATACCAAACTATAATTTAATATTCGTTTATGAATACTACTTTGAAATATCTTATTAATTGGTGAATACCGAAATGTAATATGGTATTCATTAATGAATACCAAAAGAAACCAGGTTGTAATCATTCATAATGTAACATATTTGCAAGTTCAAATAAGTCATTGATTGATGATATTTATTCATGAATACCAACTTAGAAGATGATATTCGTTCATTAATATATTTGATCATATTAAATTAATTTACAGTTCTATTCATTTATGAATACCATATAAGTATAGAATTATCGTGAAATTGTCTATAATATTAATCATGAAGAGCAACAACATCATCACTTTCTTCCACTTTCTATAAAAATAATAATAAAGAAATTGACTTTTATTTTAATTAATCATGAACTGTTCTTTTATTTTAAGCATCATATACACACATGGACCAAAACACTTACTTTTCAATAAGTGATTAAATAGATAAAAAATATATATATTCAACAAGCGGCCGACGACCTCCCAGACATCATCCCTTCTTCTTTGTAAACAAATTTGTCTCTAATTTAAGCTTTGTGTATAAGAAACTTCTTTTTAAGTGAAATATTTTTTGGGTTAAATAGAACAAAAATGAAAAAAAAAAAGAATGGATATTAAAAAAAGTTAAAATTAAAAATCAACAAAACTCATCCACGATCAAGTGAAAAGCGACAAAGAAGATGTGCTTAACAAATGATGATGTGGCTGTTCTTGTAAGGCCCGATTCCAAAAAAAAAAAAACATGAAGATAAATAATTAAATATACCAATTGAAGATGTGAATGCCGACTTAAAAAGATAAAAATCAACAAAACTCATCCATGATCTATGGACGACGGCGGCATTGAAAAAAGATAAAAAAAAAAAAGAAAGAATGAAGCTATGTTCTTTACCGGTTGACGCAAGAGGAAGAGCAAGATGAGATTGCAGATCATGTTGTGTGTTGGGTCTGGAGCTGAATATTAAAAAAACCGAATATTAAAAAAACCGAGATTTTTTGGTCCAGGGTTGGGTCTGGAGCTATCCAGGCGGATGGTCCAGGGTTGGGTCTGGAGCTGAATATTAAAAAAACCGAGATTTTTTGGCCCTCTTGTGACGGTAGGAAACTACGTGACGGCTGTTTCCCAGTAGATATTGGCAGACCTTCTTTGGGAGTAAAGCTCCTTGGTGGGGCTGTTAGTAGAGACGCTGGGTTCATTAGTGGGCTGGCCTTGAAGAGAGCTGTCAAGGCTGTTGATTTGATGGGCCTTCTTCCCCAGCTTTGTGACCCGCAGAGTGAGCTCCTCTTGCTACGTTCTTGTATGGGCATTGCTAAACTTTTCTTTGGTTTAAGAACCTGCCAACCGATTCATATGGAGGAGGCAGCTTTGTTTTTTGACAATGGATTGCGTGGTTCCATCGAAGACATTGTGGTTTGTGGTGGCCCTTACTTTGGAGACTTCCAGTGGCGGTTGGTTTCCTTACCAATACGTTTTGGTGGTTTGGGTTTGTACTCGGCTAGTGAGGCTTCTTCGTACGCTTTTGTAGCCTCGAGGGCCCAATCTTGGGCCTTACAAGATCACATCTTGCGCAACAGTGGCATATGTGGTATGGACATTGATTATTATTCTGCTTTGGATCGTCTGCGTGGCACAATTCCAGATTTTGATTGTAACGGTTTCACTATTAAGGACATCGCCCCCCCTAAATCCCAAAAAACATTGGCGAATGCTCTCTTTAGTAAGATCGTCAAGGATATGGAAGACGACTTTCACATGACGTTCAGGCAGAAAGCCGTATTGGAGTGTCTACGAGCACCACACGCTCAGGATTTTTTGCTTTCTATCCCCATTGATGGCCTAGGCCTTCATATATCCCCTGTGGAATATCGCGCTATTCTACGGTACCGCCTTATGATTCCTCTTTTTCCGGTCGACGAGATATGTCCGGTCTGTAGGAAGGCGTGCTTGGACTCTTTTGGGGATCATGCTGTTCATTGTCGGGAGCTCCCAGGTTTCAAATACCGACATGATATGGTTAGGGATGTTCTTTTTGACGTCTGCCGGCGTGCCGGGATTTCGGTTCGAAAAGAAGCCCCTGTTAACTTTTTGACTGATCCGTCAGACGGTAGATCATCACTCAGGCCTGCTGACATTTTGGTTTTCGGATGGATGGGAGGTAAACATGCATGTGTGGACCTTACCGGGGTTTCCCCTCTTGTGAACTTGAGGAGTGGCAATTTCACAGTGGGGCAAGCGGCTTTGAAAGCAGCTGCATGCAAAGTGGATAAACACGAAAAGGCATGTCGGGAGAATCAACATGTGTTTATCCCTTTCGCTTTTGATACCTTTGGTTTTCTGGCTTCTGAGGCTGTGGAGCTACTCAACAGAGTTCAACGGGTTATGCATAGTACCATCATGTCACCTAGATCTATGAATTTTGTTTTTAATCGTATCGGCTTTGCCATTCAAAAAGGGCTAGCGGCGCAGCTTGTTGCCCGTTTGCCCAACGTTTTTATGTAACTTTCTCAGTAAGTTAAAAATAAATAAGTTGTGTGTTTCTCGGTAATTATCAAGAGGGACGGTTTTATTTAGGGTTTGTGTTTGGAATAAATTTTTATGACTTTAATACCCTTATGTTAGTTTTAATTCAAATTAATGAAATTTAAATATGTTAAAAATTTTAAAATCATCAATTAATCACAGTCCTAAATTCAAAATAATAAAAGGATGAGATCTGTCCTCCAGTTCTCTACCTTTTGAGGTATATATATATATATGTATATATATATATATATATATATATATATATATATATATATATATATATATATATATATATATATATATATATATATATATATATACTAGGTTATAAGCTCGTGTTAAACACCGGTTGATAACTTAAAATTTTTTGTGTAAAAGGGAAATTTACTTTTGATATTTTTGGTTTTTATATCACTTAGTATGTATTTTCACATAATATGACAATGTACTTTGATTATTTCGGTTAATAATAGCCTTTTTGGTTTTGAATGTCAAATGACAATGCACTTTGATTTTGTTCCATTAAAATAGCATTATACTTCCTAACATTTTATTTAAGTTTGTAGTTACTTTGCAAAATTGGTTATGATTCCATATTTCAATTTTCGATTTTTGACATATAGTATAATTGCTACATAAAAACCTCATTGCATTGCACATGAGGCTAAAATTGTCTTTTCCTTTTGCATCCACTTCGTTACCAAATTTTATTATAAGGATGATCAGTGTTAGAAATGAAAAACGAAATCTGTAATTTAGCGTAAACTTTAAACATCATTTATCAACACTTGGTTCAAAAAAACAAAGAAACATGTCTAACAATTTGGAATGATTCAAAAAGAAACCCGTAATTTAGCCTAAACTTACTCCATTTGTCTTGTATTGAAATTTCTCAGGCCATAACTCACAAATATCCTGCAAATAGTGAAAACAATATGAGCATCATTAGGAATAAGCTAAACATATTCGCCATTTTTTGCAACTTTGAGGCAAAATCAAAAACATAAATTAAAGATAAGCTAAACAACGTGCCTATTTTTTGCTAATAAAACTATATGAACAACTATATGGTAAAAAATAATAGACCAAAAAATCACTTCATATATGTTTAATGAATATCCATATTGGAACTTGTTCTCGTAATTGAAGTTTTTAGCTCATTTGGTTTTTTTAAATTGACGTTTGAAGTTTTGAGCTTAAAAAGGTTTCTATTAGTAAAATATTAATTTGAGAATCATATTTACAAATTATTTGGTAACAAAACAACTTTTTCATCTATTTAGTGAAAAACTATATATTTTAGATAAAAGTGAGAAATGGTCCCAAATTTGTGATAGAGATGTCACTATTTACAAATAACATATCAGTAGAACTTACATTTCCATGGCTAAAGTCTAAAATATGAGATAGGCTTTATGTTTATGCGTAATATTTATTGTTTTTTACTGTAAATCATGTGATCCCATCATAAATGTAGGATTAGAATTTCCAATATGCATTTATAAATTATCATTAGTATATTCCCAGCCTAAAAAGTCATCACAAATTCATGCAGCTAGAAAAAGAATGGAAGTTATTTATATTAATGATAAAAAATAGTCCCAATCACACTCGCATGAATAGTTAAGGTTGCGTTTAGTTGCGAAAAACTGTTGTCCGTTTTCCATTTTTCATTTTCAGAAAAACGAAATGAGTTTTCATTTTCAGTTTTCTATTGAAAATTTAGAAAACGTGTTTAGATAAAACCGATTCCGTTTTCATTTTCTATTTTAGAAAAACAGAAAATGTGTTTAGATATCTATTTTCTATCAATTTTCATTTTCCAATTTTTGATTTGGGGTGGGTGGGGTGGGGTGCGGGTAAGTGGGTAGGGTGGGTGTATGGGGGTGGGGTGGGGTGGGTGGTTGTGGGTGGGTGGGTGGGGGTAGGGTGGGGTGGAGTGGGGTGGGGGTAGGGTGTGGGGTGGAGTGGGGGTTGGTAGAAAAAGGGTAGGGTGGGTGTAGGTGTAATTGTGGGGTGTAGGCGAGAATGAATGTGTGTTTGTTTTTGTATGTTTTAGAAAAATTTTGGAAATAGAAAAATTTAGAAAACAATAATTTTGGGTTTTCTAAAATTTTCCAAATTCTTTGTAATATTGGAAAAATGAAAATTTTTCATTTTCTTGGAAAACTTTGGAAAAATTGACGAACTAAACGCGTTTTCCAAATTCTCATTTTTCTTGGAAAATTTTTCCGGAAAACAGAGCAGTTTTCTGCAAGTAAACGCACCCTAATGAATTCTTTAGAAAACTGAGTAAGTTTATATTCCAACCTGGATAGTCGTTGAAAACAATCATGCTCCAATGCTCCTGTGTCCGATTTTCTATCTAAAACAGCAATTCTAACTTCTTATAAATTTTAAGTTATATAAAACCACATATATCTGAAAACATCATATTGCATATAAAATTAGAAAAAAAGAAAATCGAAGTTTCACAATAGTACCTACATATATCATATTGTTATCTCAAAGCTGATGCTAGTCAAAGTTCCATAACTACATATATCATATATGTAATCTACTAATCTCAGACTATATAAAAACATATTTCCAAGAAACCAAAAATCAAAATACAAAATTCACAAGTAAAAATAAAAAGTAAAAACACCAACCACAGACTCTCCTAGTTCACACAGCTCATGTTTATCCGCAATTGAAATTTCACATTCGGTGGTTTTTCAGGATACTAGGTAACATAACGTTGAATGTAGTATATCAGATTCCTCGGCTTACTTGATGCCAAGCAGCAACCAAGTCTCCATCAACAATTGAATCTCTATCAGATTGATAGAAAACACACAAGAAAGAGCATAAGTAGATGAAAAAAAAATAAGAACAGAGATGTGAGTAAATTGGGATTAGGGAAACTGTCTTGCTATTAAGTAAATAGAACAAGTTTAACTGATTCAGCGAATAACAAACATAGAAAACGTAATTTGGTTAAAATAGATTCACCAAGAAACATCAATTGTAAAATAAAACGCATAAAACAGAGATAAAATCTACATGTAAAAGATAATCCTTACCTAGGGTTCTTTGAACGACGATTATGCATAGGATTGGTATAGATGAATTTTGGTTTCAGAGGTTCAGGTTGCAGTCAATCACAGCCCAAAAATCTCTATTCATCACAACAATTACGCTCACAAGATCCCTGATTTAGCGCCTTCTTCTTCAGTAACTCCTAATCGCTAAATATGGAAACAGACTGTCCTCCGATTAGGGCAGTGGTAGTTGGCGTAAATTGTAAACGGACTCGGCATCTCTTCTAGTCATAAGCAGTATCTGTAGATAGAAAGAGAGAGACAAAGATGATAGCGACTATTACAGGGTGACAGGATTAACTAAAGGGCTTCACATTGGTAAGTAAAATGCGATTGAACAGTGATATCCCTCGATTCTAACTTTTACTAAATCATATGAGATTAATTATTTAGTGAAAACTAACATACAGATAGAGTTCAATCAAAAGAATTGAACAAAATAGAAACAAATCAGACAGGAATATAGGATTTGGCAAGGAGAAAACCGACTCTTGGGTAGAGAGTGAGAGAAAAATACCTGCTACCGATTTGCAACCCAAAATAATCAAGGTTTCTAGATCGAGAGATGGATGATCATCGGAGGTGAGGGATTAAGGTTTTAGCAACAGAAATAAAGTTGAGAGAGAGAAAGTGAAAGGTGGTGCGGTTGGTCGTAAGTGGCATGAGTGGTCTGAGGCGGGAGGTCATAGAGGGGGGAAAGGCGGGAGAAAAAGAATCAGGGAAGCTGTCTTCAATTTGTTGAGATGCTCACCATTTTTTACGATGATATCTAGCATCAGAAACAGAAAATTTATACAAGTAGAGACAAAATGGTGAATCATCTAGGAGAAACGGAACAACGGGTTTTGATGATGAATTGGGGAGAAAGAAAAGCAACAAAGAGTTAGGGATTGTATCTGCCGGAGCTATGGCTGTCGTTGGATCCACAATTATCAGTGCATAATTGTTGTCGAAGGACTCCCGTTCTCAGATTTATATAAGAGAATAAGAAGCTAATGGCTGGGTTTGAATTTTCAATGTGATTATAAGGAGGCTGCGTTACAAACGCAAAATATTTCTTCCATAATTAGTTCCTGAAATTATGCAGCTGTTAGAAAGAAATCAGGGGAAGGTTATCAGCAAGGTGTATATGGGCGGGAAAACAAAGGTGGAGATGCGTTAGAGCATGCCACGTGGCAATCTCAATAGTGCTTGATTAGAATGTATATATATATATATATATATATATATATATATATATATATATATATATATATATATATATATATATATATATATATATATATATATATATATATATATATATATATATATATATATATATATATATATATATATATAGAGTTAGGTTCTATTGAGAACTCAAAAAACCCTGAGATCTTAAGAACTAAATCTGGACCATCAGTTTAAAAAAATAAAAGGTCAAGATGAAAGATGGCAGTTTCGTAATTATTAATAATTTTAATGATATTTTATGGTTATAAAAAACCAATTCCAAGGGTAAATTAGTTATAAAGTTTTACCGTTCCAGAAAAATAGCCTCATTCGTTTTAATGCCCCGTATTTCACTCGCACTCTTTCTCTCTCACATCTCTCTCATCTGTTACCTTATGATCGAGATCTAGGTTTTACGATTCAGCTTTCATTCGCCTTCGCATTCTCGTTCCCATCGCCTCTCCAATTTTTAGAAGCAAACTGTGATCGAGGAGTGGTATTGAACCACCATCAACTCTTCTATTCTCATATGAAATCATCTACACCACTCCGATTTTCAGAAGCTTTCGTGCCTTTCTCTTCCGATTTTCATAAACAAACAATCATCAAGGAGCGGTATCGAACCACCAACACTCTTTTTGTTAGAAACCATCGATGGACCGAGCACCATTGAACGGTGGAAGAGAAGCAGACTGGAATGACTTGGTACTAATAACGATGTCTACGAGAGGTAATTAGTTATCTCGTTATTCTTGTATAAATTCTGAAATTATGCATCCTCTCTATTTTCTCCTCTGCAGACCATCCCTACGCTAGGGTTCTTCACAAAGAATAGGGATCTTCTATCATGCAGTGTTCTTGGCTTCAGTAGAAGAAGCTTGCGGTATGATCCCATGTTGATGATTTCACGACGCAACTTTGCAGTACGCAACAATATTACTCCACCTGCCGGAGCTCCTGTTCCTTCTGGATCGCCTTCCGGTTCTATGTAAGCTACGCAAAAAGTCATTTGGTTGTTTTTTTCTTTTCTTCAAGTATGTCTTGATTTCAACAGGTATTCGCGTATGACAAAATATACCCTTTTAGTTCATCAATATAATTATTTGTAGGTAGCTTGTTTAATTTTCTATGTATCTTCTCAGGAAAAGTTGGGTTGTGGGTATTGTGTTGACATTCGCCTTACCCTTTTTCACTCATAAATGGGGGCCATTGACTCTACTAAAAAGTAAGAAAATATTCCTGATAATTTTTAATGTGAAGTTGTGGCTTTCATTTTTATTTTTCTCTTAATTCTTCTATAATTTCTAGTTCAGCTTTTTGTCTGTGGATATATAACTGGCTTTTTAACTATAACAAAACTTATGCATTGAATCTGCAGATAAAGTGGACACGGTGGTAGACACCGCAGAGTCTATAATGGAAGCTATCGAAGATGTGGCTGGAAAAGTTGATAAGGTGATAGATAACATTACTGATGATCTTCCTAAAAATAGCAAACTCAGGAATACTTTGGAAGCCGTTGATAACTGGTCGAAGGAGTAGAAAAGAGTGCTCATATCGCCAATGATATTATCAACAAGGTTTGAAAACAGCTTTTTCAGACACTATTAATTCGTTATGAATACTCAATTCCTTAATCATAGCACTTACAAACAAAAACAACAAAGACACTGCATAAGTTAGCATAAGTTGCTAAGCATTAACTTAATTTAAACTACTCAAATTCTACGATGATTAGACCGTCCATAAGTAAAGTGGCATTTGAAAGATAAAACCACGACTGTTTTAATATCATACTACAAAATTAAAGTTATCGAAGTCAGATTAGCAACGACCACAGCTTTAGAAGGCTTCAATTTAATGTTATAGCATCAACAATTTTTATTAAACATGCATAAATGCATATGTGTGTACGTTCATATATGTGCATATGTGCACATGTATATAAGTGCATATGTGCACATGTATATAAGTGCATATTGTTCATAAGTATATAAGTGCATATGTGCATATACATGTGTATATGTATATCCATTTTTGAAACGTGACATTGATAGAAAAAAATTCTCATGAGTGAAGAATATATACATATGCATAAAGGTGTATGCATATATGCATGTATGTGTATTTGTTCATAAATATGTTTGTCCATTTTTGAAACGTGACATTGACAGAAAAAAATTCTCATGAGTGAAGAATATATACATATGCATAAAGGTGTATGCATATATGCATGTATGTGTATTTGTTCATAAATATGTTTGTGCATATATGCATATATATTACGTATGTGCATATATGCATATATGCAGACGTACATATCTGCTAAATGTGAATAGATGTGCTAAATGTATGTGTACATATTCATATAAATGTAGCAATTAAACTTTTATACATTGTTATAATTGGGTCAACTTTTCAAAATATAATGTCATAATGAGAAAAAAAATTGGAAGTACAATGCTATTATTAGGTAGTTTTTTTGTACAATGTTTTAATGAGAAAAATATTGGAAGGACAAATGTGTATACATGTGCATATGTCTGTTGAAATGTGAGTATATATGCAAAACATATATGCATATGTTTATTAAACGTATGTGCACATATGCATATGTATATCAATTTGTTCATGTACACATTTATGCATATTTGCATATATACATAAATATATGTGTATTTGTTCATATACACATTTATGCATGTATGTATTTATGCATATTTGCATATATCAATTTGTTCATGTACACATTTATGCATGTATGTATTTATTTTAATGTTTTTGAATATATATTTATATTAATTTTTATTAACGTTCTTGCAGATTTTGAAGAATTTATCTAACAATTTGATAGAGTGAAAACTGAAAAATGAAGATATCATGAATTTTCGTTGTATTTTGTATATTTTTTGTATGTGACGTTCAAAATAGTTGTATATTATTGTTTCTAATAAATTGGTAGTATGATATCCGAATATGATGAAATACGAATATTTTTTGTGTGTTTTTACGAAATGTCATTAAATGTGCATGTATGCATCCCTGCAAAATGTAATGTAAAAAGTTGAATATGCATTAATGCATTCTAATAAGAAAATGCACAACTCAAAAATCTGATTATGCATATATGCATTCTATTAAAAAAAACTTGCGAACATGTATATATGCACATGCAAATAAAAAAAATTATATGTCTTTTAAATTCAAAAAATCTAATTAAAAAAATAAAATTTTATTTTTTTTCAAATTCTAAAAAAATCTGATTTTAAAAAAACGAAAATTTGATTTTTTTTTTAAATTTGAAAATTCAAATCTAATAGGCTTAATTTTAGGAATGGTTATTTTGTTGCTAAAAATAAAAAATCAGAATTAAATAAGATTTTTGGTAAATGACTATCATGCCCTTTTATGATCTAACCAATCAGAATGAGTTCTCAAGATCTCATGAATATTTGAGTTCTCAATAGAAGCTAACCCTATATATATATATATATATATATATATATATATATATATATATATATATATATATATATATATATATATATATATATATATATATATATATATATATATATATATATATATATATAGAGTCCGTTTCAAGGAAGAACCATTTTTTTCCTAGGAACCTAGGAACCTTTTGACTGAAATATTTTTTTTCAAAAAAAATGACATAATACACCTAGTCGCTTATATTTAAGACCTTTTGTCAAAAAAATTTGAAAAATAATATGTATACACGAAATGTGCATATATGCACTTTTTTCACAAATGTGTATATGATCACGTTTCGTGCATATGTACACATTTCGTGTATACATGTTTTTTTTTCAAATTTTTTTTTTACAAAATGTCTTAAATATAAGCGATTAGGTGTATTATGTCATTTTTTTTGAAAAAAAAATTTTCAGTCAAAAGGTTCCTAGAAAAAAAATGGTTCCCATTTGATATTTAGTCTATATATATATATATATATATATATATATATATATATATATATATATATATATATATATATATATATATATATATATATATATATATATATATATATATATATATATATAAAGTTAAATTAGAACCCAAATTAGAAGAGATCTAAAGAATTTAACTGTTTTTTTAATTTTGAAATTTTTCGATACAAACATTATCAATGGCTTAGACACACCGTTAATATGAATCAAACAAAAAGAAACCAAAAAATTGCCTATTTTCGAATATGTACTTACAAATGACGTGTTCTTGTTTATTGCAATTATAATGTTTGTATTGAAAGATTTTAAACAAACAATACTCTTGTTTTGGTCACGAAATTTAGTTCTCTATTGATCTTTAATATATATATATATATATATATATATATATATATATATATATATATATATATATATATATATATATATATATATCCGAGAATGAGATTGAGAAATACAAACTTTTGGCAAGAAAACCAGTGGCACCAGTGATTAATATGACCTTGTTCTCAAGAAAATCAACAATGCTACCCAACTCCATCGTATAATGAGTAGCTCGGGATGAATATTAGCTCAAAATCGATGTTTGCTGTAGATTCCTTGTTGGGCAGAGTCCTATGCGCACATGCTTATGTATGAGGGGGAGAGAGACAGAGTGAGTGGGAGAGAGAGAGTTTCAGATGGTAGATGAAGAATTATGGCATTGATTTAATGGCTGGACTAGTATGTCTTAGACTCCAAATAATTGTAACACAGCTGAAATGCAAAGATACGTGGGCAGCATGTACAAGCAAGCAAATCATATTTAATTGGATAAACAGCAATGGGATTAGCTTACCGGAGGTTATGTGTCCGGTTACGCCGGCAGAGCAAGCATTTCTCAAAAATTATAATAAATAGGTGATCGTATCGCTTACTGGTAGCATGTTTTACTCTTCCTCGGTGTGCAATTGCCCGATCAATCTCTTCGATCTCTTCGTATTTTGATTTTTGAGATGGAGATTGAAACTTTTGAAAAATCTATAAGTATTCTAAATAACTTAAAAACTGTCAAACCTTTTTTTGAGATTCGCTAAGCCCTCTATTGTTGGTCCCCAATATCCGATTTTACCGTATTCTTCACAAGGTTGTTGACTCACTGATTCCCGGAGTGAAAATTGTCGCAGATCTGGTATTCGGATAGCCTTCGTTTATCAACCACTCCCGTTTGTCGATCCCTCTCACCGTTCACCGTCGACAGCGATGTGGACGGTAATCGTTTATCAACCACAAACAGTATCGCTCTCAGCTTTGTGGACGGTAACTGGTTGAGCAGACGAAAAATCCAGAGAGCGAAGCGATGGAACAGCGATTTTGCTGAACGTCCTTTCACTGTTTCTCGAAACCTGAAAGATTAACAAAGAAGAAATCAAAGGTATAATAGATAAAAGAAGGCGGTGCAGAAGAGGAAGTAAGCGATGGTAAGACGCAAAATCGAGGAAGTGGTGTTGGAGGTGGAGGAGCCGGAGGAAGATAAGGGGTCTTGAAGCGATGAAGAGCGAAGAAGGCGGTGCACAAGACGGTGGTAAGACGCAAAATCGAGGAAGTGGGTATAAAATCGAAGAATCGGATCCGGATCCGGAAGACCCAACCCGCGTAGGAATGGCAACGGGTCGGGTTCGGGTCGGGCGGGGAGACCCATACCCGACCCTAAAAGTTTCGGGTCGGGTTCGGGGCGATGCCCTATCGGGTTTCGGGTCATTGAATATAAATATTACACACACACACACACACACACACACACACACACACACACACACACACACACACACACACACACACACACATATATATATATATATATATATATATATATATATATATATATATATACATACATACATACATACATACATACGTACGTACGTACGTACGTATATATATATATATATATATATATATATATATATATATATATATATATATATATATTCTTGTCGGGTCGGGTCGGGGCAAGGAGACCCAAACCCGACCCTATACCCTAAATTTTCGGGTCTCGGGTTTTTTTGCTCGGGTTTCGGGTTGTCCCGTCGGGTTCGGGTTTTTTTGCCATTCCTAAACCCGCGTGACACAACCCATGGAAAAAACGTACGCTACAAAGTGAAAAATCACGGGAATTAATAAGTAGATAAATTAAAGTCAAACAAGAAAATTGGAAAAGACTGTTCCATGGTGTCTCACCATCCCAAAAAGATAAATCAGATTTCAAGTGAAGGTTGGAGGAGAGAAACGTTACATTACCTCTAATGCTGATTTATAAATTCTGCCCAACAAAAAAAAGTAAATCTTGTAATATATTAATCTATAAACATGTATTGGATAGTTCGAGGAAATATTAGGGTCAATTTTATGAACCTGCTACTCTAAAGACCCTCATATAGTCCTTTTAAAATATTTAATAATTTTTAATCAAGTCGAACTTCTAAAGATAAATTTCCATTTTTAACCCTTTTATATTACAGTTTATTACAGCTTGTGGTCCTATTAGAATGGAGTAAAATTTAAAATCTATTCTTTAGAAAATTTTGGTTGGAATCGTGCTTTATTATTTCGTACATTACACGGTATATTCCCATGTCCTTAAAATCAAATCACATATATATATATTTTAAATACTAAGTAATAAAACCGTTAAATACATCCATAGAATATTTTCATAAAAGTAAAGTAAGAAGTTATCAGAGTATGGGTGTTAGGAGTTTACACGAAACCATTTGAACTTAATTAATCTTAACTTAACCAAATACTTATATAAGTTGACGTTGTACTTTTCCATAACACATTTTCCAACATTGTCTAACTTTGAATATAACACAAAACGTAAGTAGAAGACTTAATTTAATAATTTACTCAAAATGTAGTTAGCGATCACGTTGTGTTCTTTTCCAAAAGTACCCCTTAACTTGAAATGTTAGAATTCAACGGGTACGCGAAAATGCTTAGTGAGAAACACAATACTCGCATATTATATCAATCACATGCATTCAAGTGTCACTATTATACATATGCAAACATATAATCTAATTTAACTTAACATAATATCATCACATTATCCTAAACACATATTGTTGGTACCAACTAGTATGCGCGGGCCGGTTCCCCAAAGGGCTGTTCCTAGTACCACTGCAATATATGCGGGCCGGTTTGCCAAAAGACTGTTCTAGTACCTCCGACACTATACACGGGCCGGTTCGCCGAAAGGCTATTCTGGTACCTCTGTCACTGGCCCTTATCCAAAAGGTCCTTCATGGTCAGTCACATTACATATAGCATACATTCATTAAAATCATATCACATCTATCTATTAAAAGGACATAAACATACATTCACACAAACATACACATTACATGCACGGTTAACATAATAAGCGAGTTAGTGTAACTCACCTAATACCACTGTGTTGCTAGTTACGATCCAAGTGCTAACCATCAAACATAACACTTAATTTCCTATAAATATTATCAATAGAAAATACATAGATTATAGTACAATTCACTACTTATTAATACTTACATGCACTATACGTTTTAGTCTCCTTTTCCATTCATACATTAAGACTTTACCAAAAGACCTTAACTCATTATGTAAGACCCTGAACCCGGAACGTCCAAGCTTATAAGTTAAAAGATTTAAGTTTTTCGAAATTACGGAGAGGTATAATACCTACACATAGCCTCGCTATGTGTAGGTATTAGCAACGCTATGTGTAGCTATTAGCGATGCTATGTGTATGTATTAGCGTCGCTAAGGTCTGAGTCTAGTGGTGGGTTTGCACGATCTCTAGTTAGTGACGCTAATTGCTGATTTTGGATCAAAACCTTAGATTTTGAAGTTTGTGACATATTTAAGGGTAGGAAACCCTAGGGTAGTCAACATTTTCATCATTTCAGCCTCTAGAATGTCCCTTTTCCACTCTAAGTCTCCTTGGATGATTTTTTGATGTTTTTGTCCTCTTTTCAGCTCTCACAGTCCTTTTGGGTTTTTTTCAAACCCAGCAATGGATATGATGACTTATAGAAAGAGAGATTGATTTGTTAATATATTATGAGTATAATATATTAATTAGAAATAGTAATATTTAATTAATGGTTAATTAGAAATTAATTGGGATTAATTGTATTAATTAAAAATGCTGGGCCTGAATTGTAATGGTTCAATAGTTGAGCAATATATATATATATATATATATATATATATATATATATATATATATATATATATATATATATATATATATATATACACACACACATGGGTATATTGGTTATTTGTGGCAATGATAACGTATTTGAATTATATAATAAAAGGCTTATCATATTTGAACTCAACTAAGACGGTGTATAAGCGTTACCACTTATCATTCTAGGGCTATAAAAAGGGAGTCATAGGACCCCCATAATCTGCGCCAACCCTCATAGAGTACTCTCCTCTCTCTGGTTTCTGATGGAAAACAGGCAGACAAATAAACTTAAAAATCATAAGTTCACATGCAACCGCATAGAGTACCCTCCTCTCTCTAATTGAATCTATAACTAAGAACCCTAAGAAATATTCAAAATTCTAAAGGAGGTTTTAGAACCACATACCTTTTCTTGATCTCTTGGAAGCAAACACCACAAATGTCGTGGCTCTAATGGCTCACACCCAAAATACCAGCAAGCAGGAAAACCAGAGAGATGAGAGAAGCCTTGAGAATGATGCAGGTTTACGGGGGTCCTGGGACTCCCTTTTGTAGCCCCATAATGATAAGTGATAAGGCTTATACAGTGTCTTATTTGAATTCAGATATGATAACCCTTTTATCATAAAATTCAAATACATTATCATTGCAATAAATATCCAATATACCCGTATATATAATTTTTGATTTATAAGGATATAAATCCTTAATATCGTCCAACATATATGTATGTATGTATGTATATATATATATATATATATATATATATATATATATATATATATATATATATATATATTGCTAAACTATTAAACAATTACAATTCAGCCCCTGCACTTTTAACTAATCCAATTAATACCAATTAATTTGTGATGAATCATTAATTAAATATTACTATTTCTAATTAATATATTATCCTCATAATATACTAACAACTCAATCTGTCTTTGTATAAGTCATCCTGTCCATTGTTGGGTTTGAAGGCAACCCAAAAGGTCTGTGCTACTATAAATTCAAGTACTTATATCAATTATAGTTATGGCTTAGACACTTAATCCAACAGTCGCCCACTTGTATACGTCTATAACTAGAACACCTAGTACAACTTCTAAATTGATCAGCAAATTGTAGCTTCCAAAACTCACTACCGAACTCTGACCCTGTCAGTGGCGTGTCCTAAGATAAGTGATCATATGATCCTCCGTTCTACAAGATATCATCCGGAGATGAGACATAGATTATTATCAATCTCAATGTCCAACACTTTGTTTCCTGATTTTCCAATTCTGATGATACATGACTTCTAATTAAACACATCAATTCAGTCGTGTCTTGTCCCAGCACTATAAGTCAGCACCAAATCACCGAGGGCCCAAAGATATCTCTTTTTCCTGTTAGGGCAAAAGGAACAAATAAAGTTTGACTCATACACTTGCGTCCTTTACTCATCAAATCGCGCACAACAATACGTTTTATAACATCGAGTTACCGATGCGTTTACGCATTATCAATGTACAACCGGCTTGTAAATCACAACTCATCTGGATCCGTTTCAAGACCATAAGATATTATCGTCTCAGAATTACTCGTGATATAATCAATGAAGTAGTTCTCTGAGCATGGGTTTGTCTAATACTGAAATCCCCATTTCTAAATACCCATGAACATTGCAGCAACACTATTGTTATGTCTAACTTCTTAGACAATCTATAATTCAATTCATGACAGTCTTAATTCATTACTTACTTTCGAAAGTATGAACGAATGTGGACCTTTAAATAATCATATTATTCGGGAAGTAAAACTTGCAAAATGAAGCGTAAAGTTGGAATGATCTGACAGGTAGCCACTCCTGCTCATTACTAAGTCTCCAAAAGGTAATCACCAAATCAGATCTAATGAAACACAAAGTTGGAATGATCTGACAGGTAGCCACTCCTTTTTATTACCAAGTATCCACGAGGTAATCACCTAATTACATATTTATAATACTGTTATGCGTTTCTTGATTTCTTTTAAACTTACAATTAAGATTTTATACGTCTATATACTATAAATGACCTCCACTCTGTCCATGTATCGAAATGTCATACATTGGTCTACGATACACATCATTGCAGATAATCCGATCGAATACTCTTCCGATGAAATCTCAATATGTCATCTTGTTTTTCTCTCCTAACACTATTCCAGAAACGTTTGTTTGTACTGTGACTAGTCATGGTTCTCGGGTTCTTTAGTCCAGACGACTGCATCCTTTGGTGTCAAGAAGATTTCAAGGTGATTATGATGTTGAGGATAACCATCAAAATACTGACGAAACTCTTCAACCATGAAGTCCCTCAGCATCACCTACAAACTATGCAGTCAATCGCGCCGCTATACCACCGGTATAGCGGTGGTATAGCGGTTTGCGCTACCAGGCAAAATCGCGATGCAATTTAGCACAAGGTTTTCGCGGTACCGCTATTTGCGCCGATAAGTACCGCTATTTACCGCGATAATGAAATCGGTATACCGGTAAAAAAACCGCTATTTTAAATTTTTAATACTTTTTTAACCAATTAAATTTAGGAGTTAACCCAATTCAAAAGGTTTAGGGGTGAATTGTTTAGGAACGGATAGCAGCTATTTATAAGAAGGTTTATGTCCTTAGGTCTTTACTTGAGCCGATGTGGGATAAATTAGTCATCGATAACCAGAACCAACTCCAGATTGAGCCGATAACATCGAAGTTCAGGGTACCACTTGGTGAAAACGATTGCAGGTACTAATCGAAGTTCCGACTTGGTGATTGCGAGTTCCGATTTCGATCAGTTCATCCCGCCTTCACTTCATCCCGACTTCATCCCGTTTATTCTTCAATTGCGGTTCACTTCATCCCGCCTTCACTTCATCCCGACTTCATCCCGTGTTTGCGAGTTCCGATTTCCATCAGTTCATTCGCTTGGGACTTGGATTTCCATTAATTCAAATGCGAAAGGTTTTGCAAGGTACCGATTTCAATTCATTCGATTGGGACATCGGGACTGATTTCGATTGGGACATCGGGACCGATTTCAACAAATTGAATTGATATGTTCTCATTCCTGGTTTGAGGTTTGTTCAACGATTTGAAACACATCCCATCGATTGGCTTATTCTGATTCCAAGTTCAGTTACCGGTCTCGATTGGAGCTCTATTAGCAGAAAACTCCCGATTCCAATCAATAGATTTCCAGTCTCGATTGGACCTCGTCAATCTCGATTAATTTCCGATTTCAACCTCGTCAGTCTCGATTGGATCGATGATTACAGGAACGACCTACGGTTTCATTATTGATTCGTTTTTCTGTTTCAATTTACGTTTTCTGTTTCATATTCGACTTGGTTCTCGTTTTTTTTCTGTTTCATATTCGACTTGGTTATCGTGATGTGCAGCAATTGTCTTGAGTTCAGGTTTCGGTTTCGGGATTGCAGGTTATCAAGATTGTGGAATACCTGCTTCGATTCCTACTTCCGAACCACTTCAATTTGCGTTTTGCTGTTTCAATTTACTTCAATTTACTTCAATTTACGTTTTATCAAGATTATGGAATACCTGCTTATACAATGTAATTTGTAATATTGTGAATTCTCATGTTAATGGTTGAAGCTATATTAACAACCTCTTTAAAAAAAATTGGTGAAGATATATGCATTCAAGGTGTTTGGTCAAATGCTTGAAAGAAAATTTTGTATATATGTTTAGATAGTGATTGTTATGAAAAATCTAGTTAATTAGCAATAATCCATAAGAAATTAGATGTATAACTGATATAATATAAAATTATATATAATATAAAAAAACGCTATATCACCGCTATACCACCGCGAGAACCGCGATTTCGAATATCGGCCATTGACCGCTATTTGATTTCCGACCGCGATAACTGCATAGCCTACAAATGTAAATAATTTTAGATTTGATACTATTTTTATATTATCATTACATTCACCCCAATCATTTCTGAATGATTTCTCACATGTGCTTAAATAATCTGTCCAGTATCCTCAGTCAGGCTGTGTCCTGAATCCAACTTACTATGCTTTAAGCATTAAGTTATCACGATAAGTTCATGATACTTATGATCAATCCAATAAGCAGAAGCTCATGGGATTCGATTTATTCCATGTCGAATCTTTTCAGAATCTAAGGACTACTCTTTATCCCTGTGTCATGACTTTCAGAAACTCTTTTCCAGGGAGTCATGCATCTTGAATCTTATCAAGATCACATTTATTTTAGCAGGGCCTTTACAGAAGATTTCATCTATCAGATAGATGCTTGTAACTACGTGAGTACGTTGTATTTTATTTAGATCTTTCATGCCAAGTCATTACACTTTGTAATGATAAGAAACTCCTTTCCTGAAGTCATGCATGTTGAATCTTATCCACACCATACTTATATTGGCAGGGTCTTTACCGATGATTTTATCTATTGGATAGATGTTTGCAACCACGTGAGTACGTTGTATCTCTTTTAGATCTTTCATAGCGAATCATCTCCTATGCCAAGTCATTACACTTTGTAATGATAAGAGATGTTTCCTAGAAATGGTATGTAACCGACATACATTGACAAGAAGATTACAATAATACTCCCACTAGCTCTGACATAATTATAGGACTCTTTCAGACTATCACAAAATCCAAACCCTTGGCATATTTTGAGAATCCAAACATCCTTCCTTGCAAGGTGCTCGTTAGATGAATCTCTGGAGCCATGTAGTTTTCTGTTTGGATATATCGGCATGTTCTAAACCCCTTTGGTTGTGTCTTACATGCAACCCTTGTGTTTTTCTATTTAAGGAAAGCGGTTCAGATAATCCAATCTTGCTATGACTCACGAAGTACAATTATAGCAAACAATATCTCTTCAGATTCAATTCAGTTCTGTTGAGAGCGTTTGTCTTAAAATCAATCAAATGACTCTGAGTATTTCCTCACTCAACTATTCTTGCTCTGAATATAATTACATTTAAATCTATGTTACCTTCTTTTGATGATTCAATTTCTCCCGGTGGTTCTTTACGCAATGTGTAAAATCAGTCAAATTATAACATACACTGAGTCTCGCCCTTAGGTTCTCTTATTTGGTAGAAACCGGGCTCACCAATGCTTCCAAGTAGTAAGACTGCTTATCCGTACCAACGTAGTGTTTTAGCACCAATCGGTATGTCACCTAGATCATAACACCTTATGATGGTGACCAATATTATTGGTCAAGCAAAGAGAAGAGCATGCCAGGCTTAACAGGAATTCAATCCCTGGTTAACTTATCGTGTTAACTAGAGGTTCTTTTACTTGGCTAATCCTTGAACTCCTTCAGATTACTCCTACTCCCACTGGTTCCTTAAAATATGAGCTCTTTCTAAAAGAACTCTTCTTTCATAGGTACTTGTGAGATAGCCAATAAAATGACAATGCTGAACAGGTCCAGGCTAGTTATTAGGTTTGGATGAACGCTACATGACCCTGAACCCTCTTTTTGTACAAGTAGGGAGAACCCTGCTTTACACTTCAGATGGTGTCTGTGCAACCTACTTAGTCTAAGATGTTGTCTGTATATGCTTTTATGGTCTGACTGGTTGAATATATAATTTATCAAAAAACTAATCGAAAGTGTATTCAATACATCGAAGATCAAACTATTTTGACCAATGCTCGATCCTTTTCCTTAAGACACATTATAACCATTTAATGTTATTTGAAAGACGAAAAAATCTGAAACACTTTGTTAGTTTATGTTTTCACTTAAATTTTGTTGATCTCATACTTCCTTTGAAGTCTTTGAACAATTCAAGGCTTCAATCAATCGCTTATTCTGATAAGCAATGTCACATTTGTCATACGGATTGGAAAATATTGCGAAGTGTAACTAATTGTGTTTTATTTGTATATTCGAGCTATTCATAATAAATAATGTGTCTTGTGATAACCAAAAATTCGATATAAGATAATGAATTCTATAAGTATATTGATGTTTAAAAGTTTAAAGTTTGCATTTATTTATTATGGAATGCAAGGGCAAAATCGTCAAATAATGTGAAAATTATGAAACTTAGATATTAAGAACTTTTATTAAGTTAAAATGAAGTCTTACTTCATTTAGAAAATTTTGATTTAAAGACCCGAGAGCTAAAATGGAAAGTTAAGACTAAAAGTGAAAAGAATAATTGTAAATCTTTAGAAATTAATATCTAAAAATATATAAGGAATTGGGGAAAGTTCATCAAGGAGACTTTGGAAGATTTTGATGTAATAAGATTATAGGAAAAAGATTCGAGTCGTTTGGAGTTATAACGAAGAAGTTATGTTTAAGGGTCTGTAACGAAATATCTATAGAGATTCCGATATAAGTCAGTAAGAATAAAATGTAAAGCTCATTCCCAGCTTTCTAACTATATAAAGTTTGTAAAAATCGGGTATCATACGTAGACATTACGAGTGTGCAAAGATCAGGGAAAATTAGGTACAAGTGCAGAAAATTTTGCTAAGGTATGAAATTAAGGGCAATTTGGTCTTTTTCGTATTGACCGGTCAAAATCAGCCTTGGGCTGATTTCTTTTTTTTCTATGTGCGCGTATTGAGATAGAAGAAAAAAAGAGAAAGGAGATCGGGAAGGTGAGGATACGAGCAGAAAAACACACGCACGCATCACCAGATGCGATTCACGAAAATCAAGAGGGCAAATGCTCGATTAGGGCTCGATTTCAGCCTCTGTGGGTAGCGATTTTCATCAGCTCTAGGAGAGTGCAGCAGCAGCTGCGTTTTCCGAGCTCTGGAAGGTCGTCGACGGCAGCAAGCCGCCGAGATTGTTGCATCGACGGTGACGGTGGTCGGGGAGGGACCCCTTTGGTCCGATTTCTGCTGTTGTAACCACACAACCTCAGAAAGTTTCTCATGTGGACAGAAATTGAAGGTAATTCCTATGAACCCTAATTTGATTCTGAAATTGGATTGGGGACCTGAATGGATGTTAAGGATTTCTCAAGAATTTCTGGAATTTGTATTATTTATGACGAAATTGATGATGGGATATGGAATTGTTTGATAAGTTTGGGCAAATGTTGGAGTTTGTACATATATATGAATTTGGCTTGAATATCATGAGTGCATGTTAGCTTTTACATAAAGATTAACAGGAAAATAAAATAAAAGTGGAGTATGTGGTCCATGAACATCAAAATTATCAATTGTTGTGCTTATTGGATTAAGAACTTATCCTTTTGGAGTTTATGGAAAATGGAAGCTTGACATTAGTGTAAATATGTGTACTTTAAACAGAAAACCGAGGACTTGATTGAGAAATGGAGTAACAAGACATCATGGAACTAATTAACTCCATCTTGGGATCGAATTGAAAGGTAAAGGTTCAAACTTTACAAGAATTTTCATGAAGTTAAAAGGGTTGTCAAGTTTATTTCTAATTTTGGTCAAACCCGATCATATAAAGGGATTGTAACATGGTTCTAATACTTGTAACATGTTGGCGTGTATTCATATGAAAGAATACTTAAAAGTTGTTAGTTGGAATATACTTATGATAGTTTATAGAATTTAATGAGCATGAAGTTTAAATATGTGCAAAAAGCCTTATTAAATTTGTAAATATGACGTTACTGAAATTTATAATGTAAAATGGAGATTCCTTAAAGATGTTGGAAATTTGGAATGGAATTATATATATTCCACTATGACGGGACGAAAATAAAAATGTGAACACAAGGGTTAATCGGTTGTCCCTTAAATATATAAAGATTTTTAGTGCTAAATTGAGAAAAAGAACAAAGCAATGAGAGTTGGAATGGAATCAAGGATTCCAACATATAACTTGACTAAATGGAATTTATGAAATGTTGGGAACGTATGTGTGTTATGGGAACAAAAATTTTATGTTTTATAACGGGTTCTATATTTAGAAACTTTATTGTTTGTATTTGTCAAAATGACGTGAAAAGGGTAAAGTAAAAGATGTTATGACATATAATCATCAAAGAGAACTTATAAAGAAGTAATAAAGTTGAATATCATCAAAATAACTTAGTAGAACCCAATAAATACATAATTAGTCAATTTTGGGACAAAAAGGGTAAAAATGTCCAAAAATGACTATCATGCTTTAAGAATCATACTTAATGATTAGAATGGAATTAGATGATGTTAGAAAGAATTCATATATGATTTAATATATATATATATATATATATATATATATATATATATATATATATATATATATATATATATATATATATATATATATATATATATTATATGTTTAGTGTGTAATTGGTTCTATCCTCTTATTAAATGAATAGAGGTTCAAGGATGTTTGGAAGCAGTAAAAGCTTAGAGCTAGTGGATATTTGTAGCTAGACATACCGAGCTACCGAGGTGAGTACATGAGGATTTTTATTGGGTACATAGCAACAAGTTTTAAATATTGAATGTTTTATATTAAATCTTATGCTAAATGTTTTATGAGTAATGATCTTCCAAATGATTTTTAAAGCTTGAATTAGCAAGTAATTACAAAGTTTTATATGGCTTTTTAATGTGAGTCTATATGCAAGTTTTACTATCCATGCCATGCTTATGAAGGTGTACTGTTATGTTTTGAAAATATGATTTGACATTAAATTGAATATGTTTTGGAAAGTAAGTTTTGGCATCTAGCCATACGATGTTTATAAAAAGATGTTTTGGCATTAGTCTTAATGTGTTTATAAATGAGTACTTTGATGCTAAGTTATGATATGTTTTAAATGACGAGTATTTGAGATATAATGAATGCATCAATGCAAGTTATTATGTTACCCACTTTCGCCCGGGCCATGATGTTCCCGTAACGGAACCTAGAGGAATCTACTGGGGTGGTACCGACCCCGTCGCGAAGTAGATGTCCTAAAACTTATGATGCTAGGATGGACTGATTTTGTTCTTTCCATCTTAGCCTAGACTTGGGGTATCACTTAAGGTGATTAATGCCCTAAGTATAAAAATCCAGTAATGAATGAATACCAGTCAATTTTAAGTAAAGAAAGTTTTATGTTGACAAACTTATTATGAAAGGCTTTAAAAGCAAAATGATGATATGTTTAACTTTAAGTTATAATGGTTTTAATAGCAAGCTTAAGTAATGAAAGTTCTTATGTTGGTAAGATTTTCATTTAATTTATTATGGAAAGGCTTTACAAGCAAGATGACAATATATTTCATTTTTAAAGGTTTTGACAACAAGTATTATGACATGATTCGTTTATGAAATATTTATTGAAAGTGTCATTACATGAATTGATTATAAAGGTTTTGAAAATGATAAATGTTATATTTACAAATGCTTTGAGTCTAAAACCCATGTATCTCACGAGACATATTTGTCTTACGTATTCTTGTTTTAAATGCTATGTACTCAGGAATAGGATGACTGACATCATATGATAGAAAGAAAAGACTTAGAAGATCTCATGGGGACATAGATAGAAAAGAGGATCGGAAGATGAAATTACCATTAAAGCGGTATAGCTATGATATGTAGTTGAGAGATGTTATATTTATGGTTAGAACAACCCTTGTAGTTGTATTGTAAAATCTTGCTATGTTCCGTAATACTTTTGGGCTATTTTGATATTTGAGTCGAGTCAGTATGGTTTTTATCCGTTTAGCCCAAAGGTCATGCCGAATTTTCGGTAGAATTGTTGAGTAATTACGGGACATTAGCTTGAGATGTCATGTTGCTTCTCTATGGTATTGATATGAGTTTTGTAACCCCCAAATGTTGTTTAAATATTTTTAAACTTATCTGTTTTGTTGAGACCAAATGTTTTAAATAATTGTTTGATGTTTGAAAGAAAAGTTTTGAAAGAACAAAATTTTTACTTCACAATATTTTTATAAACGATTATACTATTCAAAGCTTATGAAAGATGGGGTGTTACATGTATGTTGTTCATAATCTTAATGTCTTTTGCATCTCCATGTAAATTTATGACTTTATTAATTTGTTCAAGATATGCATTCATCACTTGACTCTGAGTCAACTGATTCCAAAATCCTATCTATTAGATCTTTGGGTGATTCATTTCTTGTAACAATTAATTTTACTAAGAACTCGATTTAGCATGTGACACCAAATCAAATGATTCCAAAGTCCTATCCACCTGGACCTTTGGTTGAAGCGATTTTTATTAAAATTTGACTTTAACAATCATAAAAACACAATTCATGAATCCAACACACTTTGGATGCATCAACATTCAAGTTATTATCATTTATGATATTAACACTATCATATAACATTGCTAGGATAATTTAAACAACCATGGTTTTAAAAAAAAAGTCAACACTTTTATTAAATTTGAAATATCCTCAAACAATGTAACACACGAAACCAATGTCATATACATCTACTAGCTAATAACGAAATTAAATATCTAACTAAACCTCAAAATTGCACGAGCTCGTGATCTAATCCGAATGTGCTCATATGCATCAATGTCATGCATCCTACCGAGTCCCTGCATACAGAGCAAATGTGAGAAACACATCCTGTACCATGGAATTAAGGATCAGGAGTATTGAGTTTTAGATATACCTAAGATGCCAAACGATTTAGCTTTGGAGCATCTTCTAATCTTTCTGTGATTGTATCCGACCCTGTGGATTCCCTATTTAAGACATCTCAGAACCGGTCCGACAGTCAACCTGGACCGTCTCTTGATGTCTCATCACCGGATTCAATCCCGAAGCAGCTGAATTACTGGAACTATACATCTCTATGAACGACTCGTACAGGGTCAACATTGAATGCATTTCCATGATAGTCTTGTCCTGGTTTTCCTTCATGTATATCTGTATGAGCAGATCGTACCGGCTAGTCAACGAGTCAAGAAAGATGTTGGTGCTCAACTCCCAATTAATAGGGTGACCAAGGTTGTACAGTTCGCCAATGTATCCCTCAATCTTGAGAACATACAGACCGATGCTACTTCATTCTTTTAGCTTGCACACTTCAAGTTCCTTGAAGTTCCTAGTTTGTTCCTTTTCAACTGGCTCTAGAAACCTTTCCTTAACCAGCCACGCTATCTCGTACGGCCCCAGGAATTCAAAATCCCTGCGGAATTCGGGGTAAATGGTCAATAGCATGAGGCTACGAACTTTCTCGGATTCAGTAATCAAGAAGTCATGCTCATCACAAAGCTGCTGTGTAATGTCATGCTTTGGTAGAATTAGGAGCGGACGCTCAATTAGATATGGCTTGCCTTCATAACTCATAACTAGTTTCCATTGCGAAGCCATTCCACATAAATCAGGCCAGTCAACCTATCTATATTTACCAGATACTTTCTGAAACTCTCAGAAATGGGTGGTGGAGGAGAAGGAGGAGAATTGACACTAGCTTCAGACATCTATAAAATCAGAATTTATTAGTTTAATTTTAATGCTTTTAAATAATTACCCAATTATTATTTAACAAGGCTAGGACCCAAAATCTTCCAAGTATGGCGTGCAGAGGAATGTTGTAATCACAACATAATGGTCATTAAGGTAGATAGACTTTGAGCAATTTCAGTCTCTATGAAATTCCTAGATCTATGACATTTATTGACTGAGGTCAATGGCATGTTTAATATCAGATTATGCTCTTCCATTTGTGACTGGGATGCCGAGGATCACAAACAAGATGTGAATAACCATGCAAATATGCTTGGTAACCTCAATGTCATTTATCATCTCAATTGATGTGCGGTAAACCACACACACTCTATCAACAATGATAATTTATGAGATACCCATTACCACTCTTTATAAGTCCCTATTAGTGTGCCAGTAAACCACACACGCTCCACTACCGACTCATAAAGTGTAATGTGTAATTTCATGGGTTAGAATACTTCTCACATTTTTCCTAAAGTAACTAGATTTTGGATTTTATTAAAGGTTGTAGTACTTTCTCAAACAACATTATACTTTTAACGAAATTAGACTGTCCTATCAAATTCGTTCTATTAACACCCATTCAACTGCCATTTTATATGGAGTTTCCTGATACCTCCCTTATAGATTAAATTCGTGAATGAAGCATACTAGCTATTTGATTAACTAATTCTTATACATATAAATATTAACTTTTAATAATATATATAAGATGTATTTTAAACATTTTAAAACACCTGGTTTATCCATTTAAAGTTCCAAATTAAACAATTTAATTTAAATTTAAAATTAATCCAAAGTATAATGCTATTAGAGAAAGTATAATGCTATTAGAGAAAGTACTAGAACCTTTAATAAAATCCCAAATAAAATCCCAAATCTAGTTACTTTAGAAAAATGTGAAAAGTATGCTAACCCATGAAGTTGCACATTACAATTTATGAGTCGTTAGTGGAGCGTGTGTGGTTTACCGGCACACTAATAGGCATTATAAAGAGTGGTAATGGGTATCTCATAAATTATCATTGTTGATGGAGCGTGTGTGGTTTACTGACACATTAATTGAGATGATAAATGACATTGAGATTACCAATCAAATTTTGCATGGTTATTCACATCTTGTTTGTGATCCTCGGCATCCCAGTCACAAATAGAAGAGCATAATCCAAGATTAAACATGCCATTGAGCTCAGTCGATGAATCTCACAGATCTAGGAATTTCATAGACACTGAAATTGATAAAAGTATATCTACCTTAATGACCATTATGTTGTGATTATAGCATCCTTCTTCACACCATAGTTGGGAGATTCTGGGTCGTAGCCTTGTTAAATAATAAGTGGGTAATTATTTAAAAGGATTAAAATTAAACTAATAAACTCTAATTTTATAGATGTCTGAAGCTAGTGTCAATTATCCTCCTTCACCTCCATTACCCATTTCTGAGAGCTTCAGAAAGTATTTGTTGAATATGGATAACCTGACTGGCCTAAACTATGTGGAATGACTTCGCCAATGGAAAATGGTTATGCATTGTTTAGGCAAGCCATATATGATTGAGTGTCTGCTCCCCGTTCTATCAAAGCATGGCATCACATAGCAGCTTTTTGATGAGCATGACTTTTTGATTGATGACTCCGAAGAAGTTTGTAGCCTCATGCTATTGACCATTGACCCTAAAATCCGTAGGGATTTCAAATTTCAGGGGCCATATGAGTTAACACGACTGGTTGAGGAAACGTTCTGAGAACCAATTGAAAAGGAACGAACTAGGATCTTCAAGGAACTTGAAGGGTGCATGCTAAAAGAAGGAAATATCAATTGTTCGCATGTTCTCAAGATAGAGGGATACATAGCCGAACTGTCTAAACTTGGTCACCCTATTAATTAGGAGTTAAGCACCAACATCTTGCTCGACTCACTGATTAGTCGGTACGATCTGTTCATCCAGATATACAGGAAGAGAAACCAGGACAAGACTATCATGGAAATGCATTCGATGTTGACGTTGTACGAGTCGTTCATAGAGATGCATAGTTCCACTGATTCAGCTACTTCGGGATTGAGTCTGGTGATGAGACACATCAAGAAACGGTCTAGGTCGTCTGTTGGACCGGTTCTGAGATGTCTTAAACTGGGAATTCACAAGGTCGGATACAGTAACAGAAAGATTGGAAGATGCTCCAAGGCCAAATCGTTTGGCAACTCAGGTATATCTAAAAACTCAAAGCTCCGGATCCTTAATTCCTTGATACAGGATGTGTTTCTCACATTTTCTCTATATACAGGGACTCGAAAGGATGCAGGACAATGATGCATAGGAGATCATTCTAATTGGATCACGATGCATATGAAATTGGTTTCATATTTTACATTGTTTGAGGATATTTCTGATTTAATAAAAATGTTGAATTTTATTTAAAACGTGGTTGTTTAAAATATCCTTGCAATGTTATATGAATGTGTTAATAGCATAAATAGTAATAACTTGAATCTTGATGCATACAAAGTGTGTTAGAGTTATGAATTGTATTTTTTATGATTTTAAAAGTAAATTTTAATAAGAATCACTTCAACCAATGATCCATGTGGATATGACTTTGAAATCATTTGACTTGGAGTCACATGATGTATTGAGTTCTTAATAAAATTAATCGTTACAAGAAATGAATCACCCAAAGATCCAATGGATAGGATTTTGTAATCAGTTGACTTAGAGTCTGGTGATGAATGCATATGTTGAACAAATTAACAAAGTCATAAATCTACATGGAGATGTAAAAGATATTAAGATTATGAGCAACGGACACATTAGTTATTGTGAATTGCTTTAATATACAAATAAAACATAATTAGTTACACTTCATAATATTTGCCAATCAGTATGACAAATATGACTTCGCTTATCAGAATAAGCTATTGATTGAAGCCTTGAATTGTTCAAAGATTTCAAAGGAACTATGAGATCAACAAAATCTGAGTGAAAACACAAACTGAGAAAATATTTCACAGTTTCTCTCTCTTCCAAGAACATTAAATGGTTATAATGTGTCTTAGGGAGGAAGATCGAGCATTGGTCGAAATAGTTCGATCCTAGATGTATCAGATACACTTCCAATTAGTTTCGATAAATTAGATATTCAACCAGTCCGACCATCAAAGCATATGCAGACCACATCTTAGACTAAGTAGGTTGCTGACATCATCGCAATCTTTGATACGGTCAAAAATATAAGATTTTGTTGGGAATTATTTTATTTTGGTTTAATCTTTATTTATTAGGACCAATATTGCAAAAGATAATTAATTCGGGGTTTACTTGTAAATTCGATGGGAGGTCGAACAACCAAGGGTTGTTCGGTTTTGGCCCTTGTAGTCCATGCCACTTTTAGGCTTATGGATCGGTTCTCATGGGCTTAGGTCATTAGGTCTAGAGTATTTAAGGTTTTTATGACATCATTTGTCATGGTTGATTGCCTAGAGAATTGTGCTAAGCTAGACAGAGAAACTTTGAGTGTTCTTGGCAATCACACAACTTATGTACTAGTCTTGATCAATACAAGAGTGCATTGAAGTTGATATAATCTCCTTGTTCTTATTGTTTGATTGATATCATTGTGTTATTGTGAAATCAAAGGACCTACAATTGGTATCAGAGCTAGTTTTTGATATCAATCATCTTTTGTTCTTGGAGATTTTGAGTGTTTGATCCATTTTGTGAGTTTTTCGGACTGCTTTGGTGTTTCTGGCATTGAAGTTCTTGGTGTTCTTTGAAATTATTCATTCAAAAGTTCTTAAAACTTAGTTTTTGATCCAAAAAGGTGCTTTACGGAAACTGTTTGTGGAGTTTTGGGTTTTCTCGGTCCATTGGTGTGGGTTACTCGAGGGCGCAAGTGAAGTTTCTAGGGTTTGTTTGGGTTAATCGGTTGAAGGATTAGGGTTTTGGTTGGTTGTTCGGCTGCTCCTTTAATTTGGTCTAGTGTTTCTCAGCGGCGACTGAAGTTTAATTAGGGTTCCTTGTTGCTCGGTTGGCTTAATAGCTTGGTTCGGTGTACGACTTGTTGCTTGGTGCCCCAGTTGATCGCTTCCTCGGTTTTTCGGTCTCCTGGTCACTTAGTCACTCGGTTAATCAATTAATCGGTTTGTGGTTCGATGGATTCGTTGACTCCTAGTTGTTCGGTTAACGTGATTGCTTGGTTACTCGGTTCGGTTTTGTTGCTCGGTTTCTTTTGCTCGGTCAACTTTTGCTGTTCGGTCAAGATAATTTTCGACCCACGTGGATCATTGCTCGTAGTTGCTTGATTGTTTTGTCTCGTGATTTTTGATTTTTTTGCGAATTTAAATTTGTAATTTAATTTCTCGAACTTTAGAATTATACCGATGGATCCTGCAATGTCTACCGTTAACAGTGACCTCGATTTGATTATAGGTACCATTACCCGTATTCCTCGTTTGATTAAAGCTGAAGGTTTTACCGAATGGAAGTATCAATTTGAGCAATACATCAAAATGAAAGATGTAAAGCTATGGAAATGTTTTCTTCATCCACCAGTTAGAGTTATCATGATGAGAGGTGAAGTTTTGGTGGACAAACCGTTTGAAGATTACGCTGACTTAGATTTTGAGAAGGTGGAACCGTTTCAAGGAGCTCTTGCTACCCTGTCTATGGCACTTTCTCCTGAAATTGCTCAGGTTTTCCGTGAGTTTACAACTGCTAAATCCTTATGGGACGCATTGATTAACGTGTATGAGGGCAATGAAGACATGAAGCAAAGCATGCAAGAGATGCTTCGATAGAGATTCAACATGTTTGATCACGTCCTTGGAGAGTCTTTAGAAGCTCAACTTCAACGGTTCATCACCCTTCACACAAAGGTATGCACTGCTGAGATTTCATTTCCCAAGATAGATGTTAACAAGAAGCTTCTTAATTCACTACCTAGAAGCTAGGACATGAATGTAGCTGTCATCAAGAAGACTAAAAAACAGTTGCTGCTACCTCTAGTAAGACCCCAACTATTGCTCAACCTCTTCCTCAAGGCACTGAAGATAATCTTGGTTTGATGGCTGGTCTCTTAAACTGTTACAATGCCTTGGTGACCGATGAACTATTTCACCCTATGACTACTGGAGACCTGGATCAAATCAATCCAGATGATTTGGAGGAGATGGACATTTCTTGGAACATTGCTATGGCAGTGCACAGGTCCAAGAAATTCACCCAATGAACTGAAAGAAACAACTGGGTGAACAACACTAGTGATAGGAAGATGAGTCTCAGCAAGGCCAATCTGAGGTGTTTCAACTGCAACGAGCTTGGTCGTTTGCTCGTGAATGCTCGAATGGAGAATCAAGACAGAACCATAGTGCCGGTTGGAACAAATCGTGATGGTGCTCATCCTCATAATGCTGAAAGGACGATGGTGGCTCATCAGTTTACCTGGAAAGACCAACTGCAAGACCTGAACCTGAATGGAGAAGGCAGAGCTCACCTGGCTCAGATTGAAGGAGAGATGGACGTGGATACTGCAGAAGGAGAGATGATGGAGTTACAGTTTGCCTTCATGGTATCTACCACTCCTGCCAGTGATGAGGTTAGTACAGTTTCTTGCTCCTCTCAGTCCTTTATTGATATAATTGCTAGATATCGTGAACTGAATGAAATTTTAGTTAGAGAAGTTCAAGAAACTGAAAGCCTTGTCTATAAACATAAAATGAAATTAAAACCCCTTCAAGAAGCCTTAGATGCCAAAACCTCAGATTATCACCAAATGCAAGATGAACTTAGCACAACTAGATGTCTCCTTAGGTTTGCCAACGAAGATATTGCTAGTTTGACTCGTGAATTAAATGCATTGAAAATAAAATTTCTAAAGGAAGAATCAACCTTTAAAAAGGTATATGTATCTAGTGATGTAGTCGAAACTATACTTGAAAAACAAACTATCTGGTCAAACATACAAGGTGAAGGTCTAGGGTATAGTGTTGTTCCCCCTCCATACAATAATAATTTCACCCCATCACCAAACACTGAAGAATCCGAAGATTGTTTTTTGTCAATTTACATTCAACCAAGTACATCTGGCACCGCTAAGAGTTCTGAAATGAAAAATATTGATGTCTTTATCTCATGTGCAGATAAACTAAAATCGAAGATTGAGGAAGTTGAAGACCCTTCTTCTTTAAATTCTATTAAAAACTGTTTGAAGACTAATTCTGATGATTTTGTTGATGTTAATTTTGATTCTAAGACTCCTGTTGCTTTTAAACCTTTGTGTGGTGTTGATTCTAAAACTTCTAGGAAAAAGAATTTGACTGATAAATATGTTGCTTGCATGTGTGTGTGGTAATAATTTGTTTAAATCTAGACCTGGACAAAATTCCAATGTACCTTTAAAAAGACAAACTTGTTTTAACTGTGGAATTGCCGGTCATATTGCCAGGAATTGTCCCTGACACATGTATGTTTCTCAAAATGAATCATTTTTGCAGAATGTACCAAAAGGGAAATCTTATAAGAGAAAACCCTCAAGGTCACGTTCTAGAAAGAGAAATCAAAATAACACGAATGCCTTGAAGTAACTATGGCTTACCAACTTTTGTAAGACCCAAGTCTTCTCAAGAATCAACTTCTAGCAGTTCTAATTCTTCTTCAAATGCTTATGTTCCCATTTGGTCTAAAGATAAGCGTTTTAAACCAAATATGAAATAGGTTCCCAAAGGAAGTGTTAAAACATTTTCAAATGTCTCACCAAGATTTGATCAACATGATATGAGATTCGAATCTGTTAGATGTGTTGATAGTGAAGGTAAACCCAGTTTCCATATAGACTGGGTTCCTAAATCTAATTGATCCTACGACTTATGCACGAACAGTTACGGAGGAATATCAGCAGACCTTGGTATGTTGATAGTGGCTGTTCTAGGCACATGACAGGCGACATGTCCCAACTACACGACATTGAAAAATTCAACGGGGGATGTGTTTGCTTCGCGGGAGGTGAAAAAGGGATGATCACGCAAAGAGGGACGGTGTTGAATGGTGTGTTGAAGTTTGAGAACGTGAATTTTGTACCTGAGCTCAAGCACAGTCGGCTGAGCGTTTCTCAAATATGTGACAAAGGTTTTTCAACTCACTTCAAGAAGAAGGAATGCCTGATTCTCAAGCCTGGCGTTGTCATTCCAGAGGAGTGGATTCTTGTTCAATCGGAGCGAAGAAGCAATGCTTACATCATCGACATGAATCACAATACTCCTTAAAATGTCACCTTCTTATTCTCCAGAGCTGCAAAGCAAAGCGCGATGTTGTGGCACAGACGTCTCAGTCACGTCAACGCAAAGAACCTGAATCGCCTTGCAAAGAACAACATGGTTGTAGGACTTCCAATCAAAGACTTCATTACATTCGAGAAATGTGTTGCCTATGCTCAAGGCAAACATCACAGAAAGTCACACAAGCCCAAGCAGATCAATTCCATTGATTCGATTCTTCAGCTGATTCACATGGATCTATTTGGCCCGGTTAATGTTCTTAGTCTCAATCGCAGTTCTTACTGTCTTGTTATTATTGATGACTACTCATGTTTTACATGGGTTTTCTTCTTAAAAAACAAACATGAAACTGCAGACCTGGTCATTAGATTCATCAAGCTCATTGAAAACTAGACGAATCAGAAACTGAAGGTCATCAGATGCGACAATGGAACGAAATTCAAGAATGCATTTCTTAACAAGTTTTGTGCAGACAAGGATATCCTATGTCAGTTTAGTGCTGCTCATACTCCTTAACAGAATAGTGTTGCTGAGCGACGGAACAGAACACTTATTAATGCTGTGAGTACAATGCTGTGCGATTCTAAACTGCCATTGATTTTCTAGGCTGAAGCCATCAACACAGCCTGCTATGTTCAGAATCTGGTGATCATCAACAAACCTCAAAAGATGACACCTTACGAGATTCTTTATGGTCGCAGGCCAAATATTTCACATTTCCGTACCTTTGGCTGTCCTTGCACTCTTCTTCATCTTGAAGCTGCTCCGAAGTTCAACTCCAAGGCGGATGATTGTTACTTCGTTGGATATGCGAATAAAACCACGTATCGAGTGTATAACAAGGCGACAAAGAAAATCGTGGAATCATTTGATGTTCGCTGGCTTGAAGAGAATTCAACTGATGCCCGTGTTGGACCTGACTGCCTGTTTGATTATGCTGAACTGTTTAAACCTTTCTTTGTGATTTCTGATGATGTTTCAGGCACACAACCAGGCCCCAGTGGAACCAGCAGAGAAGATCCTGTTCATGATGACGGTGCATCTCCTGTGTCTGCTTCCATTACTGAGGATGCTCCTGATGTTTCATCCCAAGTTGTTGGCGATACCCCAGTTGTTGAGCAGTCAACTACCCCTGAAGATGTTATTCAACCTGATCCTGCTGATTTGTTTGATTCTACTCTCATGGATTCTCTCTTTCTAGAAAGGATTCCTG
This sequence comes from Cichorium intybus, assembly GCA_023525715.1. NCBI lineage: Eukaryota > Viridiplantae > Streptophyta > Magnoliopsida > Asterales > Asteraceae > Cichorium > Cichorium intybus. The sequence continues at coordinate 51,467,012 of CM042017.1, forward strand.
ATGAGTACATTACAAGTACCTCTCACAACTTCAGAGATTCTGATAGAGGTGTTTCAGGTACAGAAAGGATTGAGAATATAACCAATCTTCCGGTCTCTACTACTTCACTCCAATATGAAGTCCCTTCAAGAATTCGACAGGACCATCTAATCGACAACGTTATTGGCCCTCTGGATGATGGTATCATAACCAGAAGCCAATGTGGTCAAGTCAACAAGTGTCTCTATTCGTGCTTCATTTCTCAAATTGAGCCGAAGAACGTGGAGATGGCACTCAATGAACCTAGTTGGGTGGATGCAATGCATGAGGAGTTGAACCAGTTTGAGAAGTTAAATGTCTGGCAATTGGTGGAACTACCCGAAGGTATAAAGGCTTTGGATACAAGATGGGTGTTTCGCAACAAGCAAGATGATTCGGGAGTGACCCTGCGAAACAAGGCACGCCTGGTGGTTCGAGGCTTTAGACAGATTGAAGGACTTGACTACACGGAAGTATATGCTCCATTGGCGCGACTTGAAGCGATTCGGATCTTCCGTGCCTACGCTTCTTACATGAATTTTACCGTCTACCAAATGGACGTCAAGACAGCATTCCTGTACGGAGAGGTGAAAGAGGAGATTTATGTTGATCAACCTCCCGGTTTTATCAACTCCAAGTTTCCGAATCACGTCTACAAGCTTGATAAAGCCCTTTATGGTCTGCATCCAGCTCCTCATGCCTAGTATGCTACCTTCACAGAACACTTGCTATAGCACGGTTACACTCGTGGAAGTATTGATCAGACTCTGTTCATCAAACGCCAAGATGATGATCAAATCGTTGTCCAGATCTATGTGGACAACATGATCTTTGGCTCAACAAGCGAGGTTTTGTGCAAGGAGTTTGAGATGGTGATGAAGAAGAGATTCGAGATGAGTTCGTTGGGAGAGATGATGATATTTCTCGGGTTGCAAGTGAAGCAAAGCTCAACAGGCATCCTACTTCATCAAGCGAAGTATGTGGAGGATATTCTTGCAAAGTTCGGTTTCAAGGATGCGAAAGAGGCTAACACTCCAATGGCTGAGCGATCACTGCTATCTTCAGACTCAGATGAGCAATCGGTTGATCAAACCTACTATAGTTCGATGATCAATTTGCTGATGTACCTGACTGCTAGCAGACCGGATATCTTTTTTGCAGTCTGTCAATGTGCTTGCTATCAGGCTAATCCTAAACATTCTCATCTTGATACTGTCAAATGGATCTTTCGATAACTTAAAGGAAGACTAAAATTTGGTCTCTGGTATCCAAAGAACCGTGAATTTGATCTTTACGTATTTTCAGATAGCAACTACGGAGGGTGTGAAATTGACAGAAAGTACACCAGTATTGGCTGTCAGTTTCTAGGAGACTGGCTGATCTCATGGCAATGCAGAAAGCAACAGACTGTGTCAATGTCTACAGCAGATGTTGAGTATGTTGCTACCTCGGCCTACTGTTCTCAAGTCATCTGGATGCAGCATCAGCTCCTTGATTACGGTATAAACTTTATTGACACTTCAATCTTTTGTGACAATGAAGCTGCTATCCAAATTGTGAAAAACTCTGTCCAGCATTCTAAGACTAAGCACATTGATATTAAAATTCATTTTATCAGAGATTCCTTTGAGCATAAATTGATCCATTTGGAGAAAGTCCACACTGATAATAATGTGGCGGACTTATTCACAAAACCTGCTGCAAAAGCTCGATTCAATGTGTTTGTTGAGATGCTTAAAATGATACGTTTCACTGATTATTAAATCAGTTCTGTAAATATATTTTCTCCATTTTCGTTTAGGTAAATTTGTACATGTTTTATTTCCGATCTTCTTCCCATGCACAAATTTAGGGGGAGAAGAAAAACAAAAATTTAACCCAGTCCACGGTTTCTTCGAGACCTTTAGAAAACAAAACAAAACAAAAATCATAAAATTTAAAAAATACAAAAATATGTTTTCATATTCTTTATAATTTTCATATATTTCCTTTCAGAAAATCAAAAACTCAAAAATATGTTTTTACCTTTATGTTTTTTTCTTTACTTACAACTGGTATCAGAAATATAAGTAATTACAATTGATATCAAGAAAAACAAACAAAAAAATTACAAAAACTTAAAAAGACAAAAAGATTTTAGATTTTTTATAATTTTCATATCTTTCCTTAAAAATTTAAAAATTTAAATAGTATTACCTACAGATGACGCACTGAGTTTATACCACTCACTGCTGAGGTAAAATTTTAAGTGTTTATGATCTTCATTGGTACACCCCAATGAATGTGAAGCACTGACAACCACTTCTTAACCAATCTAAAGTTTTTCTTATGTAACACCAACTTCTAGACACTTTGAGAGAAACCCCTCAAAGTCGAGAGTTAAAAAGTCTGTGCCGATGGTTAGACTGCGTACCGTAGTCTATCACACACACCAGTCCTTTCTTAACCACCTTTACATTTCTAATGCAAGAAATAGACCACTTTAAACCAAGTGATGATGATATTTTGAAACTCTATGCCAGTGATCTCTGCTACAACACCAATAGTAGATGTGAGGCATCAACAACCTTTCTCACCTTACAAAGCTTATAATTCAAGAGTTGGATGATTCAGTGTAACAAACCATACATTGATGACAATTCGAAAGTCTAGCCGATAGGTATGTCTAATAACCAAGACATATTACATGCTCATACCACTCTTGAACCCTTAACTTCTTCTAAATCAAATGTTCGTGATTTAATGTGATATTACCTCACATTGATGAAACATTGAAACTCTGGGTAAGTGATTGTTGTTGTTTACCACAATAGCTGTGAGACCCCACCAACAACCTTACCTGATTCAAGTTGGCACTAGGATGGTACACTCCGCAGAGTTTGGATACCATTGAACGTCTCGCTAAGACCCAAGTTGAATTGTCAACTTGTCAATTGCATTGAGATCTTTGATCAACGATATGCAGGGGCCTAAATCAAAAAGACCATGAGTAGTTCTCTGATACTCAAACAATCACACTGCGTTCCACCAGGTTCACACAGATACTACGAGAAGTCTCATTCTGAGCCAATGATGAATCCTTGAACAATTGTGGTGAGAGTTTTCTAACTCCATGACCCACAGGATTTGCTGGTTAGTGATCGTATCGAGAAGCGTCAGTAAAATGAAGCGTTCAAGAATTTCAACACAAATTTGTTCCCGAAGAAGGTGAAGCTGAATTCCATGTGAGAAGTTGCTTGATTTCCTCCTCAGTCAACTTTTTACTACATTAACACCTCAAGTGATCAAGATAAAGAGATGAGGAGAGTCAGACTCCAATCAAAGTCAAAGTCAAATCAAAAGCTGGATGTGCTGATTCAAGACATGCTCTATGACCTAAAGTGCTTACCAATCCAAATCCAAAGACGACCTGCTTCAAAGACGAAGTTGTTACTGCAATGTGCTGAACTCCATCAACATTCACTCATGTTGCCTGCTATGTGGAAGGTTTTCCTGCTTAGGAGGAGATTGTCCATTTGAGGGGGAGATTGTTGAGAATTTTCTATAGTATTCAACTAACGTCCAATTCAAGTGAAGCCTGAAGATAAATGAAGCATTAAACTAAGGGGGAGATTGTTGGGAATTATTTTAGTTTGGTTTAATTTTTATTTATTAGGACCAATATTGCAAAAGATAATTAATTTGGGGTTTACTTGTAAATTCGATGGGAGGCCAAACAACCAAGGGTTGTTTGGTTTTGGCCCTTGTAGTCCATGCCACTTTTGGAGTTATGGATCGGTTCTCATGGGCTTAGGTCATTAGGTCATTAGGTCTAGAGTATTTAAGGTTTTTATAATATCATTTTACATGGTTGATTTCCTAGAGAATTGTGCTAAGCTAGAGAGAGAAACTTTGAGTGTTCCTGGAAATCACACAACTTATGTACTAGTCTTGATCAATACAAGAGTGCATTGAAGTTGATATAATCTCCTTGTTCTTATTTTTTGATTGATATCATTGTGTTATTGTAAGATCAAAGGACCTACAGATTTAATACCTTACAAGCACACTAGCTAAGTGGAAGTAAGGGTCGATCCGTAGAGTCAGTAGTTGAAGTATGTGTCAAGAATTAACCAAACTATAGTGTGACTCTATAGCTGGTGGTGTTTCATACACTTCACAAAACCCGAATATGATGAAAATATCGAAAACATAAACTAGCATTAACGAACTAAATTCTGATCCAAACCAACTAAACAATCTGATCTCGAGGTATTACTCAAAAAATCAGAAGCGTTTAATACCACAAAATACCCAAACGAAAAATTAAACGTAAACAAAAATCGAAACCACGAAATAAGTAAAACCGAATGATTGCATTAAACTAAACCCAAACCGAAAGTCGAATGTTTCTGTCTTCGGGAATAATCCAGGATCGACACGTTCCAGCGAGTTCTACAATCCAGAACCTTTGGAAACGAGCGATAAACAAAACCAAAAAATACGAAAAATAAGCTAAACTATGAAAATACCAACTTCTAATCACTGAAATCTGAAAACACGAGTCGAAGAGGCCTGAGTTCCACTCAAAGGTCGGGTCTTCACTCCCGAAACACGAACATGAAGCGTCTATTTATAGTTGCAAAATCTGACCAATCGCGCCGCGCAAGGGTGACGAATCGCTGTTTGAATGTCAAACTAGTCATCCAATCATTGACTTTCCACGACGTGTGTGCCTTGCTTGTCCCTAAGCAAGTGAGTTTTTAGCAATTTCTAACTAGAACTCAAACATTTTTGAATGCCTTCAGCTTCAATGTTTATTGCTTCCATAAGTTAGATTGAAAAATGATTTTGTGAAAAATTGACTAGAATACCCTTTGGAATCGCAACTTTCTAAAAAACCCTTGATTACAAATTTTCATTCCACAGAAGTGCAAACTTACTCATTCAGATTCTAAAGGCCGTTAAAGAACTATCCATGACTTTCGATGTTGTCCGTATAACGAGATTTCGAAAATATAAACCCAGACCAGACAGTCTTAGGTAGTAAGGTGCATAAGTTCCCTTTCAGGGCCACCCTTTTCAGACCTACCGGCTCGAACAACAAAGGTCACTGATTGACAATCCCTCCAGAATCCCAATCCTAAAAATATTCTAAATCTAAAATTTTCTAACTCCTAAAAACTCAACTTATTTTAACCAAACCATAGTATGATAACAACTAAATAGTATCTTTTAAGAAATACCATATTGCTATAACACTCGAAAGCTATTCGATTTTAAGTTACAATTTCTTAAAATTTTTTGAAAATTGCTAAAACTTTAAAAAATGAGTAGTTTTTAAGGATATTTCAAAAATACTCTTTCGACCGTCGACACCCCACACTTAAAACCATACGACGTCCCCGTTCTACAAAAATAAATTCAAAACAATGGAGAAACAGTCACCCTTTTAGGAATGGTAGAACTGCTCACTACTACAAAATAAGGCTAATGCAACTTTTTGGATGCAACTTTTTTATTATTAGTTGTATTTGATTCTAATGCAACTTTATGACAATAAATGTTGCATTAAAAATCTGATGCAACTTTTTTTTGAAAATTTGCAAATCATACAAACAAGAGCAACCTTTTTTTTAGAAAAGTTGCATAGTTAGAAGTTACAAACAACCTCTATTTTAAATATTTAAATTTATGATGTGTATTACAATCACATTCACACCGACTACAGTCAATATGAACACAATATATGATTTTAATACAAAATTTTATTAATTGAATTTGTATGAATAATCGTTATTTTTTCTTACATACACATACATATACATGTATATAGTTATTTTAGAATTAAATTACAGTAATAAAAATGATAAAATACAATTCATTAATCTTTAACTTTCACTTAATATTCATAGAAAATTAATTTTTCTTAAAATATAACAAAGAAAAATAATGAACTTTATATTCACTTTCCTCTAATTATTTTGCTAAAATTCGATTTATTTTTAATTTACCTCATAATAAAACTAAAGATTTTAAGTTACATTCTAATAAATTAATTTTTTACTTTTATTTTTTATTTCTCATTTTGGTCTGAATCACAGAATCAAGACGTTTGGTTCACTTTTTTCGCATCTTAATGTGCCACCTTGGGCCCGATAATAAAATCATTACCACCCTTGCCTTTTTAACCTAATTAAGTTACATTCTGTTTCTCCACTCATACGCGGTCCTTCTTGTAAAAACAAACACGATCACCTCCCCTTGCTCTAACCTCGCCAGCACCACCATTGTCGAAGATTTCCAACCATCGGCAAATAGCGAGCGCCACTGTTGTTGTACCTAGCCAGTGTCACAGTCATCGCCAGCCCCTGAATCGTTGGTAAGCTTTCTACTCTCTTGTTTGCTGTTGAATCGTTGGACCTAGCCAACACCACCATGTTATTTGAAATCTTTTCTAAAATCTATTATTTCTACTTTCTTGTTTGCTGCTGAAATCACTAGCACCAACATTCGATTATACTTTCTTGTTTGCTACTAAAAACGAGACACACTTTCTGATTTCGACTCAAAAAGTGTTCATCTATAAACAAAATAAACAATACCGTTTGATATCTATTGATTAGTTTAACCGAACACTAAAATATTTGATATTTTGAATTACATTGCCATTATTGTTTCCTTACAAAAGTTGTGGAAAATATGAATTCAATATTGGATGGTTTCTAGAATACCATTATACACAGGTGGTTTTAATTTGACAAGAATGGGTGGTGGCATATTTGTCTAACTTGGATGGTAGCAGACAATTGAATTCATGCATTCATTTGCCTATAAAAGGAAATGAAACCAAGCTTATTAAGCACCCCACACCTCAAATTACATCTTCATTTTTCTCTCATATTCATACAAATATATATTTGATATATTTGTTTTCTTTCTTCTATCTCTGTAACACTGAATATTATAGTGAAATGGTTCTTGGCTTCCTTCGCCCGTGGTTTTTCCAATTTGGGTTTCCACGTAAATATCTGTGTTCTTTCTTTCTACCGTTCGATCTATTCTTGGTTGATTGTTCAATAGTTTTATATTCCGTTGAATCATTATCGTGATATTTGGGTTTTATACTTCGATCTTGAAGTTAATCAATTATTTATTGTAGTCGATTTTGTCTACAATTGGTATCAGAGCTATCCATGTTTTCCGATAACGATTCGTAAAAAACTATTTTCAACCATGTCATCGATGAAGTACGATATCCCTTTACTTGACAGAAACACAAGATTCCCTCTTTGGCAAGTAAAGATGAGAGATGCGTTGATCCAAATAGATCTCCACAGGGCACTGTTAGGAATGGAGAAAATGACGGCAACTTGGTCGACTGAGGAAAAGGAAATGAAAGATTTGAAGGCGTCGTCGCAGATCCTTCTGCATCTATCCAACGACGTTCTCCAAGATGTACTGAAAGAGAATCTGCGACAGCTTTCTGGCTAAAGCTTGAACAGTTACTAATGATGAAAAGCTTGCCAAACAAGCTACACCTGAAGCAACGACTCTTCAACCTCAAGATGGGCGAGGGAAGTTCTTTATCTGATCACCTCTCTACTTTTTAAGAGCTTGTAGGAAATCTGGAAAATATAGACGTCAAATATGAAGATGAAGGTTTGGCGCTATTTTTATTATCATCACTCCTAGATTCCTATGATCAATTTCATGATACCATTATCTATAGTCGAGACACTCTTGTCTTGAATGAGATAATGACCGCTCTTGATTCAAATGAAAAGATGAAGCAGATTATTAGTGGCAACAGCAACGATTCAAAAGCTGAAGGTCTCAACATTAGAGGGAGACCCAACGAGAGAGGTAATTCTTCACAAAACCGATCTAGATCTAAGTCCAAAGGCAAGCGCTAGTATTGTAATTATTGTCATAAAAAGGGACATCTGATCGATGAATGTTACAAGTTGAAAAACAAGGAGAAGGAGAAGGCAACCATTAATGGTAAACCAGCAGGTACTACCGTGGAAGCTGATGTAGCCGAAATCGGTTCCGATATCCGTTTCGGACTTCGGTTTAATTACAATGAGTGAGTGGGTTCTTGATTCAACATGTACTTTTCATATGATCTCTAACTGGAGTATTTTTCATACATATGAAAATGTTAACCAAGGACATGTCTTGATGGGGAACGATACTTCGTGTCGTATTATTGGACATGGTACAATCAGGTTCCGGATGTTCGATGGTGTTGTTCGAACAATTGAAGATGTGAAGCATGTCTCCGGTATTAGGCGAAATTTACTATCCCTCGGTACTTTTGAGAAGAAAGGTTATGAGTTTGTCGGCAAACACGGGAAGGTCCATATTTTCAAAGACGGTTCGACTGTCATCCGAGGTGTTCGGAGATCCGCGAACCTTTACATTATGGACGGACAAGTTATTTCTGGCGAAGCCTCGGTTAGTTCTAAATCTCTCTCCAATGTTGATCATTCTCACCTATGGCATCTCAGGCTCGGTCACATGTCATACCGTGGTATGAGTAAACTAATCCGAAGGGGGTTACTTGGGGAGCATAAATCAACTGAGCTTGAATTCTGTGAAGATTGTGTGTTCGGAAAACAGAAGCGAGTAAGTTTTATCAATGGCAAACATACGATGAAAGGACCACTCAACTACATACAAAGGTTACATCGAAAGGTTGAGCCTCTTATATGCTCACTATTATTGACGACTTCTCCAGGAAGGTATGGTCGTTCTTCTTAAAGACAAAAGGAGACGTATTTTCAACCTTTAGGGATTAGAAAGTGTTAGTTGAAAAACAATTCGGTTTTGAAGTAAAATACCTTCGTACCGATAACGGACTGGAATTCGCTCAGAAGAATTCAACTCTTATTGCCGTAAGGAAGGGATTACATGTCATCGCACCGTAGTCCACATACCACAGCAGAACGGCGTTGCGGAAAGAATGAACCGCACCATCATGGAGAAGGTCTGATGCATGCTCTTTCACTTAAAGCTACCAAAGTCTTTTTGGGCCGAAGCAGCTTCCACCGCACGCTATATTGTCAACCGCTCCACTCACGTACTATTGGAAAGAAGAGTCTGTTTGAGCTGTTGTCTCGTAAGCCTACTGACTACACAAAATTAATACAGTTTGGATGTCCAGCATATGTACGGGTTGATAATGGCAAATTGGAACCAAGAGCCATTAAGTGCATTTTTATTGGATACAAGACAGGAGTGAAAGGGTTCAAATTGTGGAGCCTAGAGCTTATGAAGGTCATTACATCAACAGATGTGACCTTTAATGAAAAAGCTATGCTCCATTCAACAACCAACGTTCAGACCAAAGAAGATGAAAAAATTGGGAGAAAAAGACGAAGCACAATTGGAGGTGGAGCTATCTTTTAACTCTTCCACCGATATGACGCATGAGGTTCCTGCAGTGTCTCAACCTTCAAGCAGTGAACATACTACTCTTCATGAGACCACTGCAAATCCATCTCAACATCCGAGCCCATCCATTGCAAGGGATAGACCACACAGACAGATTGTACCTCCAAAGAGGTATGCTCAAGTAAATTCTGTCGCATATGCTCTTACCGTTGCAAGTGAAGTAGAATTTGTCTTGGAACCTAAAAGCTACAACGAAGCCATACATTCTAAAAACTCGAATGAGTGGATGGTTGCCATGCACAATGAGATGGAATCTCTTCAGAAAAATGGCGCATGGGATCTCGTTATGGCTCCAAAGGGTAAGAAGACGGTTAAATATAAATGGGTTTACAAGTTGAAGGAGGCTATTCATCCCGGTGACAAAACGAGGTACAAAGCTTGTTTAGTAGCCAAGGGCTATAGTGAAATCCTAGGTATTGATTATACCGATTTTTTCTCTCCGGTTGTGAAACACACGTCAATACGTGTCTTGTTGGGATTAGTTGCCTCTCGTGACTATGAGTTAGAGCAACTTGATGTTACTATAGCATTCTTAAATGGTGTGCTTGAGGAAGAGATATATATGCAACAACCTGAAGGTTTTGTAGCTCCTGGAAAGGAAAGCTACGTGTGCAAATTGAAGAAATCTCTTTATGGCCTCAAGCAATCTTCGCGACAATGGTATAAAAGGTTTGACTCATTTCTGACCAGTCACAAGCTGAAAAAGTGCACCTACGATAGCTGCGTTTACTACAAAAAGTGTGACGATGGCTGAATGGTCTATCTACTTTTATACGTGGATGACATGTTAATTGCAGCGAAGAATATGAAGGAGATTCAAAAGATAAAAGACCAGTTGATGCTGAGTTCGATATGAAGGACTTGGATGCTGCCAAGAAATTTCTACGAATGGAAATAGTGCGAGACCGCAGTGCAAGAACTCTATACCTTTCTCAACAAAGCTACATTGAGAAGGTTCTGCACCGTTTCAATATGCATGATGCAAAAGAAGTCAGTACTCCTTTCGCATCCCACTTCAAGCTATCATCCGCCTTAAGTCCTACCACCGAAGAAGATATAGCATGCATGGCAAAGGTACCATACTCCAGCGCTGTAGGATCTCTTATGTATGCTATGATTTGTACACGTCCAAATTTGTGATATGCGGTAAGCATGGTGAGCAGATACATGAAAAATCCAGGAAAAGAGCATTGGGCTACTGTTAAATGGATTTTTCGGTACTTGCGAGGTACTTCCTATTTATGTCTACGGTTTGGCAAAACTGATAGTGGAGTACTTGGTTATGTGGATTCCGATTATGCAAAGGACTTGGATAAAAGACGATCGATTACAGGATACGTGTTTACTTTGGGTATTTGCGCAATTAGCTGGAAAGCACAGTTACAGTCCACCGTAGCAAAAATAATACCACCGAAGCCGAATACATGGCTGGTACGGAAGCAGTGAAAGAAGCCATCTGGTTGAAACGGTTGATAGGTGAGCTTTCAAACAAGTTATCAGTTAAAACTGTTTTTTGTGACAATCAAAGTGCAATATTTCTGACAAAGGATCAAATGTTCCATGATAGAACAAATCATATTGATGTTCGTTATCACTTCATCAGAGATGTTATTGCTAAAGGCGATATTACGGTAAACAAGATCAGCAGCAATGATAATCCTGCTGATATGTTCACTAAAAGTCTACCAATAGCCAAGTTCAAAACATGTTTGGATTTGGTGGGTGTTTCTGATCGCATTTGAGCCTGATAGGCTTGTGGTGGAGGAAGTATACTTACTTTTCGAAATCAATTTTTCTCATATGGTGTTTGCATATTGTTATAGAGATTTGGAGTATGACGAGCTGTTGATAAACTGTTTTGCATGATCATTGTGCAAGTTAAAGTTTTTCATTCTGTCTCATTTTAAGTCAAGGTGGAGATTGTGGAAAATATGACTTCAATATTGGATGGTTTCTAGAAAACCATTCTACACATGTGGTTTTAATTTGTCAATAATGGGTGGTGGCATGTTTGTCTAACTTGGATGGTAGCAGGCAATTGAATTCATGCATTCATTTGCCTATAAAAGGAAATGAAACAAAGCTTATTAAGCACCCCACACCTCAAATTACATCTTCATTTTTCTCTCATATTCATACAAATATATATATTTGATATATTTGTTTTCTTTCTTCTATCTTTGTAAACACTGAATATTATAGTGAATTGGTTCTCGGCTTCCTCCGCCCGTGGTTTTTCCTAATTTGGGTTTCCACGTAAATATCCTGTGTTCTTTCTTTTTATCGTTTGATCTATTCTTGGTTGATTGTTCAATAGTTTTATATTTCATTGAATCATTATCGTGATATTTGGGTTTTATACTTCGATCTTGAAGTTAATCGATTATTTATTATAGTCGATTTTGTCTACAAAAGCAACTCTAATGGTTTAGATAACTAAGCACATGAAAGTCCTTTGATCATTGTGATTACTTTGCTCAGGTAATTTTTCTATGCATGAATGTGAAGCATTGGCAGGGTACAAAATAATCTTAGCAAATTGATTATAACAATGCAATAATGTCATAGGTTTGGACCAATACAAATTGTGGGATCATGGATAGACTATGTTTTTAATGGTTTAGATCAGACCTGTAATGGACTATATTTTTATTTGACTTGGAAATAACTATCATTATCCGACCAGATCATATGTTCACCATCTTGGACTTTGGAATAAAACCTGAGGGAAAGAAAGTTAATTGTTTTACTTCAGGTGGCAACATACTTATGCTTTTACTTTTTTTTATCAGATATGAATAAAATGGCTATCAATCAATAGGACTTAAGATCCAACATTCTACAAATTTTTGTAAATTACTATATGAAACTTGAGATGACGGATGAATATGGCTATATTTTTAAGTTATTATATGATTGTTTTAAATTTTTAGGCATAGTAATTAATATCAGCTTCTTATTTGCAAAAGGTAACAACTAAGTGTGCAACCATAGAGAGCAAAGGCCCTTCTACAAATGCAAGATGAGGATGAGATTTAATTGTGGAAGGAAGCAATTAAAGCTATTGTGATAATGCAATTAAAGCTGTTTTAGGAATGTCTGATGTTAATTATGTTTAAGATTAACTTTTAACAAATAACGAGCATGTGTTTGCCCACCGGTTAGAACAACATCTTATACTTATTTGAAATAGTTAATTACTGAAATAAAATAACACATTGAGTATATTATATCATTTGTATCTTTGTATGTATATATGGTTGTTATTTTGAATTTGGACATATATGTCAAAGTTGACAATAAAACTATCTATGATATTTATATTATTTATTCTTTTGGTACAATTGAATCAGCAATGTAGTGCTCGAAACAATAATGCGACTATTATAATAAAATATGTTTGTGTCTACATTAGTAGAAAATAATATTGCATTAGCACTTGAAAATTCAAAAACGAAGTTTGCGTTTGAGTATAAAGAAAGTGGAATTTGTTACAAATAAAATGGTAATACAGGTTGCATATACTATAGGAAAAAAGTGGCATTTCTTTACTAAATTATAATAAAAGTTGCATTTGATTGTAGAAAAAGTTGCATTTTTCTAATAAAATTGTTAACATGGTTGCATTTAAGTATACAAAAGGTTGCATTTGGGCATGAAAAAGTTGCATTTGCATGAAAAAAGGTTGCATTTGAATAATAGATGCAACTCTTCCAGAAAAGGTTGCATTTTCTAACAAAAAAGTTGCTTCAGGTCTAAGGCAACTCCACCTGATGCAGCCTTATGTAAAAGGTTGCTTTAGCATAATGCAACTCTTTCGATGCTTAATGCAACATTTTATCGGGTTTCCATTAGCTTCATATTGTTGTAGTGGCTTCTTGGAACCCATATAACAGGATAAAAATTTGCACATCATGATTTGACTGTGCAGAGTTGTGGCGCAACAGTGACCACGCCAGTAAATGACAAGTGTAAGGGTACGATGACCCCACACTTGTGTGATAGAACCCATCGGTGGATCTCGTTGGCACTTGCCTACAAAAATGATCACAAACAAACATTAAACATAAAAAGAAAAAGAGATAAGTAGTAGTAAGTTATGTACAATGTTTTCAACAGCTAATGAAAAGAAAATACAATCAATTATCACCATGCTGCGTCCTAGATGGACAAGCCTCATCATCATGACCTCCAGAAGGGAAGTGTAGTGGATCTCGTCCTGTATCATCAACATCACAACAACGTCCTGCAAGGTGGTCTGTACGTCTACAGACTGTGGTGCCGGGCGTGACTGTGGTGGTGGTTGAACCGGTGCCTCCTTCACTATCCTCCTCCTCCGAGTGGGTCGGAGCAACGGCTGCTCCTCCTCATCCTCGTCCTCTACCTTTTCAATCTCTGGCTCTCCCTGGGTTGGTACCTGTGCCTGCTGACGAACCCGACGCCTGACCTGCTCGATCGACGGCTGTACCTCATATAGGCCCGGTCTCAACAGCCGGAGCACCCTCATCACCTCCAAATATCGCCCCTGAGCGCAGGCGGGTAGTGTCGGTGCCAGGTGGGCAATAACATCGGCAGTGAGTATGATCGGGCCAACCATGTGATGATATGCCCACCGGTCATCGGGCTCTTGGCGCCCGAACCCACGGCTTTAGACGTCAAGAAAACTCCCAAGGTGAATGGCAGGATGAGAAACATGATCGGGTCTGAAAGGAGCCACATGTAGTACATATCGTTGCGGGACACCTTCTCACATCCCCTCCTGTGTGTGACAGAGGTGGATATGATCCGGTGCATCAATCCGTGTAGCGTGGAGTGGAATTGGCTCTCCTTGGCCCCTCCAGTGTCAAAATGATCGTTGGACATCTCTACCCAAAGAACCTCATCTGGCTCTATCTGTGGATGATCGGTGAAGCAGGTTGTCAAAAATGGCTGGAAATAGACACTGCCGATCTCCGTCTCAGTGTATATCCCGGTGCACCTGGCAATCTCTCATAGAGTGTACTCCCGACTCTGTCCTCCCAGTCTAAAGCGGATAAGCTGGGCCTGGGCTCTCATGAAGCTGGAGCATAGGCACATGTTGAAAAGAACTCGAGCATGAGCTCCTTGTAGGACACGTTCTCCTCATGGGCCATGAGTCTGTGCCAACCCCGGCATGTGAATGTGTATGCCTCGTCTGGATGAGTCCATGTGCCATGGAGAAAGGGTAGTAGCTGGTCCCAAAGTCCAGTCGCAGTCAGCACCTCCCGGTCTAAAGCTATAGCTGGCTGGACCGGACGAGAGCTGATAGCTCGGAGCCTGCCCTGATACCCATGTGTCTCCTCTAGTTCATCAGGGAACTGGAGGAACTAGTGGCCTGGAATGTAGTCTATCTGCTGCTGAGCCATCAGCAAAAAGATTACAAACAACCAAAACTGACAAAATCAATCCTGTACGCGCGCTGCAAATGGCCACGCGATGATTCGATTACCGCGCCGCGGCGGATGAATATGCCGCATCGCGGTTGTCATCTATTGCGAAAATCCCAATTTTTTCACCTGTTTGTTTCAATCCAACTCATCTACAAGGTAACCTAACCATCGAGTAGCTTCCCTAGGGTGAGAATTTTGCAAAAGCAAAACCCTTCTGGCGGGCATTATCGATTTTCTAAGTTTTTCTATTTTTCCTTATTTGATCCAATTTCCCACTTCAAATACATGCATAATGTTGAATTACCGAGTTCAAGTGACATACCTCGATGGTGGATACAAATAACACAATAGAAACGCGAGAAAATGAGTGATTGATCGGAACTCTGTTTACCTCGACGAGGTGTGGAAATGGTGCGATGAGAGTGAATTTTGCAAAAACAACACCCTTCTACAGCACGTGTGTTATTAATCTACAACGCGCGTGTTGATGAAAACCCCTGCGCATCGGGTTCCCTTAAACCCATGCGACGCGCTTTTCCCTTTGCTGCCTGTGCCTTTCAATGTTGCAAATTCCTTTCGATTGACCCCACACTTGCTTCGTACCCAGACTTTCTTTGATGATGATGATGGATTTTTCCTAATTACTTTGAAAACAAGACCTAACCTATTTACGGATGGGTTGCCCCCACCAAGCGCCAAGTTTAACGTCTTCAGCCAGACCGTTCTTCTTTTCATTCCTTCTTCGACACCAACTTCCCAATTTCTGGTGCAATGTCGTGTACGATCGTAGCCATCAATGTAGTCAGTTATCTCATCCTATTGCTTAACTGGTTAATCCACTGTTGCTGAGCATCTAAAATTTGAAAGATTTTTGTTTCCCGACATCTTACATCCTTTTCATACTCCTGGTGTTTCCGTTCCATCATTTCTATCATGTCTAAGAGTTGCAGCTTATCAACTGTCGCCAGTGGCTGCCCTTTCGCTTTCCAGAGGATTTCCTCATCCTCACCTTCATTCTCCTGTACTCGATCTTTGCCCTTACCATTCATTCTTGGTGCCATTAATGGTCTGTTATTCAAATATTTACTGTCATATCCCGGTGGCAATGTCATTGGGCACCAAAACATATTTTGCCTTCGCTTCCATGTACCCAAGGTGATGTCCAAATCACCCGTCTTGCAATCCATAACAGCCCCAGCCGTACCTAAGAATGGGCATCCAAAAATTAATGTCGGTGCATCTTCCAAACTTTCGTATTCCATGAATAAGAAGCCCACTGGGTAGAAAAAGTCATCCATTTTAACAATCACATTTGTTAACTTTCCTCTTGAGACCTTTGTGGATTGGTCTGTCAATTGTAAAACCATCATGGCTGGCTCCAATTCCTCGTTCTTGTATTTGTCATATAAGTAGCCAGTTAAAATGTTCACGCTGGCCCCCAGGCGTAGCAGTGTGTTCCGAATAATCACATCACCTATAGTCATGGTGATGTAAGGAGAACCAGGGCCTTTTTTCTTTCTTAGGCAATGTACCCAACAATGTCTCTATTGCTTTGACCGTGAGTCGCACTTTTTATGGTGTTGGCATCTTGATCTTTTCTTTTTCCTTCCACAACTCTTTAAGAATCCTTGTATTTTCCGGGACATTCTTTAACTCATCCCACAAAGGATGATTAATAGACGGTTTGCTTAGTGTACCTTGCTTTCTTTTCGTCCTTGTGGCTTTCTTCTTCTTTTTAAGGCCGACTATTGTCGACTGTCCTTCCTTTTGGATACCTTTATCCTTGTTTTCTGTCCCCACCAAATCTTCCATCGTAACCTTTCTCCATACCTTTTTGGGTGTGCAGCTCTCCATCGTGTTGACGTATTCCTTTCCAACCCGTTGAGTGTGATTTGGATCCACCTCCTGTTGCGTGAGCTTGCCATTATATCTTGGTCTTTGGTCTTCAGCCATTTGTGCGATCTGCTTCTCCATGTTAGCAATGGCCTTTGCATTGGCTTGTGTTTGTTGTTGTACAAGTTCATACAGTTTTGCCGCCATGTCTTCCTGGGTTTCCGGAGCATTACGATTGTTATTGGTATTAGTTGACCCCCTGTTGTTAGTGTTGCTGTTACTGGGACCATTGTTGTTAACAACCTAGAATTGTCGTTGCTGGTTGGAAGGTGGCCCTTGATAGTTATTCTGACTATTGTTGTAAGGCTGATTGTTTCCATTATAGTTCTGACCCCCTTGATTATAAGGTCTATATGGTCGTCCGTTATTATACTGTCCTTGACCGTATACCTGGTTGACCTCCTGGGGCCTCTGCTCTTGTTGATTATTTTTCTGATTCTGCGGTCCCTGTTGAAGAGTTGTGATTAATCGATCGAATGTCCTGTTTAAATCTCTTCTTTCCTTTTTGACCTCCTTCTTCCATTCATTATCGACCCCCACTGCTACTACTAAGCTGACTAGATTTCTTGCAGAATAATTCGTTTTAGAACCGTTACTCAACTGTTCCAAAAATCTCCAAGCCGCCTCTGCGTCTTTTATCATGATAATCCCACTAGATGATGTGTTTATCATGGCTTGATTGGTCGTATCTACCCCGTCAAAAAAGAACTTGGCAAGTTGCCACCTTGGAAACTCGTGGTGCGGGCATGATCTCATTAATTCCTTCAGTCTTTCAAACGCGTCGTGAAATGCCTCTACTGGTTTCTGCTGAAAATCTTGTATTGCTCTCCTGATATCCGACCTCTTGCTAGCAGGATACAATTCTTGTAGGAATTTTGTCTTGAGTTGTTCACAGGTTGTGATAATATTCGGTTACAAAGACCTGAACCAATATTTGGGCTTATGATACGCCTAGGTCGTCGTACGGTCAAAAATAAGAGAAAACCTAACACACACTAGTATAGCGGTAGTCAGGGTCGATCCACAGGAGCTTTGTGGTTAGACTAGATGAGAGATTACCAACTAGTAGTGTCACAGCTACAGTCGGAGGATCTAGTTTCTACCTTCCTAATCACTAGCAAACAAAAGCAATGATCAAACACACTCAAGCCAAGCTAAGCTAAGCTCAAATGACCTAGTCACTTTCTGAAATCAGAAGTACATCTCTGAATCAGAAGCAATCAAAGGCATCCAAACTAGCAAAACCAAGCAAAGCATAAACTAGCCACTAACTAAAGTTCTACTGAACAGTTACTAGCCAAGGTTTAATGCCTACAACTAACCTAATTAGTTACTGATTTCGGCAAAGGAAAACAGTCCCAATAAGATCAAAACAATATCCAAACATAAATCAAACATCCAAATCCAAACACAAGTATAAAAACACCGAAAAGCTAAGATTAAATGTAACCAAATGCTTCTCATTCACCAAATCCGAATCCAAACATAAAAAACAGTAACCAGTTGATCCAAAAACAGAAGCCAAAGCTTAATATCAATGGTTGTCACACCCAAAGATACAAAACCAAGCTTAAATCTAACTATTTAATTACAAATAAAATCTAAAACTAACCAATACCAATTGAGAGTCTTCTGGAATGAAATCTTGGAGTCAAAGAGCTTCAAGGTCGATTTTACACCCGGTCTTTGCTCGGGTTTTCGGCTAGAAATGCATCTATTTATACTTGCAAATTTCCCGCAGCCGCGCCGCGCAGAAGTGAAATCCGCGGCGCGCGTACTAATCTTTTCCCGTTTCTTCGGCATTTGAATGTGTTCCACCGCCTTAAGCCCGCGTCGCGCAGATGATGTATCCGCGGCGCGCGTACGAGTTTCCTTGATTTTTCATTCTTTTTCAAACTTCTTCCTTTTTGCATGCTTTTAGTCCATGTTTTCATTCTTTTTCTCCAAACAAGTCCTGGAACGAAAAGTGAGAATACCCAGACATATTTGATATAATTTTATCAAGAACACGGCTCAACAACACCTAAAATACTTAATATCACTAGGCGTTTTCAAACACCCCACACTTGTGCCTTGCTTGTCCCCAAGCAAGAGAGTTTTTAACAAATTATAATGAAGAATCAAACAATTTCTTGACTGTGTTTAGTTTCAAAGTTTATTGCTCTTCGAGTTAGAGTGGAATAGTTCGTGAAAACATAATTGAATTGTTCTTTGGAATTCATGGCTTTCTAAAGAACCCTTGATTACAAACTTTCTGTCCACAATGAAGTGTACTTACTCATTCAGATTCTAAAGGCCATTAAGGAATTGTCCATGACTTTCGATGTTGTCCGTGTAGCGAGCTTTCAGAAATACCATCCCAGAGCAGACGATCTTAGGTGGTAAGGTGGATAAGGCCCACCCATTTTAGACCTACCGGCTCGAACAACAAAGGCCACATATTGACTTTTCCTTCTTAAACTCTAATCCTAAAACAGCTCAATCTTCTAAACTCGTAAAACTCAACTTATTTGACTAACTAATAGCATGATCACAATTAAACAGTATTTCTTGAAAAATACTAATGCTATCACAATCACAAACCATTCATTTCAAAATTGCAATTTATTAAAAATTTTGAAAAATATTGCTAAAAATTGAAAAATTGATCATTTCTGCAAAAATTTCAAAAAACAATCTCTTTCGATCCACACCCCACACTTAAAATCGTACAACGTCCCCGTTGTACAAAAATTATTTCAAAACAAGGGAGAAAAAGTTACCCCTTTTTGGACGATAGACTGCTTGGTGCTCAATATCACAGGTATAATTGCGTACAGATGGATCATTGATTTCGTATTCTGGAGTTGTAGCGCTACAGTGAACACACCGGTGGTCGAGACAAGTGGAGGGGGAACGGTGACCCCACACTTGTCTGAGACAACTCCTTCTCAAATTGGTATATCATGCATAACTTGACAAACAAATTAAAAACAAACATGACAAATAAAATATGAACAAAAATATACAGATAGAAGTGTCATAAGTTTGTACATATATCCCAAAAAATATAAAAAGGAAAGAAAGAAAGAAAAAGAAGAACATCAATCACTGTCAGGCGGCCTGGAGGGTCCGGCCTCATGATCGTGGGCCTGGGCTGGGAATGGTCGGGGGTGTCGGTCCTGCTGTGTGGCTAAATCCAGAAGTACCTCCCCGATCCATGCCAACTGGTCCTCAATCCTGGCAAACCTGGCTGCCAGGTCCTCTTGATGTGGCTCTGTCGGGGCTGCGGGCTCTGGCGCTGGCTCTGGCCTCCTGCGTCTCCTGCCAGGCTGGGCGTACGCGGGCTGAGGTGCCTAATGTAACACCCGACTTATTAACCAAAAACACCCCAAAAATTTTTCATTTTGAAATCAAATATTTTACAATCAAAACACAAGTAGGGGTATTAGTTAATACAATACAAGTACAAGTGTATCACGAAGTACAATACATAATATTATACATCTTTAAGCCGAGCTGTCACTTCAATCAC
This sequence comes from Cichorium intybus, assembly GCA_023525715.1. Lineage (NCBI taxonomy): Eukaryota > Viridiplantae > Streptophyta > Magnoliopsida > Asterales > Asteraceae > Cichorium > Cichorium intybus. The sequence goes on from CM042017.1 coordinate 51,487,283, forward strand.
TAAGTCCTCAGTCACGGACTTTATCTTTTCCCTTCGCGGGATCACGCTCACCTGCAGGGACATATCAAATAAACTGTGAGCTATAGAGCCCAATGAGTAATCAAATTAAATACAACATGTATAAGAATAAGATTCTCTATACAAATTTATCTATGTATTATCAATCAAATATGGCTCACGGGTAATCCCGCTGTTGCCTAAAATATGTGGCTCACGGGTAAGCCCGCTGTTGCCTAGACTCACGGCTGGTTCCGGTCTTGTCTATATAAGTTTTATTGACTCACGGCTGGTTTCGATCTTGTCATTTCCTTTTATTGACTCACGGCTGGTTCCGGTCTTGTCAGTAGAGGTTTGACTCACAGCTCCGTTCTTGTCTATTAAAGACTCACGGCTTATCTGGTATTGTCATATTATTGATTGATATTGACTCACAGCTTATCTGGTCTTGTCATATCAAATCAAACATCTGTCATTTTTCGTCCCCAAAACTATATTTCAATCCACAGCTGCTCAACTATCATTTATCACATCAAATGCGAGTGAGATTACTCACCTGAAGGTTTGCTACAACTAGCTCTTAGCGGTTCTTGCCTTTCAATGTGTTTCGCGAGATCTTGTCCCGTACCTATAATTCATTCATTTCCACAATGATTATAGGTTAATAATCATTTTAATTGATTCTAATGCATACGAGTCTAATATAGAACCAATTCCAAGCAATAACCATTCTTATAAAATTCCAAATATACGTCCCGAAATACGCGTATTCTGCTACAGTACTTTCGGGAGGTCGTATACGTATTCCGACAATTTTGTATGAAGTTTCATACCATATTAGACCTATGTTTAAAATTTCAGGTGAAACGGACAAGCCTAGCATCAATTTTCAAAATTGAGCCAAACCTTAACAGAGAGCATGAAAAATCTGATCATTTTCCATGCAGCACAGGATCGCAACCCTATCTCCATGGGGATCGCGACCCTATCTCCATGGAGATCGGGACCCGATCTTTGCTGGACAGACCAGAATTACGATTTTTATGCTACAAACTCCCAATTTCTCTTATTAAGCCCTTAATACACGACTTAATCACTAGGGATTGTTCCAATATCAAAACCCATCATTAATATCAAGTTTTAGACAATGGAATTGGTGATTCCAACCCATTTCTAAAACTTCCCGTTTTCACAAATTTTAGTCCAAAAACCGAAATTATTGAATTTAACTTACTTCAATTGATTTCTTTCAGTCAATTTAGCATCTAGAACTCATTATAAACCCTTAGAATCAAGTTTATCACAAGAACTCACAATCTAGGGTTCTTGATCAAAATCTCAATTCATCAAAACTGACAACCTACTTCCATATTCTTGGATTAAGTCCTTGTAGTATGACTTAATGGAAGTATTTACATCAATTTAACCTCATAATCATAACTGCAAATGCAGTTTTGTGCTGCTACAAAACCCATCAAGAACAACTATCAAGAACTTGAAGAACTAACCTTCCAAATCTTCCAATTCTACCCTTTGAAGCCAAAATCAAGTTGCAAGCTCCAAATCTTCAAGAACTCTTCACAATTTTTGTAGAAATCGTTCAAGGATTTCAGTCCCGTAACTCCCAAAATCTGCACACAAGTCTTTCTTATATACTTCCAGAAATTACACTTTGGTCCTTGAAGTTGTATTTCTCAAACTTTTGCCACAATTTGCACAATTTATAACCAAATCAGATTTTTATAACATTTTAAGTCCAAGACTCAAAATATTATTACAATACAAGTCCTTTTCTGGCCAAAAGACCAAATTACCCTTTTGAGGTAAAATGACCATTTTGCCCTTTTTACAATAATTACATATTAACTATGTTTTGGCGTTACAAATTCCCCCCTCCTTTAAGAGATTTCGTCCCCGAAATCATACAAAAATTTGAGGGTATTTTTCCCGCATTTCACTTTCGGTCTCCCACGTCATGTCGGAACCTTTGTGATGACGCCAAAGGACCTTCACCATGCTAATCTTCGTATTTCGCAGCTGTCTTATCTTGCGATCTAATACTCGCTCGGGTTGTTCCGGGTATCTCAACTTTTCATCCACTTCAATTTCGGCAAGAGGTACTTGTTGAGACTTGTCAAACAACGTTTTCCTCAAATGGGACACATGGAATACATCATGTATACCATGAAGTTCATCAGGTAACTCCAATCGATACGCCACGGCTCCAACTCTTTGGGATATACGGAAAGGTCCAATGAAGCGAGGACTCAACTTCCCTTTCTTCCCAAAACGAATTAAGCCTTTCCAAGGGGATACTTTGAGCATTACCATATCTCCTACTCGGAATTCTATCGGTTTCACCCGTTTGTCTGCATACTGTTTCTGTCTATTCTGAGCTACCTTCAAATTTTCGCGTATCAGTTTGATCTTTTCTTTAGTCTGTGCTACAATTTCAGGTCCAGCCAACGGCTTTTCCCCAACTTCAGTCCAGCAGGTCGGAGTACGACACGGTGCTCCATACAAGGCTTCATACGGGGCCATCTGAATGCTGGAATGATAGCTGTTATTGTACGCGAATTCCACCAAAGGTAAATGATCTTCCCAGCTTCCACCGAAGTCTATGACACAAGTCCTCAACATATCTTCCAAAGTTTGGATCGTTCTTTCACTCTGACCATCGGTCTGAGGATGATATGCGGTACTCATAAGTACTTTTGTACCCAATTTCTCTTGAAGACTTTGCAAAAAATGGGAAGTAAATCTGCTGTCTCTGTCCGACACAATCGATGCTGGTAATCCATGCCGACAAATTACCTCATCAATGTAGATTTTCGCCAGTTGATCTACTCTGTACTTTTCTTTATATGGTATAAATTGTGCCGATTTGGTCAATCGATCCACAATCACCCATATAGAATCATAACCTCGCGGTGTCCGCAGCAACTTTGTTACAAAATCCATGGTAATATGGTCCCATTTCTTCTCTGGAACCGGCAATGGTTGTATTTCCCCGTACGGTTTCTGATGGTTTGACTTAACTTGCAGACAAGTCAAACATCATTCCACAAATCTTCAGATATCCCTCTTCATTCCAGGCCACCAATACATCGGTTTTAACGTTTGATACATCTTGGTACTGCCCGGATGAACTGCATAACGGCTATAGTGTGCATCTTCTAGAAGCAAATTCCGCGCTTCTCCTTGTTTCGGGACCCATATCTGGCCTCTGAAGGTCTTCAATTTCTGAGCATTTTCTTCCAGATGCTTCAAGTATCCAACCATTCGTTCACTTTTAACATTCTCCGGCTTACATGCTTCTTCCTGTGCTGAACGGATCAATCCTGGTAACCGGCTTACTACACCCATGCATGCAGATGTAACTTTCAGAGGGGTTTCTTTTCGGCTTAGCGCATCTGCCACCACATTCGCCTTGCCAGGATGGTACTGAATTTCACAATCAAAGTCTTTCAGCAGATCCATCCACCTTTGCTGTCTCATACTAAGCTCTTTCTGGTCGAAGAGGTACTTCAAACTCTTGTGATCCGTGTAAATAACAAACTTTACACCGTATAAATAATGCCTCCACAGCTTCAATGCTAAAACCACAGCAGCTAATTCCAGATCATGAACTGGATACTTCTTCTCGGCATCTTTCAATTGTCGGGACGCATAGGCTATGACCCGACCTTTCTGCATTAGCACACAACCAAGACCAATTCTAGAAGCATCGCTGTAAATCACATACTCTTCTCCGCTTTGTGGTAGTGCTAACACTGGTGCTTCACACAGAGATTGTTTCAACTTCTGGAATGCTTCTTGTTGGTTTTCTGCCCACACGAACTTTTCACCTTTCTTAGTTAACTTGGTCAACGGAGCAGCTATCGAAGAGAAATTCTCGACAAATCTTCTATAATAGCCTGCTAAACCAAGGAAACTTCGTATTTCAGTTGGACTCCGGGGCGGTTCCCACTTCATCACGGCCTCAATCTTTGCTGGATCAACTTTCACTCCTTCAGCATTGATTACATGACCAAGAAATTGGACTTCTCTTAGCCAGAAATCACACTTGGAAAATTTTGCATACAGCTTTTCTTGGCGAAGCAGCTCTAACATCTGTCGAAGGTGCACTTCATGCTCAGCTTGGCTTCGGGAATACACCAAGATGTCATCAACAAACACTATCACCGAGGTATCAAGGAACGGATGACACACTCGGTTCATAAGATCCATGAATACGGCTGGAGCATTGGTTAACCCAAAAGGCATCACCAAGAACACATAGTGACCGTATCTCGTTCGGAAAGCTGTCTTCGGAATGTCTGACTCCCTTATCTTCAACTGGTGATATCCTGACCTCAAGTCAATCTTGGAAAAGTAAGATGCGCCTTGCAGCTGGTCAAACAAATCATCTATTCTGGGTAGCGGGTACTTGTTCTTCACCGTGATCTTGTTTAACTCCCGATAGTCAATACACATGCGCATTGACCCATCCTTCTTCTTGACAAACAGAATAGGGGCTCCCCAAGGCGATGTACTCGGTCTGATGAAACCCCTGTCTAATAGTTCCTCCAGTTGCTTCCTCAATTCCACCATCTCCGAAGGTGCTAGTCGGTATGGAGCTCGGGCAACAGGTGCAGCTCCCAGAACTAGTTCAATCGTGAACTCAACCTGTCGGTCTGGTGGCAACCCTGGAAGTTCATCTGGAAACACATCTGGGAATTCGTTCACCACATTCACATTCGCTACCCCCACTTTAATTGGTTGAGCCACCGATACGTAAGCTAGATATGACATCCCTCCTTTACTAATACAGCTTCGAGCTTGAGCAAAAGAGATGACTGGCATACGCAACCGAGGTCGTTCACCCTGAATCTTTATCTATTTTCCATCCGGTGTTAACACTGTGATGTTTTTATTTCTGCAATCCATGTTAGCATAATTCGTTGCTAACCAATCCATCCCCACAATTACACCAAATTCATTGGTAGTCATCGGCTTCAAATCTATAGGGAAAACGGTCCCGTAGATTTTAAGCTGACAACCTTCCAGATGTTCAGAAACCCAAACATATCTGCCGTCCGCGATAGCCACTTCTAGGCTTTCATCCATAGGAGTTAATGGTACATTCAATCGAGACAACAAAGACTCCGATACGAAACAGTGAGTAACCCCCGGATCAAAAATAACATATACAGGTATGGAATTAAGAGTGAAGATACCTGTCACCACATCTGTTTTCTCACGGGCTTCCTCCACCGTCATCTGAAAAGCTCGCGAGGCCACCGGTCGTCCTCTGTTCTTCGGTTCTTCTTTCTTTCCCACTGGGTCATCTCTAGGTCTTTCACTGTATACCCCAGATTTCAGTTGGGGACAGTTCAGGCGAATATGATTCGTAGCCCCGCATTGGAAACACCTACGGTCCGCCCGGCAGTCTCGTATAAGATGACCCGTTTTTCCGCAATTTCGGCAGATAATTGACCCAGTATCGCTGCGGCAACTGCCCGTGTGCCTTTTTCTGCATTTTTCGCACCACTTTCCTTCGTCCCTCTGGCTTTTTCCCCTTGACCCGGATTGTTGCGACTTTTTCTGGGGCGTCCAACCTTGGTCTTCCGCCTTTCGTTTCGTTTCCAAGACTTTCTTTTCGTCTTCCTGTCGCTTCAGTTCTGTTTCTCTTTCCGTGGCTCGATCCACCACTTGCCGGAAAGTAGTTAGTTTCAATGGTTGCACTATTTCTCTAATCCGGGTTGTCAACCCCCGGACATACTTGTCGATCTTTCTCTTTTCAGTGTAGATATGGTGTTCCGCAAACCTAGCTTTCTCCAGAAAGCTAAGAGTATATTTCTGAACAGATCGGGAACCCTGTTCCAGGTGTAGGAATTCATCCTCCAGCTTCTGAATAGCTACTTCTGAGCAGTATTCTTCATTGAACTTTGTCTTGAATGGCTCCCAAGGTACCGATTGGGATGAATCAAGATCCAGTGATTTGTAGTAGGTTTGCCACCAATGTAGTGCACCGCTTGTAAGTTGATTCGTGGCAAATTCCACTTTATCATCATCCGCACATTTGCTTACTCGGAACACCTTCTCGATATGCATGATCCATTCCATAGCTTTGACTGGATCATCTGTCCCCGAGAATTCCTTTGGTTTACAACCAAGGAAGGATTTATACGTACACCCAACTTTCTTTATCGAGGCTTCCCCACCTTGAGTTTCCTTTACTGCCCGGGCACGACTTTCTCCCTGGCTTTCATCCTCTGGCTGCCTGTCATGAACACTTTTAGCAGCCTCTTCAGTAGGATCAGGATTGGCACTCGGATTAGGATTGCCACTCGGGTTAGGGTTGTTCGATAATGCTGGTATCATTTGCCTAACCACTTCTTCCACTATCGCCCGAATATCAGGTGGATTTTGTCCCACCGGTTCCCGTGCTGGTGCTCTTCGCCCAACAAAGCCGCGTGACCTAGCTGGTCCACTTCTTGCAGTTCCACGCGAATTTACACCAGTGGGATTGCTTCGTGTATTTCTCATACTTCAAAATTTCAACAAACCGTTAGATTACATATATAATAACAAACTTATATATATCTAACAGTCCATTTATCTGTTCTTCTCTCAAGGTTTAAGTCCAGGAATCTAGTCTAAGACACCTAGTTCACTTAAACCTCGGCTCTGATACCAACTTGTAACACCCGACTTATTAACCAAAAACACCCCAAAAATTTTTCATTTTGAAATCAAATATTTTACAATCAAAACACAAGTAGGGGTATTAGTTAATACAATACGAGTACAAGTGTATCACGAAGTACAATACATAATATTATACATCTTTAAGCCGGGCTGTCACTTCAATCACTAAGTCCTCAGTCACGGACTTTATCTTTTCCCTTCGCGGGATCACGCTCACCTGCAGGGACATATCAAATAAACTGTGAGCTATAGAGCCCAATGAGTAATCAAATTAAATACAACATGTATAAGAATAAGATTCTCTATACAAATTTATCTATGTATTATCAATCAAATATGGCTCACGGGTAATCCCGCTGTTGCCTAAAATATGTGGCTCACGGGTAAGCCCGCTGTTGCCTAGACTCACGGCTGGTTCCGGTCTTGTCTATATAAGTTTTATTGACTCACGGCTGGTTCCGATCTTGTCATTTCCTTTTATTGACTCACGGCTGGTTCCGGTCTTGTCAGTAGAGGTTTGACTCACAGCTCCGTTCTTGTCTATTAAAGACTCACGGCTTATCTAGTATTGTCATATTATTGATTGATATTGACTCACAGCTTATCTGGTCTTGTCATATCAAATCAAACATCTGTCATTTTTCGTCCCCAAAACTATATTTCAATCCACAGCTGCTCAACTATCATTTATCACATCAAATGCGAGTAAGATTACTCACCTGAAGGTTTGCTACAACTAGCTCTTAGTGGTTCTTGCCTTTCAATGTGTTTCGCGAGATCTTGTCCCGTACCTATAATTCATTCATTTCCACAATGATTATAGGTTAATAATCATTTTAATTGATTCTAATGCATACGAGTCTAATATAGAACCAATTCCAAGCAATAACCATTCTTATAAAATTTCCAATATACGTCCCGAAATACGCGTATTCTGCTACAGTACTTTCGGGAGGTCGTATACGTATTCCGACAATTTTGTATGAAGTTTCATACCATATTAGACCTATGTTTAAAATTTCAGGTCAAACGGACAAGCCTAGCATCAATATTCAAAATTGAGCCAAACCTTAACAGAGAGCATGAAAAATCTGATCATTTTCCATGCAGCGCAGGATCGCGACCCTATCTCCATGGGGATCGCGTCCCTACGGATCGCGACCCTATCTCCATGGAGATCGGGACCCGATCTTTGCTGGACAGACCAGAATTACGATTTTTATGCTATAAACTCCCAATTTCTCTTATTAAGCCCTTAATACACGACTTAATCACTAGGGATTGTTCCAATATCAAAAACCATCATTAATATCAAGTTTTAGACAATGGAATTGGTGATTCCAACCCATTTCTAAAACTTCCCGTTTTCACAAATTTTAGTCCAAAAACCGAAATTATTGAATTTAACTTACTTCAATTGATTTCTTTCAGTCAATTTAGCATCTAGAACTCATTATAAACCCTTAGAATCAAGTTTATCACAAGAACTCACAATCTAGGGTTCTTGATCAAAATCTCAATTCATCAAAAATGACAACCTACTTCCATATTCTTGGATTAAGTCCTTGTAGTATGACTTAATGGAAGTATTTACATCAATTTAACCTCATAATCATAACTGCAAATGCAGTTTTGTGCTGCTACAAAACCCATCAAGAACAACTATCAAGAACTTGAAGAACTAACCTTCCAAATCTTCCAATTCTACCCTTTGAAGCCAAAATCAAGTTGCAAGCTCCAAATCTTCAAGAACTCTTCACAATTTTTGCAGAAATCGTTCAAGGATTTCAGTCCCGTAACTCCCAAAATCTGCACACAAGTCTTTCTTATATACTTCCAGAAATTACACTTTGGTCCTTGAAGTTGTATTTCTCAAACTTTTGCCACAATTTGCACAATTTATAACCAAATCAGATTTTTATAACATTTTAAGTCCAAGACTCAAAATATTATTACAATACAAGTCCTTTTCTGGCCAAAAGACCAAATTACCCTTTTGAGGTAAAATGACCATTTTGCCCTTTTTACAATAATTACATATTAACTATGTTTTGGCGTTACACCTAAGGAGGCTCGGTCGGTGCCCGGATGAACTGCCCCGGGCGCTGCTGCTCAATGAGCCGCATCCTCTCCAAAGTGCGTGTTGTAGTGCGGGATGGAGGCAGAGCGGTCAAGGAAGCTGCCACGGTGGCAGTAAGGACCCCATAGGAACGGGCCAGGCGGGTAATAAAATACCCCTGGCTAGTGGGCTACTGGTGGAGGCGTCAGTCGAGTGGGTGGAGAGAGCAACCGCGAGGGCGAAGGGGAGATGGAGGAATCGGGACGGGTCAAGGAGAGCCCATAAAAATGTCATGTCCTCCCCAGACACCTTCTCGCCTCCCTCCCGCTGCATGATGGAGGTGGAGACGATCCGGTGCATGAGGCGGTGAAGTGGATCACGTAGGTGGCTCTCCCTCGAGGTCCCTGCCTCATACATAACATTGGACAATGGTGTCCAAATCTCCATGTTGGGAGCCCGTTCCGGCTGCCCCTGGATGCACGCACCAAAGAACTGCGTGAAGTAGCGGCGTTGAAGATCCGCTGGAGTGTAGATACCTGTGCGCCTCCCGAACTCCCGGAGGTTGCACTCCCTCTGTGTACCTCCCAAACGAAAGCGGATGAGCCTGGATCGTGGATCCAACGCCCTGGGAGCGAAATGGACAGTAGACAGGAACTCCAGGAGAAGCTCCGTATAGACCACATCCTCGTCAGTGGCCATGATCCGGTCCCATCCTCGGCAAGTAAATGACGCCTCCTCATGGGTCCAGGTGCGATGCAAGAACGGCTCGATCGCACCCCATAGCCCTGCGTCTCTCAATATATCTCTGTCAATAACCGTCGCCTATAGAACCCGGTGACTCCACAATGCGTCTCTCCGTGAAGTATACTCTGCAGAACTGGCCAGTCCCTCGGGGAACTGGAGGAAAGCATGCTCCAATCTGAACATCATCTGCAAAAAGAAAATATAGCCACAAAACAAAAATTTTGCAAAATCAGTCCCTATCTTCCCTGTCGCACCGCGGCGCGGCCCAAGAGCAAGGGCGCGGAGCGACGTGCGGCTATTTCCAAACCCCGATCCAAAATCTCAATTTAACCTACTACAACTCAATCTAATCACACCACAAGGTAGCCTAGGTGCCGACTAGCTCATCTAGGTTCTCCATTTGGCAAAACAAACACCCTATGAGCTAGCATTAGCGATTCTAAGTTTTGAACTATTTTGGGCAAATCACTAAAATTAACTACCTAATCGCTAGTTTTAACGAGTAATAGATAGTTAGAATGGCGTACCTTGGCAGTGGGAATAAAATGAGCAAGAAAAATTGCAAGAGAATTTCGATAACCAGAGCTCCGAGTCGTGTGTGGGTTATGTGAGCCGCGGCTTACCTTATAAAGGAGAAAACCGACTGATCGTTTACCGCGTCGCGGGTTCACGCTTTGCGCGTCGCGCGTGTCACCAAATCAACCCCTGCGGATCGGGTTGGTTTATGATCCCGCGTCGCGTAATTCAAATACCCGCGGCGCGGAATTCAAAAATTTCAAAACTTCTCAAATGACCCCACACTTATTTCAAACTACTAGTACCTGCAAAGATTGATGTATTTTCCTAATTAATTCAAAGAAATATATATCCTAACTTATGACACGATGGGTTGCCTCCCAACAAGCGCTAAGTTTAACGTCTTCAGCCAGACGTACTACTCCTAAGCTGACTCTTCTTCTTCTTGAACCCCTGATGGCATTTGCTGGAATCCTGGCATGAAATTGTTGGCCATCATTGTCATGAGAGATGTGAGTTGGGTTATTCGATCGCTCACACCGCTGATCCATTGTTGTTGAGATTTCAAGAGCTTAAAAACATTCGCCTCTCGTTCTCTGGATTCCTTTTGATATTGTTGGTGCCTTGCTTCCATTATATCTATCATGTCCAGCAGTTGTTCTTTGTCGATGGTGGACAACGGGTGGTCCTTGGTCTCCTTTAAAATTTCTTCTTTTCCTCCCTCTCCCGTACGTGTCCAGATCTTTTCCTTACTCCTGATTCCTGGCTCCATTAATGTTCTCCTATCTACTTGTTTGCCGTTTCCTTCTGCAGGTAATGATATCGGGTTCCCCAACTTTGACTATGACATTTGTTAGCTTTCCCCGAGATACCTTAGTTGATTGATCAGCCAGCTGCAATACAACTTCTGCTGGCTCAATTTCTTCATTTTTGTACTTATCGTACAGGTATCCTGGCAAGATATTGACGCTTGCTCCCAAATCTAACAAAGTGTTTCGAATAACCACGTCCCCTACAGTTGTAGTGATCAATGGTGATCCAGGGTCTTTTTCCTTCTTGGGCAGTGTTCCCAATAACGCCTTGCTTGCTTTCACAGTCAACCTCACAGTTTTTGGTGTAGGTGCTTTGCTATTCCCATTTTGTTCACACATTTCTTGCAGAATTCTGGTGTCTTCAGGGGCATCCTTAAGCTCATCCCACAGGGGCTGGTTCATTAAGGGCCCCATTGATTTGGGTGCTTCCTGCTTCTTCTTCTCTTTCGTATTCTTCTTTTTCTGCTTGATCCACGCTATCATTGGTTGCTCCTCCTTATGGACCTCTTTATCTACTTCTGCTTGAGGGTTATTCTCAACTTGAACTCCTCCTTCCTTACTTTCCTCACTTCTTAGAGTCTTCTCTTCTTCCCCTGGTCTCACTTCACTCCATACTTCAAACAGGTCTTCCAAAGTGACTTTTCGCCATTCTGATTCGACAGTGTTGACTTGCTCTCTTCCTGGGCACTGATTATGAGTAGGTTTGACCTCTGTAGCACTCGGCAATTTGCCACAGTCTCTCTTTTGCTGATCTGCAGCATTTGACCTATTTGTCGCTCCATATTTGCAATGGCTTTTGCGTTTGCTTGAGATTGTTGTTGCGTAGCAGTGACCATGTCATACATCTTAGCAATCATCTCTTCTTGGGTTCTCGGGGCGTTGTTGGTAGTATTACTGGGCCCCCTAGTGTTGTTGTTGCTGCTATTTCCATTGGTGTTATTGTTGTTCGCAAGCTGATGCGTTCTAGGCTGACTGGTCGATTGACTCTGATAATTGTTTTGCCTAAAATTTTGCTGCTGTCACTGGTTGTATGGCCTGTAGGGTCGTCCATTATTATGCTGGCCTTGACCTTGGCCATAAACTTGATTCGCCTCTTGAGTCTTAGGTCCTCCTTGACCTCCTTGCGATGAATTCGGTGGTCCATTCTGCAGTGTTGACATGAGCCTGTCAAACTTCTTATTCAGTTCACTAATTTCCTTCTTTACTTCCTTTTTCCAGTCAGCATCAACTCCTACTGCTGCCGTCGTACTTACAGTCTTCCTGGTAAAAAAGTTTGCCTTGGAGCCATTGCTCAACTGCTCCAAAAACTGTCAGGCTTCCTCTGGGTCCTGCCACATAAATGTCCCACTTGATGAGGCATTTATCATGGCCTGATGCGTCTCACTGACTCCTTCGAAGAATAACTTAACTAACTGCCACCTAGGAATTTCGTGATGCGGACAGGATCGTAACAACTCCTTCAATCTGTCAAAGGCTTCGTGGAAATCCTCTCTTGGCTTTTGCTGGAAGTCCTGGATGACTCTTCTGATTTCAGTTGTCTTACTTGCTGGATAAAATTCTTGAAGAAACTTTGCCTTGAGCTTATCCCATGTAGTAATGATGTTCGATGGCAACGATGTGAACCAATATTTGGCTTTATCCTTAAGGGTGAATGGAAACAGTCTAAGCCTGAAAATGTTTCTATTGGTGTTCCTAGGGTTATTAGCATTAGCAATCGCTAAGAATTCATAAAGATGATTATAAGGATCGTCTTGCTTATACCCTCTAAATTCTGGCAATATTCCTAATAACTGAGGTCTTATCTCTACTAGCGAATCAATGTTATCAGGAATATAGATTGGCGATGAATCATCATATTCCCGCGGTTGGAAATATGATGCAACCGATTGCCGTCTCGGTTGTGCGAAATGTAAAGGTTGGGCGGGGTTACCGTAAGGATGATCGTTGTATTCCCGCTGACCTGGTGGTTGATACTGTGGTGCTCTTCTAGGAGGTCCCCGACCTCGGTTCCACTTTGATTGTGGTGCTGGTGGCACCCATTCCTCGTCTTCTTCGTCATATCCCTCCTCCGTTTCTGGGTAATGGTATTGTGGCTGAGGAGGTTATTGAAAGTGTATAGGTTGTGTTGGTTGGAATGTGGGTTGAGGTTTAAAAAGAACTGGTTGTGGTTGAGATGTTCGTGTCTGCTGTCTAGGAACTGGGGTGCCATAACGGGTCGGCTCTCCCCAAGACATAACAGAGGTAAATGGATTGGTAGATTGTGGTTGTGAAGCGGGTGTAAATGGTGGGACAGATGGTGGAGTGCATGATGGTATAGGTGCAGTGGCTGAAACTGCACCACCAGAAGCACTCGTGCTCCCAAACTGAAACTCTGACAGTGGGGGGATAGAAAACATCCCCGTTGCCTCACCTGATGGTTCCTAGGCAACACTTACTGGACTACTGCTAATCTGACTAAAACTCATGATATTTAAACGCCTACGGGCATGGAGTTTGCGCGCAGTACGCTCAATCTCAGAATCAAACTGCAATGGGGATAATTGCTTACCCCTGCGGGTACGCATGCACTAGTGCAACACGCCCACAAAAATCAAAAATCAAACTTACCAAATGAAAACTTTCAAAAACAAGAAACAAGTTCCTACTACTCACCTAACCTAAGCTCACAGCTCCCCGGCAACGGTGCCAAAGCTTGACACGCCTAGGTCGTCATGCGATCAAAAATAAGAGAAAACCTAACACACACTAGTATAGCAGTAGTCAGGGTCGATCCACAGGAGCTTCGTGGTTAGACTAGATGAGAGATTACCAACTAGTAGTGTCACAACTACAGTCGGAGGATCTAGTTTCTACCTTCCTAATCACTAGCAAACAAAAGCAATGATCAAACACACTGAAGCCAAGCTAAGCTAAGCTCAAATGACCTAGTCACTTTCTGAAATCAGAAGTACATCTCTGAATCAGAAGCAATCAAAGGCATCCATACTAGAAAAACCAAGCAAAGCATAAACTAGCCACTAACTAAAGTTCTACTGAACAGTTACTAGCCAAGGTTTAATGCCGACAACTAACCTAATTAGTTACTGATTTCAGCAAAGGAAAACAGTCCCAATAAGATCAAAACAATATCCAAACATAAATCAAACATCCAAAACCAAACATAAGTATAAAAACACCGAAAAGCTAAGATTAAATGTAACCAAATGCTTCTCATTCACCAAATCCGACTCCAAACATAAAAACAGTAACCAATTGATCCAAAAACAGACGCCAAAGCTTAATATCAATGGTTGTCACACCCAAAGATACAAAACCAAGCTTAAATCCAACTATTTAATTACAAATAAAATCTAAAACTAACTAATACCAATTGAGAGTCTTCTGGAATGAAATCTTGGAGTCAAAGAGCTTCTAGGTCGATTTTACACCCGGTCTTTGCTCGGGTTTTCGGCTAGAAATGCATCTATTTATACTTGCAAATTTCCCGCAGCCGCGCCGCGCAGAAGTGAAATCCGCGGCGCGCGTACTAATCTTTTCTCGTTTCTTCGGCATTTGAATGTGTTCCACCGCCTTAAGCCCGCGTCGCGCTGATGATGTATTCACGGCGCGCGTACGAGTTTCCTTGATTTTTCATTCTTTTTCAAACTTTTTCCTTTTTGCACGCTTTTAGTCCCTGTTTTCATTCTTTTTCTCCAAACAAGTCCTGGCACGAAAAGTGAGAATACTCATACATATTTGATATAATTTTATCAAGAACAGGGCTCAACAACGCCTAAAATACTTAATATCACTAGGCGTTGTCAGCTTATCTTTAAGAGTGAAAAAATAACCTTAACCTAATGATGTTCCTATTAGTGTTCCGAGGAATATTAGCATTTGTTATCGCTAAGAATTCATATCAGTGGTTTTATGGATTGTCCTACTTTTATCCTCTAAACCCAGGTAATACTCCTAAAAATTGAGGTCTAATCTCTACATGACTATCAGCATTATCTGGAAAATATATCGACGATGCATCGTCGTAATCCTGCGGTTGGAAATGCGACGCAATTGACTGCCCGATCGGTTGAGCAAAATACAAGGGAGGAACGAAATTTCCATCATTATACAACTCATTGTTGTAGTATCGCTGCCCTTGCTATTGATGTTGTTGTTTTTGTTGTCTCGGAGGTCCCTAACCTCGGTTCCACTGCTGGTTCTGGTTCACGGGGTTGTTTGGAATCCAACCCTCATCCTCATCATCATATCCTTGATCTCCAGGTTGATATTGGTATTGTTGCGGTTGCGATAGTTGTGGTTGAAAAGGAAGTTGAGGTTTATAAACGGGTGGTGGTTGTGAAACTTGCACTGGCTAACGTGGATGCGGGGCACCATCACGGGTCGGCACTCCCCATGTCAACACAGCAGATGTAGGATTCCCAACAGGGTTGGTGATTAGTTGACTCAATGGTGGAACTATAGGCTGAGTGGATGGTGGTATGGGTGCAGGGGCTGAAACTACACCACCACTAGCACTAGTAGAAGCTATATTAAATTCTGCTGAAACTAGGGGTACAAACGATGATCCCCCATTACCTCGCTTGTCATCTCATTGGTAATATCTTCGACTATAATATCATCCAAACTCATATCGAACAACCACTTACGCACACGATTTCTGTGTACGGTCCGCTCAATCTCAGAATCAAAAAGAAGAGGTGACGATTGTTCACCTCGACACGTACCCACGCACAAGTCCAAACGACTATCAAAACCAAACAAAAATAACTACCAAAACAGAAAAATAAAACCAACTAACACAATACTTTCAAGCGCACAATTCCCCAGCAACGGCGCAAAAATTTAGCATCATCGCAGTCGTTGATATGGTCAAAAATATATGATTTAATACCTTACAAGCACACCAGCTAAGTGGAAGTGAGGGTTTATACATGGAGCTAGTGGTTGAAGTATGTGTCAAGAATTAACCAAACTATAATGTCACTCTATAGCTGGTGGTGTTCCATACACTTCACAAATGGTCGAAGAGGCCTGAGTTCCACTCAAAGGTCGGGTCTTCGCTCCTGAAACACGAACAGGAAGCCTCTATTTATAGTTGCGAAATCTGACCAATCTGGCCGCGCAAGGGTGAAAACCGTGGCACGACCTTATCTCTAACCCCGATATTCGCTGTTTGAATGTCAAACTCGTCATCCGATCATTGACTTTCCGCGACACGTGTGCCTTTCAGTACGTGGAACACATGTATTTTCTCCTGAGAATGGACTTCATTCCAAACTTCTTCATTTTGTATGCATTTAACCCCTGTATTCAACATATTTTGCACAAAAGCACTAGACACGAAAAGTAAGTAATATAATAGTTTAAGATATATAATTCACTCAGAATATGGCTCAACAGCGACTAAAATACTTGACATTACTAGGCCTCGTGAGTTGGATAGACACCATCTGAAGTGTAAAGTAGGGTTCGCCCCTACTTGTGCAAAAAGAGGCTCCAGGGTCATGTAGCATTCATTCGAACCTCATAACTGGCCTGGACATGATCAGTAGTGTCATTTCGTTGGTCATCCCACAAGTACCTATGAAGAATAGTCCTTTTAGAAAGAGCTAACATTATAAGGAACTAGTGGGAGTAGGAATAATCCCGAAGGAGTTCAAGGATTAGCCAAGTGTAAGAACCTCTAGTCAACACCTAGACTAACCAGGGATCAGATACTTGTTAAACCTGACATACTCTTCTCTTCGCAAGACCAGTAGTATTGGTCACCTTCATAAGGTGTTATGATCTGGATGATATACCGATTAGTGGTAAAACACTATGTTGGTACGGATAAGCAGTCCTACTACTTGGAAGCATTGGTGAGCCCGATTGGTACCAAATAAGAGAACCTATGGGTGAGACTTGGTCTATGTGATAATTTGGATGATTTTACACTTGGCCTAAAGAACCAGTGAGAGTAATTGAATCATCAAAAGAAAGCAACATAGATTGAAATGTACTTACATTCAGAGCAAGAATAGTTGAGTGAGGCGATACTCAGAGTCATGTGATTGATTTTGAGAGAAACGCTCTCAACAGAACTGAAATGAATCTAAAGAGATATTGTTTGCTATAACTGCACTTCGTGAGTCATAGCAAGATTGGATGATCTGAACCGCTTTCCTTAAATGGAAAAACACAAGGGTTGCGTGAAAGACACAACCAAAGGGGTTTAGAACATGTCGATTTATCCAAACAGAAAAATACATGGGTGCAGAGATTCATCTAACGAGCACCTCGCAAGGAAGGATGTTTGGATTCTCAAAATATGCCAAGATTTTTGTAACATCCGTATATTCCACTACTATTCTTCACGTATATTTTGCGACATTAGTTATCGATTACTAAATTATGATAATGTAACATTCGTAATTTCAACTATTATTATCCGGTATATTTTACGACATTATAAAATTTTTGCTACGTCGTAAAATAATATATATTCTGTAATTTGATAATATTTTATTTTGATATGTAATTTATTAATATATTATGTCTATATTAATTTATTTTACTTCATATATATTTAATCAAATTAATCAAATTTATATATGATAAGAAAAAAAAAAGTATACGTAATATATATATATATATATATATATATATATATATATATATATATATATATATATATATATATATATATATATATATATATATATATATATATATATATATATATATATAAAACGAATAAGTTCGGCAAAATGCATAATTTGAAATATATGATTTTTGTAGATAATGATGATCCGTACATTTTCAATACGTGTCAAATATAATTATGCATACATGTAGGGGTGTAAATGAGCCGAGCCGAGCCCGAACACCCCCAAGCTCGGCTCGAGCTCGATTAAGTTCATGGGGGCTCGAGCTCGAGCTCGGCTCGTTTCTAGTACAGTTTAAAAGCTCGAGCTCGGCTCGTGGAAAAATTAACATACTCGAGCTCGGCTCGGCTCGGCTCGTTTTTCAGACGAGCCTAAACGAGCCTAGGCTCGGCTCGAGCTCGTTTCAGGTTTTAAGCTCATTTAAACATTTATCATACTCCATTGCAGTGAAAAATCAAACAAAAAGGTTGCATATATATATATATATATATATATATATATATATATATATATATATATATATATATATATATATATATATATATATATATATAAAATAGAGGCTCAGTTAGGCTCACGAGCCTAATCGAGTTCACAAACATAAGCTCAGGCTCGGCTCATTTAGTAAACGAGCTTTCGTGGTGAGCTCGGGCTCGGCTCAAGCTCGTTTAACTCGAGCTCGAGCTCGAGCTTTTAACGAATCGATCTCGAGTAGCTCACAAGTAGCTCGGCTCACTTTCACCCCTACATACATGCTACTCAACAATGAGTGAGTAGTCATATAAGACACGTGTGTGTTAATTGAGAAGAGGATTAAACGAGAGTAAATGAAGTAATATGATTCATAGGATTAAATTAATGCCACCCAAAGAATAGGTTGTACGAATTATAGGTTTCAAACGAGACGTGTTTATAGAGGATACCTGTCAAGTTATTGTTAGATATCATTGGAAACGTTGAGTTCAAAGTTTTAGTATAAATAGGAACGGCTAATATGATTCTCAACAAACCAAAATTCATCAAACTTTCAATAAGGCTTGACGGTATTTTTGAAAGTAGGATTATATTTCTGGATATTAATTAGAGGGATGATTTTAAATTATAAAAAATTTATAATTTCTGTCGTTATTATCATTATAGATTTAAGGCTTTAAACCATTTTTATAATTACGTTGTTAACATTATATTTTCAACCGTATTGTTTTGTCCATTTATAGATATTTTCAAATACGTTATTATATAATTAAAATATTATTAGTTATATGATAACTTATATTTATTCGGTCGGGAACTAATTTTATATCGGACCAACGATATATATGAAATTATTACTAAAACGTTATTATATAACGGAAATATTATTAGTTATTTTTATTTAGTTAGTGACGTTAGACATAACTTTTAACCATTTAGATCAATCAGTTATCATTGGGGCTATTAAGGAAGTGAAACATATACCTACTGTTTCAGGTGAGTCATGTTGTATTTTCCCAAAGCTGGGTACACGTCAAAATTATATTATTTTTGATGGTTGTACATCTTTAAAATGTTCGGTATCAATGACGTTTTTGACATATCAGGGTTTAAAGAATATTATTTGCAACAAATTACTAATGTTAGATTTTTATTTAGTATATGCATACTCGGAAAGTTTAAAACAAATTCTTTTATAAAAATGTTTTATTTAACATCTTTTCAATTGTGTGCTAATATTGATTAAAAGAATGAAATTATAACCTAAAGGTTACAAGGATATATGTTGGATTATGTTCGGCAACGCACAGTTACTCATTTGAAGGTTTCGGTCGACGCGAATTAGTAATCTCCATGGGTAGCGCCCATTTGATGCCACGAATGATATCGGAGTTGTAGTTGCTAGCTACGACTCAGGTGATAGGCATAGAGTCTGGAGGTACCACCGACTCCAGGACCGCACTCTCACTGATCCGGGAGGATGCTGAAATCAGCCCAACGGTTAATGAATTGCTTTGTGCTATTTCATTCATATCGGAAAACCCGCCAAGGGTTATGGATGTTCTAACAGAAGCCGCAAAGGGTTACAGATTCAACGGAAACAAGTTTGTGATTATTGGCAATATGACGGAACATGGAAACTATTGATACAGAAATGAGTTTTCTTAAACTATAAGAAATACCGTATATTTTGACATTACCAAAATTTACATTTGATCAAGGATTTTTAAATATTTTAATATTTCGTAAACTCGTGAGCTCACCCGGCGTAAAAGCCTGGCCTTTTTTATAAATCAATGTGTATCCAGGTTTAGGAGCTACTATGGGAACTAGCAACGGTAAGGATAAGATACCGTAGGCCAGATATAGAAATTCTGGAAGGAGGATGCATTTTGGAAGATAGTCTTTTGATTTAATAAAGTAATGCCCGTATTTGTAGGCTCGTTTAGCCATATGTATTTAGCTTCGAACTTATCTTACTCTGAAAAATGAAATAAAACGTTTAAAGTTCGTTTTTTTTTAAATTCTATCTTCCAAGAAATGAGGGCGTTACAATGTGTTATCAGAGCTTTAGTTTAAGTGAACTAAGTTTGCCATAGATAGTATGACTTAGACTTAAACTAGGGGGATTGGGTACAACATTATGATGAGTTTTTTATATGTAACCATCATTTTTAGTCGTTTTATCTAACACGTTATTACAAATGCTATGCTAATGATATATTAATTATAGTTATGTTGTAAACAGCTCGAAAATGAATCCCGAACAAGGTCATCGAGATTCTAGTAATGCAACTCCAGATCAAACCTGAGGAATTCCATCAAATGCCTGGAAAAGGGGTCGAAACATCACAAACACAAGATTCGGAGCAACATTACTTTACTATTCAAGACGAAAATCTTAGAACTTCTATAACGTCTGATATGATGAAGTTGTTAGAAACGATGATGACGCGACGACAAGAAACCCTTACAAAGATTATGGTTGATCAGAATGCAATCAACCATCAGTTCAATTCAATGGTGAACAAACCCAGATGGGTGATGCTGGATGATGCGAACTGAGTCTCCGATCTGGTCTTGAAGAGATTCCGGTGACCTTAGGGTGGGACCTGCGATCACAATCACAAGGAAAAAGGGGGCGTCAGCCGTTCTCCGAGTGGAGGTCCCGGGAGAACGTTCTGATGCCTATGTTAGATCTCCGGCTGGGGTAATCGAGTGAGTCGTGAGAGAGAGTGTGTGATCCCTTTACCTGATACCCTGTCAGGGTATTTATATGTGTGCTAGGTATCGCTGTGGCCGACAGAATCTTTGCTGTGACAGGTGGGGACTAGGCCGTTGATTGGCTGCACGATCCTCGTCCTTTGTCGCGTCTCCCATTGGTCTGGATGGGCTGTGTGGGAGGCGCAAGATCTCTATCAGGTACGGACACCATGCCTGATAGGGGAAACATGGCGCCAAGTCTGATCCAGGCCAGACGTTCCAGCCAGAGCGCTGTTCGCAGGACAGGCCGGAGTTCCTCAAGCGAAGGTCCTCCAGCCCAGCGGAGGTAGGGTTTTGATCTCGAGGGAGCTCTTCTTAGGTGTATGTTGGCAGGTGCCAGATAGCACGCTATCAAGTCTCCCTAGTATTAGGAATTATTACGTGTGAGAAGCTAGTGATGTTGACTGGGACTAGCGTCAGGTTATCTCTGCGTTGACATGACCGTTACTCAGACAGCATCCGTCATTATGCTGTTGGGATTTCGAAATTCCCGCCCGCGACCCTTCCTTATTCGTCCCTCTTAAATTCCTCTTTCTTCGCTCGTCAGTTTCCTTTATCGTCTTCTTCCTTTCCAAATTTTCTATGTTTTCTCTCGCTTAAAAATGATTTCTTCGACAGATGCCTCTCCTTCTACAGAGTATTACGACTCTCTGGTTTCCCTCTATGGTTTTCAGCCGGAGGACGGTGTAGAGATTCCTACCGATGATGACATTTTCTCTTTCCCACCGGCAGGGAAGATTGGTATGTATCTAAAACACTTTGACGCCGGCTATAGGTTACCTACATCGGACTTTTTCCACGAGGTCCTTGATCACCACCATGTTCATATCCATCAGCTAGTCCCCAATGGTATGAACAAAATCGTCTGTTTCGAGCTTCTTTAGAGGGCAAATCATCTGGAACCAGATGTGTTTGTCTTTCTCCATTTCTTTTGGTTCGCGCATGCCTCTACCGGAAGCAACAATACTTTCTATGTTCGAAAAGATCTCCCGATGATTGTGACCGATCAGAAAGGTTTGGCCAAGAACTGGGCCAGTCGCTTCATTTGAGTGAATTAGCGTCGAGTCGGTGCGATGAAGCGTCCTGTCGATCCAATTCCTGATCGTGCCTTTACCCTTTACCCTGGAAAGAAAGCCATAGCCAAGGTTCAGAGATCATTTCGTGTGGTTGGTGGAGAATTTCCTGTATATATCTTGGCCGACGCTGGTATGAGCACGGCGTGGCGGCTTCGGGGGAAGATGCCTCAGTTTTTCACTATTGTCGATGATCAGTTTTGCTTTATATTTCTTGTTCTTCTACCCTTTTTTTTAAAAGGAAATTTAGGGTTTTCACTTCTTCTCATCTCTTTCTTTCTTTTTTTTAGGTCATGAGCATGATATCCCTTTTAGCGATATTTTGGCGAAGTGTTATCCGGGGAATCTTCGTTATCAGGAGATCCCGCTTATCGATCGTGTGCTTCCTTCTCGCGCTTTTCGTCGCGAGGCTTTTATTACTCGTGCCTCGAAGGTGCAGGAGGAAGAGAGGCGGCGAGCTGTGGGGTCTGGTCCGGTGGTTGTTACAGTCGATGAGGCTAGGAGAATTTCCCAAGAGAGAATAATGGAGAGGAATGTTGGGGGTGATCATGCTACCCCGTCTATTGTTGTGCCCAAGCGCCGTGCTGCTTGGCAGGGTCTTGGAGAGAGCTCGGGTAACATTATTTTTCCTCGACGGTTGCATCATCGCCGTTTAGCCAGAGGTCAGGGGTCATCTGGACCTTCTGGTTTTGTCCCTCCCCAGTCTCCCGTGAACAATATAGCTGATGATGTGTCTCAAGGGGGAGAGATAGAGACCAACCAGGGTGGGGGTGTGACAACGCCTAGTGATATCAAGTATTTTAGGCGTTGTTGAGCCCTGTTCTTGATGAATTATATCAGATATATCTTGGTATTCTCACTTTTCGTGCCAGGACTTGTTTGGTGAAAAAGAATGGAAACAGGGACTAAAAGCGTGCAAAAGGAAGATGTTTGGAAAAGAATGAAAAATCAAGAAAACTCGTACGCGCGCCGCGGATCTATGATACGCGCGACGCGGGCTTAAGGCGGTGGAACACATTCAAATGCCGAAGAAACGGGAAAAGATTAGTACGCGCCCGCGGATTCTGCATCTGCGTGGCGCGGCTGCGGGAAATTTGCATCTATAAATAGAGGCATTTCTAGCCGAAAACCCTAGCAAAGACCGGGTGTAAAATCGACCTTGAAGCTCTTTGACTCCAAGATTTCGTTCCAGCAACTCCTCAAGTGGTATTTTCATGTTTTGGATTTTATTTTCATTTAGTTAGATATTTGTAAGCTTTGGTTTGTGTCTTTGGGAGTGACAACCATTGATACCAAGCTTTAGGTTTCTGTTTTATGACATTTTGTTACTGTTTTGGTGTTTGGATATTGAGTTTGATGAATAAGAAGCATTTGGTTATAAGTAATATTGGTATTTTGGTGTTTTGGATGTTTGTTTGTATTTTTGATCATTGATTTGTGTTTGGATATTGTTTTGGCCTTGTTGGGACTGTTTTCCCTTGCTGAAATCAGTAGCTAATTAGGTTAATTTTTAGGCATTAAACATTGGCCAGTAACTGTTCAGTGGAACTTTAGTTAGTGGCTAGTTTATGCTTTGCTTGGTTTTGCTTAGTTTGGATGCCTTTGATTGCTTCTGATTCAGAGATGCACTTCTGATTTCAGAAAGTGACTAGGTTCATTTGAGCTTAGCTTAGCTTGGCTTGAGTTTGTTTGATCATTGCTTTAGGGTGTTAGTAATTAAGAAGATAGAAACTGATTCCTCCGACTGTAGCGTGACACTACTAGTTGGTAATCTGTCATTTAGTCTAACCACGAAGCTCCCACGGATCGACCCTGACTACCACTGTACTAGTGTGTGTTAGGTTTTTCTTTATTTTTGACCGCACGATGACCTAGGCGTGTCAGGGTGCAGGCATCAGTACCCACCCTGTTGTTGAGAATGTTACCATGGAGGGGTCTGGGGAGAACGAGCCTCCGTCAACTGTTGGTTTTCAGCCTCTGCGTATGGAGTTTACGGGTTTTGGTCATCAGGGCGATGCTTCAGCTCTTGGACCTCCCCCAGTGGGTGCCAGAGAAACTGGTCAGGCGGCCCCTGCTGCTCGTTTTGTGCCTTCCTAGAATTTGACTGATGGTGCCAGACTATCATCTTACCATACTGCCTTCGAGTTTGTACAACATGTTTTCCCTCTTGGCACTCGATAGGAGATGGGGAGTTATTCCACGTCCGTCTTGGTGGGTTCGCTGCGATATGCGGCAGCTCAGATTGCCTACTTTTTCAGTGAGGGTGCCAACCGTTTAGAGCATTTGTTAGCTTCTAACGTTGGCCAGACTTCCCTTCAATAAGAGTTGAACGCCATTTTGGCTGAGGTAGATAAGCATCAGGATTCCTTGAGGGATCTTCGTGGGCACGTGTTACGTGTCGATGCTAACCGCCAGTCTCAACTGGCTCTTCTGCAGACCGTCGAGAATGACAATGCTTTGTTGTAGGAACAGTTGTCCTCACACAATCGTGAAAAAATAGAACTGCGAGATGCTCTAGCCAAGGTCAGATCAGAGAATGAGGGGCTTCACATTCAGCTTTAGAGTGCGGAAAGGGATGTGGGGGAACGTGATCGGGTGGTACATGCGAAGACACAAGCATTGGAGGAGGCCGAGGGAGATCTTTCTTGGGTATTGTTTGAAGGTTTCGTAGGTGTTGTTGATCTGGTTATGGAGAGTCGTGATTTTAGGATGGGTGTTCATCGCCTGAAGGTGGTGTGTTTGGCGGCTGGTCAAGCTAAAGGGTATTCACGTGCATTGAAGGATGTGAGGGCTGGTAAAGAGATTGCTGGGGAGGAGGAGGCACCCCCATTGATTATGGTATTGAAGTGGATGAGGCAGTGGATGCTTTTAGGAATGTTAACTATGCTACCGCATTCAAACTTGGAGAGCTCGAGGTGCCAGAGCTGAAGGCGTTGCTGGATCCTTTAAATGTTGATGGGTCGTCCCGTCCTTCAAAGGTACTTGATTCTTTGTTTTGTCTTTTTGGATGATTGTTGTTATGAACACCGGTTTGTAAGGCCCTTTTGAGTCCAATTGGACAAGATGTTTGTAATTTGTTTTGCAAGGCTTGAGGGCCTGGACATGATCTCGTTTGTATGCCTTGGTTTGTCGAATAGGCGTTTATTGATGTTGTTTGTCTTGTATTGGTTATTTTGCGTGTCTGGCGTTATTGGTTGTTGTGATTGACAAACTAGGATTATGGTGTATTTCTGAAGTGTCTTATTCATTCAGACCCTTCAAGGGTTGGGGTCGGTAATCGCTGGATCCAATAAGTGGAGTTTTGTCCTTAGGATGGACCTAGGATCAGTGTTAGGGGTCCCTTAATCTGTTTTAGGGTATTTCTTTCGTTTAACCATGCTAAGGCTAGGACCAGGAGTCGCTAAGCATGTTTAGGACGTTACGTCCATTTGGATCACGTTAAGGCTAGGACCAGGAGTCACTGAGCCCGCTAGGGAGTATTTCACCCTTAAGATCGATACAAGACTAGGACCAGGAGTCGCTGAGTCTGTTTGGGACATTGCGTCCATTTGGATCTTGCTAAGGCTAGGACTAGGAGTCACTGAGCCCATTAGGGAGTATTTCACCCTTAAGATCGATACAAGACTAGGACCAGGAGTCGCTGAGTCTGTTTGGGACATTGCGTCCATTTGGATCTTGCTAAGGCTAAGACCAGGAGTCACTGAGCCCGCTAGGGTGTATTTCACGCTTAAGATCGATACAAGACTAGGACCAGGAGTCGCTGAGTCTGTTTGGGACATTGCGTCCGTTTGGATCTTGCTAAGTCTAGGACCAGGAGTCACTAAGCCTGCTAGGGAGTATTCCACCCTTAAGATCGATACAAGACCAGGACCAGGAGTCGCTGAGTCTGTTTGGGACATTTCGTCCGTTTGCAATTTTCAAAGTAAAACACGACATTCTTCATTTAACAATCATGTTGGAACAATCATTACAACGATTAAAATGAAACTTGGCAGTGTCGTTGGCTGACTTCTTGTAGTGGTGGTAACTTGTCGTGTTTGGTTTCTTAGTGGTTTGTTTAATGGTGGAATTGTTTGAGGTTCTGGACATTCCACGTCCTTGGGATTGCTCTTCCTTCCAAGGTTTCGAGAGTACAAGAGCCGTTGGTGTTGGCTTCTGTGACGTGATAAGGGCCCTCCCAAGTTGGGCCTAGTTTTCCCCGTGGTTCCGCATGGCTAGCTTCATTTTTCCGGAGGACTAGGTCTCCTACTTCGAAACTTTTTTTTGCGGACTCTCCTGTTGTAGTATCGCTCCGTCGTGGCTTTGTAGCATGCGTGCCTTATCCTGGCCAATTCTTGTTTCTCTTACAGCATGTCCAGCTTGAGGCGGAGGTCTTGATTATTTTTCGCTGCGTCGAACTCCGTCGTTCTCAGGCTTCCCACAAATATCTCTGGTCGAATGTTAGTCTAAACAGTGTTTTGTTCTTTGATGTCAGTGGCGTGGTCCTGTATGACCATAGTACCGTAGGCAATTCCTCCACCTAACATCCTTTCGCTTTCCCTAACCTTTTCTTCAATTCCATCACCATGGTTCTATTTGACACCTCGGTTTGGCTGTTCGCCTGGGGGTGGGCGACTGAAGTGAACTTTTGCTTGATCATCCTTTCAGCGCACCAAGTTCTGAAAGGATCTTCTGCGAATTGTAATCCATTGTCACAGATAAGTATTTTAGGAGTGCCAAATCTAGTTAGAATGTTCTGCCACATGAACTTAATCATGTTCCGTCCTGTGATTGAGGCGTCGGCTTCGACCTAGATCCATTTAGTGAAGTAGTCTACTGCAACTATGAGGAATTTTACTCGTCCAAATGCCTCCGGTAATGTTCCCACTATATCAATTCCCCACTGGAGGAAAGGCCATGGGCTGGAGATGTTAGTTAGGGGTGTGGCTAGTGAATTGTGAAGCGGTGAAAATGTTTGGCATGCTACACATTTTTTTGTTATTTCCGATGCGTCTGCGTAAATATCTGGCCAGTATACTCCGGTTCTTAGTGTCTTTCCGGTGAGCGCTCTGGCACCTTCATGTGCTCCTGACTCTCCTGCGTGGATCTCTTCCAATAGTGCTTTTCCTTCTTTCTTTGTATGGCACTTCAGCCATGGTTCTAGATGACCCCTCCGATATAGCATGTCATTCCGTATCACGTACTAAGGTGCTTTCACTTTTATCTTCCTTGCTTCAGCATCATCTGTTGGTAAGAGGCCTTGTATTAAATAATCAATGAATGGGGACATCCAAGTTCTGGCTGTTGTGCTAATTGGTGCCGTTTCCTGCTTTTTGATGCTTCTATCTTTTAATACTTCGACTAGGACCTCTTTGGAGAGGTAGCCGAACGATGCAGATGTCAGCTTGCTCAGGGCAGCGGCTTTTCTATTGGTTGAGCATGGTATTTGTTTGATCGTGAAACTCTCCATTGTAGCGGCTAGCCTCTTCACCTCTTCTGCATATTTCTTCATCCTATGATCTTTCATTTCGTACGTTCAATTGATCTGGTTGGTTACCGCCCCATTTTCTTTTGCAAGCCGCATTCCTGCTAACAACGCTTTATATTCTGCTTCATTGTTCGACGTTTGGAAGTCAAATCTGAGTGCATAGGTAATTTCTTCACCTTCTGGGCTTGTTAGGACGAGACCTGCTCTGGAGCCTTCTTTGCTGGCTGCTTCGTCTATATAAAGCGTCCAGCATTCCAGGTGGGCTTCTTTAACGTGGTCTGTTCTCTTGTCCTCAGTTTCGTCGTTTTCTTCTGGAATTTCTGCTAAAAAGTCTGCTAAAACCTGGCCTTTGATACTTGTCTGTGGTTTGTATTTAATGTCATGTTCTCCTAATTCGATCGCCCATTTGGCCAAGTCTTCCGACTTCTCAGGCTTTAGTAGTATCTGGCGCATTGGTTGGCTCGTGAGTACTTCTACATGATGGTCTTGAAAGTACCGCGGTAGCCGGCGTGCTGCATAAATTAGCGCTAGAACTAATTTCTCTAGTTTTGGGTAACGTAATTCTGGTCCTTGAACGGCGCGACTGACAAAGTAAACTGGCCTTTGTTGGCGTTCTCTTTCCACCGTTAGGACGGCGCTAATAGCTTTCGGGGATGCCGCCAGGTAGACGAACAGCGTTTCTCCTGGAACCAGGCATGCCAACATTGGTAGTTTCTTTAGCGTTTCTTTTAGGTGGTTCAAAGCGGCTTCAGCTTCGATGGTCTATTTAAAGTTTTTTTTGTCCACGCAGCCTTTCAGCATGTTGAATAGTGGTAAGGCTTTCTCAGCTGAGTTCACTATGATGCATCCTAGGGCTGTAAGTTTCCCGTTTAGTCCCTGTATTTCTCTTAAATTCGCCGGCGATTTTGTCTCGACCAAGTCTTTGACCTTTCCTGGGTTCGGCTGAATGCCCTCCTGTGTGACATAGTATCCCAGGAATTTCCCTTCTTCCACTCCGAACATACACTTTGCTGGATTAAGTTTCATTTGTATCTGGGATAGTGTATTGAAAGTTTCTTCTATGTCTTGTAGTAGTGATTGTTCGCGTCGGCTTTTTATCACCATATCGTCCACGTATACTTCCACATTTCTTCCGATTTGATCTTTGAACACTTTGTCGACCAGCCTTTGGTAAGTTTCCCCAGTGTTTTTTAAACCAAATGGCATTTTCTGGTAACAGAAAGTGCCATGGTCTGTATAAAAGGCTGTCTTGTCCTCATCTTCTCTGTGCATCAGGATCTGGTGGTACCCTTTATAGGCATCCAGGAAACATTTCCATTTGTAGCCTTCCAGGGATTCTACCTTTTGGTCTATTTCAGGGAGTGGGTAACAATCTTTTGGGCAAGCCTTATTTAAGTCGGTGTAGTCGATGCACATTCTCTAGCTCCCGTCACTTTTCTTTACCATTACTGGATTGGCTATCCAAGTTGGGAAGAAAGCCTCACGGACAATGCCGGCTTGGACAAGCTTTGTTAGTTCAGCGTTGATTGCGTTGTTGCATTCGCCATCCTGTCCACGTCGTTTTTTCTTGACAACGTTGCTGCCTGGCGTGATGTTCAGGTTATGCTCGATAACCGATCTATCCACGCTAACCATATCTGCTGGTTCCCACGCAAATGCATGCTTGTATTTTCTGAGTAGAGAAACAACCTCTCTGCGCAAGTTGGATGGTAATGTCGTTTCAATGCATATTGTTTGGTTTTGATAATCGTGGTGAATTACCTCTTCGCTTTTTGTACTCTCCTCGCGTGGGCGTTTCCGTTTTCCTACAATGTCGGCCGGTAACATTATCTGGTAACATTTTAGTTTCTCTTGTGGTGTGGCCAGGACGGTGGCTACCCCATCCTCAGTGGGGAATTTGATTATCCCATGTAACGTAGATGCGACCATATCAAATTATAACGCTCCTGGTCTCCCCAAGATGACGTTGTGTTCTGAGGGTCCTCGTACCACTGTGAATTCTAAGGTAATAGTCTTTTTTCACGTATCGTCTTCTATCGTTATCGGCAGGTAGACCATTCCCGTTGGTACAATGCTGTGTCCCGTGAAGCCTGTCAGGTGTCCTACCGGCGGGCGTAGTTCTGCTCTCCATTCCCGCGGTAGCTGGCGAAAGCAGTATTCGAACATGATATCCGCCGCGCTGCCGCTGTCTATGTGCACCCTATGAATGGTTACGTCTCGGATTCTGGCCTGAATTATTAACGGGTCATCGCCATTCCATCCCTCTGGTTTTTATCTCTGTCGGAAAATGATATTTGTGGAGCTTTAGGGGTTGGTACTGATTTCCGTACCGGGTGTTGGTGTCCGTCGATCATAAGGATTTCTGGCCCTTTTTATCCGCTTGTTTGCTTTTCGTTGCTGTGTCGTTCCTTTCGTTCCCAAGGCGTATGGATTTGGCTATATCGGTTAAGTTCCCTAGATGTATTCTCTCGTCGAGTTCTTTCTTTAGGACTGCACATTCGGCCGTGTCATGGCCGTAACGCTTGTGGAACTCACAGTACTTGGATTGATCTCTTGGTCGCTCTGGCATTTTCTTCAGTATCTTGGCTTTCTCCGTGACGGCTAGGACGTCCGTCCGTCGGTGTCACCGGTCATCTTTGTAGTGGTTTCTATATGGTTTTGGTGGTTCGGCTTTTCTGAATGTGTTACGTCTGTCGCTGGAGTATGGTGTATAGTTCTCTCTGGGTTTTAGTGAGGAGGTGGCTGCTGCTTTCAGATACGCTTCCTTGGTGGCGGTTCCCTCCTCTTGCCTTAAGAAACATTTAACCCTTTGTTTCATTTCCTGACGTGTGGCGGGGGGTTTTCCAAGGAATTTTGTCGACAGTGTTCCTGGTAGGAGACCATGTGTGAATGCTCCTGAGACGAGATTGTCGTTTTACCCTGGGACGTTTAATGTTGCCTCATTGAACGGCTTGAAGTAGTTTCTGACCGTTTCGCCTTCAAGCTTCTTGCAGCCTATGATTTCTCGAATGTCTCCTCTATATTTGCGTAATTGCATGATGTTTGATAAGAATTGTTCCTTGAGCTTTGTGCAGTTTTTTAAGCTGCTCGGGGCAAGGCTTTTAAACCATGTGTCGGCGTTCCCGTCCAACGTTGTTGGAAAGTGCGTGCACCAGAAGCGTTCGTCTAATTTTAACGACTGCATATATGCCATTCGTATGTATCAATGTGGCTGTCTGGGCACGTGGTTCCATTGTAAGTTCTCAGATGTGGTAGTTTTGCTGTATCTGGCATATCATATTCGTGTATCTTCTTAATGAATGTTGATTTGTATGTTTGCAAGGGTAGTGGGTTTGCTGTGTTGGTTGGTTGAATGGGGAAGGGATTGAGTTGGTAAATTGGTGGTTGAGTGTAGAGTAAAGGAGATGTAATGTTCGGTATTCTTCCTGGGGTTGATATAGGTGTGCTTATCGGCGTCGGGGATGATGTTGCTCTTATCGGCGTTGATATTGATGGGAAACTCATGAATAACAGTGTCGGTACCGGCTGCGATGGTTGGAGGAACGACGATCGTGGTGAGTTGAAGAGTTGTGTGTCAACTGGCGGTTGAACCGATGGGAATGGGTAGTTGAATGGTATGTATGGTGGCAGGGTGTTCATGGCTGGCGAAGCCATGGTGTATTGGAATATCGATGAAGGGATTGTTGTTTGGGGAATCAACAGAAGTGTTGGGATGATGGTTGTAGACGTTGACGGCGTGCTCGGGGCGGTTTCTACCAGCACTGGGCCTAGGGATGTCATTGAGCACTGGGCCTAGGGATGTCATTGAGCATACTGGGCTCGTGTGGTGGTTGTCGTCGCTGCTTGTACCTTCGGTCGACATCGCCGGAGATAATTATAGTGTCTTTTATTGCGTGTCACAACACGGATGGCGCCACTGATGTGAACTGAGTCTCCAATCTGGTCTTGAAGAGATTCTGGTGACCTTAAGGTGGGACCTGCGGTCATAATCACAAGGAAAAAGGAGGCGTCAGCCGTTCTCCGGGAGGAGGTCCCGGGAGAACGCTCTAATGCCTAAATTAGATCTCCGGCGGGGGTAATCGAGTGAGTCGTGAGCGACTGTGTGCGATCCCTTTACCTGATACCCTGTGAGGGTATTTATACATGTGTCACGTATCATTGTGGCCGACAGTATCCCTGCTGTGACAGGTGGGGACCAGGCTGTTGATTGGCTGCACGATCCTCGTCCTTTGTCGCGTCTCCCATTGGTATGGATGGGTCGTGTGGGAGGCGCACGATCTCTGTTACGTACGGACGCCATGCGTGACAGGGGAAACATGGCGCCAAGTCTGATCCAGGCCAGACGTTCCAGCGAGAGCGATGTTCGCAGGCCAGGCCGGAGTTCCTCTAGAGAAGGTCCTGCAGCCCGGCAGAGGTAGGGTTGTGATCTCCAGGGAGCTCTTCTTTGGTGTATGCTGGCAGGTGCCGGATGGTGCGCTATCACTGGAAGAGACCAAATTATGAACCACAATAACACTCAAACAAATGGGGGTAAACGGCTAGCAAAGCGAAGCATTACGTTTAAAAGCTTCTTGAGTAGCCGACCACCAGAATTTGCTGGAGACGAAAACCCATTAAAATTCCTGGACTGGTAAAGAAAGACGGAACAAGCGTTTGAGTCTAGCGAATGCGACGAACAACAAAAGGTTATATTCGCATCTCAAATGTTCCGAAAATAGGTATTAGATTGGTGGAACGTTACCTGCGAGACTCGTGGAATAAAAGCTGCCATGCAAGAGCCATGGTTAGAATTTAAAGGCAAAGTGATGGATAAATTATGCAACCAAAGGGCTAGGGATCGGATGGAAGATGAATTTAGAGGCTTACAGAAAGGAAGCCAAACTATTACCCAATACTCTAAGCAGTTTATGGAAATACTAGGCTTCTTAAAGCATTTAGCCCCTGATGAAGAAAGTAAAGTTAAATTTTACGTGAAAGGGCTACCATCAGACATGATGGCATTTGTTCGAAATGCCCATGTAGACACACTTGAGAAGGCAATTAAAGAGTCGCAACTATTGGAAGACGACCTAACTCCAAGGAGAGATGAAAGGTTTGTCAGTGAGAAAAGGAGATTGGAAGCGCCAAATAAGAATGCGAAAAGATTTCAACCAAACTCAGGCGGAAGGAGGTTTGAGCCTAAAAGAGAGTTTGATATGTGTCCTCGATGCAATCAGAGGCACATAGGAAAATGTTTTGCCACCATGATAATATGTAATAGTTGTGGAAAACCAGGTCATATAGTTAGAGATTGCTGATTAGGCCGATGTTATACATGTGGGGCGGAGGGACATATAAGCTTCAACTGTCCTAAACTGAAGCAAAATCGGTAAAGAACCAACAGCATTTCCTCCAAAGAAGGATCAGAAAACTCTAGGAAGAGCATTTCAAATGACTACTGAAGAGGCACGTGAAGCTACTAACGTTGTATCTGGTACTTTCCTAGTAAACTCCTTACCAGCACGCATCTTATTTGATTCAGGTTCTGATTGTTCATTCGTTTCTTTATCTTTCTGTGAGAAATTTAGTACTCCGATTAGTAATTTGGATAAGGCGTTATTAATAGAGACCGCTAATGAAGGTCATGTGATAGTTCGACAAGCATATTATAATTGCACCGTCCAGATCGAAGATAGTATATTTCCGGTTAGATTACTACCTATAGCAATACGTAGTTTTGATGTCGTGATCGGAATGGATTGGCTCTCAGAGCATTAAGCAGACATCTCATGTGCCAAGAATATAATTACCGTTCACAAACCAAATGGGAAACCTTTATACGTTTATGGTGAACAACGTCGAGGTGATATAGGAATTATCATAGTGACTAAAGCACAAAAGTGTCTTGTTAAAGGTTACTCTTCTTATTTAGCATACATTATCTATGTCAAAGTAGAAAAGAAGAAAGTTGACGAAGTTCATGTAGTAAGAGAATTTCGAGATGTTTTCCCAGAAGAATTATCAGGACTACCACCCGATCGTCAGGTGGAAATTTGTACTGATTTGTCCCTGGTGCAGCGCCAGTTGCAAGAGCCCCATATCGTTTAGCACCTTCAGAAATGAAGGAAATGATGTCCTAATTACAGGAGCTATTCATACGACCTAGCTCATCACCATGGGAACCCCAGTGTTATTTGTGAAAAAGAAAGATGGCTCGATGCGTATGTGCATCAACTATCGGGAGCTGAATAAGGTAACAATCAAGAACAAATATCCACTTCCCTGTATCGACGATCTGTTCGATCAACTACAAGGAGCTAGTTGTTTATCCAAAATCGACTTAAGGTCTGGATATCACCAACTAAAGGTTAAAGATGAGGACATAGCAAAGACTGCCTTTAGAACACGATATGGCCACTACGAGTTCATGGTTATGCCTTTCGGCTTAACTAATGCTCCAGCAACATTTATGGACTTGATGAATCGAGTTGGTCGTCCCTTTTTAGACAAATTAGTAATCGTATTCATCGACGACATCCTTATATACTCAAAAATAAGGAAGAGCATGAAAAACATCTACATGAGATCTTGGAACTCCTAAGATGGGAGAAACTCTACGCAAAATTCTCCAAGTGTGAATTTTGGTTATCAGAAGTTCAATTTTTAGGCCATGTGATTTGTAAAGATGGTGTGAAGGTAGACCCATCCAAGGTGGAAGCAGTGATAAACTGGGAAGTTCTCAAAAGTCCAACAGAAATTAGAAGCTCCTAGGATTATCTGGGTACTATCGAAGATTCATTCAAGATTTCTCAAAGATAGCTTCACCATTGACAGCCTTAACAAGGAAGAACGCAAATTTTCTTTGGGTCCAGCAACGTACTAAAGCCTTTGAAATGTTACGACAAAAATTGTGTGAAGCACCAGTATTGATACTACCAAAAGGATCAGAAGACTTTGTAGTGTATAATGATGCTTCTAAATGTGGTCTAGGATGTGTCCTAATGCAACGAGGTAAGGTAATTGCTAATGCTTCTAGGCAATTAAAGGATCATGAAAAGAATTATCCCATGCATGATTTGGAATTAGCAGCAGTAATATTTTCTTTGAAGCTATGGCGTCATTACTTATATGGTACATCATGTACTATATTTACTGACCATAAAAGCTTAAAACATGTCTTTGACCAGAAAGAGTTAAACATGAGGCAACGACGTTGGTTAGAGCTAATTAAGGATGATGATTGTGAGATCATGTATCATCCAGGAAAAGCTAACATTGTTGCTGATGCATTAAGTCGCAAGGAGCATTGCGGTGTCATTTTGGCTAGATTTGCTAGAATCGAGGCTACTTCCAACTTGATCGAAAGGATTAAAGAAGCACAAGTAGAAGCTCTTAAAGAAGAGAACCTAAAAGGTGAGATAATGGTGAAAGAAAAGTCATTGTTAGAAGAAGATAGTCGAGGCCTAAAGTTGTTTCAAGGGAGGATTTGGGTACCTAGTATTGGAAGTATTCGTAAGATACTCTTAGAAGATTCTCATAAATCAAGGTATTCCATTCATCCAGGATGCACCAAGATGTACAGGGATTTGAAGTTACATTATTGGTGGCCTGTGATGAAATTAGACGTGGCAAGATATGTAGAAAAGTGTGTGACATGTCTACAGGTGAAAGTGAAAGCTGAGCATCAGCGACCGTATGGTAGTCTACAACCATTAGACATACCCGAATGGAAATGGGATCATGTCACAATGGACTTTATGATGAGTTTGCCTAAGACATTGAAGGGTCGTGATTCAATATGGGTCGTGGTAGATCGATTGAAAAAAAGCGCACACTTCTTACCAATAAAGGAAACTTGGCCGATTGACAGGTTAGCAAAGTTATATACTGATGAAATTATTTGTAGGCATGGAGTGCCATTGTCTATTTTATCACACAGAGATACTCGCTTTACTTCCAAGTTCTGGGAAGGTTTACAAAGGGAGTTAGGGACAAGAGTGCACTTAAGTACAATTCAGACTCTTGGGGATATGCTTCGTTCATGCACAATCGATTTTAATGGAAGTTGGGATATACACTTGCCACTAGTAGAATTCGCCTACAACAGTTACCATTCTAGCATTGGCATGGTGCCATTTGAAGCTCTTTATTGATGGAAGTGTAGAACTCCAGTTTGTTGGTTAGAAGATGGAGAAAAGCAATTTACAGGACCTGAGATAGTACAACAAACGACAGATAAAATCAAAGTGATTCGGGAACGTCTAAAATATGTACAAGACCGACAGAAAAGTTTTGAAAACAAGAAAAGACGCCCAATCAAATTCCAGGTGGGAAACAAAGTTATGCTTAAGGTATCACCCTAGAAAGGAGTGATCAGATTCGGGAAACGTGGGAAACTTAGTCCTTGTTTTCTTGGACCCTTTACAGTAATAGAAAGAATTGGGTCACAAGCATATCGATAGGATCTGCCACCTGAGTTACAAGGTATTCATAATACCTTTCATGTATGTTATCTACAAAAATGTTTAGCAGAAGAAGAGAACGTCATATCTATATCGGGCATTCAAGTTGATGACGAGGTTCGGTATACAGAAGAACCTGTAGCCATATTAGATAGAAAGACCAAAAAGTTGCGCCAAAAAGAAGTAGGACTAGTCAAAATTCAATGGAAGCACCGTGGAGGTGCTAATATGACATGGGAAACCGATAATGAAATGTGACAACGTTACCCTTATTTATTTGTTTAGCTTGATTTCGAGGACGAAATCTATTCTAAGGAGGAGGGAGTTGTAACATCTGTATATTCGACTACTATTATTCAGGTATATTTTACGACGTTAGTTATCGATTATTAAATTATGATAATGAAACATTCGTAATTTCGACAATTGTTATCCCGGTTTATTTTACGACATTATTAAAGTTTGCTACATCGTAAAATAATATATAGTCTATAATTTGATGATATGTTATTTTGATACGTAATTTATTAATATATTATGTCTATATTAATTTATTTTACTTCATATATATTTAGCCAAATTTATCAAATTTGTATATGATAAGAAAAGAAAAAGTATACGTAATATATCATTATTATATACAATCATCTTTATGCTTAGATTTTGTGCAAATGTGACTTTAAAAATTAAAGAGTAAGGCTCTTGGGGATGACAACTCAGCAAAGTATAGACACCTGGATTTAGACATTCAGGGAAATATATGAAGGCGATAATCTATTTTTGGCGTGGTGAGCACGTTTGACTGTTTTTCAGCCGGTTCAAAAAGTGCATCCCAAGTCTCCACCGCCTTTCTATGACAATGAGCGCCATCTGTTTTCCACCATCGCTCTCGTTCGTTCATATGCCCTCATTCATTTATCAATTGTTCGATTGTCTCTTATTCTCTTCCTATTTCTTTCTCTAAAAACCGATTCCGACCCTTGCCATTTCTTCTCTGAATCGGCTTTAGAAGGATCCATGAAGGAGGAACCCTAAGGGAACCGGTTGTTTGCGGCCCCCTTTTCATGCCGCCGCTCGAGAACAAGTTCAACTAGGTAACGTTTTCTTATTTTAATTTGCCCGATATTGGTTTCAGATGTAATTTCAACACCATCTTTCAATTAAATAATCAATCAACTGATTTGTTGGCTATCTGGTGATGTATGCTCTTAGTTAAAGAAATTTGGTTTTCACTTGTTGTGGATATTAGCCACAGGGAAATGGGGTTTTCTTTATTAAAAGTGGTCCAACCCGTTTGCAATAAGAACACTTACTCCTTACACACATTTAAAGAAACTGAGTACTTTTGATTACATTTTTCACATAATGAAAGGAGTTTGGTTCAACAATCAAGAAAAGAAGCTGCTGAATTTCATTAAAAAAATTTCGCTTTATTTTAAGCTTTTTTTGAGATAATGAGGAATTTGTAGACTACCTTGGAATTATTACTCAAAGTGGCATTTCTAAGTTCTTGTTAAAAAAAAGAAAACAATAAAAGTTTTTTCCCTTTTTATCCTTGATTCTGTTTATATACGCAGCCCAGTCCTAGACTTTTGGTTGCAGCTATTATCTATCTATTTTTATTTCATGTTTTCACTAATTCCGTTTTGTTATGATTTGGTGTGGTTTATGGTGTACCCTTTACTAGCTACAAAAGCTTTAAAATCCTAATTTTTAGGGAGAATGGCATGTGCAAGGTTTCTGCAGCTAATTTAGAGAAACCTTGTTTTGTGTAAAACTAATATTTTTGTTTGGCATTTTTTATTTTTCATTCATACGGTCATATTCAAGGTGAAAACTTGCTATTTCATGCATAAGTTTTGACGTTTTTGCTTGAAATTTCTTGTTATATCAGCATTCTACCATGGCTTTGCTATTTGCTGTGGTTGAGGAACTTGAGTGAGAACTTCACAGTGACATCACTACACATTGGTGCATTATGGTGTTAGACACAAACAAAGGTTCTTAAGGTCAGGTCAGGTGTTGTTATTTGTTTATTATGATGTTTCATTATTTTTATTTTGTTAATTAACCTTGTTTCCAGTTAGCTTTATGAGGAACTTGTGGATCCCTTGGTCTCTTCCCACGTAATTGTTATCTCTATTGTATTATAAATATTCTGTTATTTTTTTAACATCTTTGAATAACTTCTACAGCTAAGTTGCATCTATTTCTTTCGTTTAAACATGTATGATTGTTGTTGGCAGGATTTGGTGTGAAGAAGGTCGTTTAAAGGAAAAACCAATCATGCTCCAAGGCTGGTAATTATGGTGAATCTCTAAGTTCTTATTTTACATCTTTACCCATTTTGATGTCATTTTTACTTGTTCGGCTTTAG
Organism: Cichorium intybus; assembly: GCA_023525715.1. Classification (NCBI taxonomy): domain Eukaryota; kingdom Viridiplantae; phylum Streptophyta; class Magnoliopsida; order Asterales; family Asteraceae; genus Cichorium; species Cichorium intybus. The sequence continues at coordinate 51,525,346 of CM042017.1, forward strand.
GCGTGAGTTATTTCTACCGACTTTCTCTTTGTGCTCGAAAAGACAAGCCTGTGATGATTAAACATGATTTGAGTAAAAGATCGGGCCAAGATTTGAGATTATCTGCAGCTTAGCGGGGTAGAATCAGAAGAAGACAAGTGTGAGAGAGTAATTAGGGACGATATTTGATCTTGAAATTGGTTTCTCTCTGTTTCTCTAAAATGCAACCTCTGTCATTGCAGCCATGGTGGTATTACCTCTTGTTTCGATGGTAATACAGATTCCAGCCCCTCTTTTTTTCTTCACAAAAACATGCTTTAAACTTTATATAAGTTTGTTTTACGGTTAATGAAATGAGTACAATTTTTTTCTTGAAGTAATCGACAACCACCTGCATGACTGCCTGTTTCCGCTACCTCCTACCTGCCTGTCTGGCTAGAAAGACGCATCCTCCTACTTCCCCCAGTCAAACATGTATGTTTCTCCTTCTATTACTGTTTCTCTGTCAACAAATCGTAATTTTTGTTATCATTCTCTCCAACGAAACTCTTCAATCTATTTTCTTCATTTTGCCGAGTTGTTCCGTTCCATAATCATCTATGATGATGTAAAAGTTATTGCTTTTTGTGATTTAGTCATCTCAGATTCTCATCTGGTATGTACATTATGTAATTGCTACACAATCATACTTGATTTAAGCTTGATAGGTTCAAGACATTAAGGAACAATATGGAATGTTGAATAAGGTACTCAAAGAACTGAAACACTCTGTCTACTCCCTCCATCATTAAACAATACCATTTTTGAATTGTTATGAATATGAAGAAAATTTTCAAATATTACAAAATTATTTATGTTAATGAAGTTATCTGGTTTTCTTTGTTGTCGATTTCATGTTTGGCTCATAAACCCAAATCTAATTTCATTATGCTGGTGCGTTTACTAATATTGGGTTTTTTGGTGGACTATTGATGTTTGGCTCATAAGCTTAGTAGGTTCAAGACATTAAGGAACAGTATTGGTTTTTTCGGTGAACTATTGATGTTGTGTGTTTTCTCGATGTATCACTGTATAATTATGTCTAAATATCAGTTCAATTCATTGGTTAATCTAATTTTGGTTGACATATGTACAGTTTATAAGGTTCTGCTTCTCAATTTGTTGATTTTAGTTTGTGGGTGAGTGGGTCATCATAAGTTACCTTTTCATGATTTAAACAATATTGGTTCGTTAGTTAAAAGTAGAAGCATGATAAGATTTAAGCATTAAGTGTGTATTTATTCATAGATTTAAAAAATGAATTTACTCGAGAGCTAATTAACAAGAAGCTAAAAAAGATATTGTTAGGTTGTATATTTTTATCATTATAAGTTCTAACATTAAGTTCATATTTGCTTTCAGGAAATTAACTTTCTAACGAACACTCATCTTTCCAAAATTAATATTTTCATGGCTTTCTTTCTATTAAATTGGGTTTTTGGTATCTGCAGGACTATTTATGTTTTATGAATAAATCCTATTTTCAGACCCAAATCTATCCTTTTTCAGAGGCACCTACATGATCATCTTCAGAGAATGATTCCTAAGCTGCAGCCGTGGCAACAGTGGGATTGTACTTGTAGTTTTTCTCCAAAAGGTGAGGACTTTATTGATTGTCCCATTATCTTTTAAACAAGTTGAGCTACTCGAAAGACTGCCTTAATTGAAACCTTAGACAACCCGTGGGCCGTGCTTAGCACGGCCCTTGACCCTTCCTAGTATATATATAAGGAAGAAGATCGGCAAAATGCATAATTTGAAATATATGATTTTTGTAGATAATGATGATCCGTACATTTTCGATGGGTCAAATATAATTATGGAGAGTAAATTACAATAATGGTCCATGTGGTTTGCATAAATTTTCAACAATGGACCTAGTTTTGAAAAAACCTCGATAATGGTTCAAATGTTCCGATTTACTTTAAATAATGGTCCAAAAATAAGTAAAAATAAGTAAAAATACCAATTTACCCTTTTTAATTTCTTTTTCATTTTTATTTTAATGTTTTATTTATTTTAGTAATTAAAAAAATACCCCCACCCCCTTCATCTCTCTCTCTCTCACCCTCCCTCCCTCCCTCCCGGGTTTGTTCCCTCAGCCAGAGGTTCAACAACACCCCCTTCCCCACTACTAAGTCTTTTGTGCTTCCGAAGAATCTTTATTTGAATCCAAGATTACAACAACAGGGAAATTATAGATTAAATCAATCAGCACAGCAGAGAATCGACGACGCAAAAAGGGTTACGGAAATCATGTCAAAATCAAAGAAAAGGAATCAGATTTTAGTTGGGGAATTCGAGCCAGAATCAATTAAGAAAGAAATCTTGATGAGAATTCAAAAGGGTGAACTTCCAATTGAAAGGGAATTCAATAATGCCGAGGTGATTCCAGTCGAAATCTGTAACGCCCCAACTTTTTCAAACCATTTATATTACATAAAAACAAGTTTTACAAAATACGGTTCAACAAAAACCATTGTACTTGTTTAAATGCAAACAAAGGGGTGTTACAATTATATATATCAAACAACCATAAGTTTAAGGGAAATGGATTCAATCAAATACCAATACATGGAAGCTGTATCCAGCTCCACTCCTTTGCACCCTAATGCTTATTTTGCGACTCCAAACTATCTTACAACTTTGTACCTGAACCTGGAATACATGGCATAAAAATAAAATACGTAAGACAAATTGTCTCGTGAGTTACATGAGTTTTGGACTCAATCATTTAATCTCCTTTAATAAAAACTTTATAAAATAAATATTCGCTGAAATTTTATAGTATTAATATACTATGACTTTTTATCTTTCATAACCATTTTATATCTTTCAAAACTAACTTATTTCATACTTTCTTTGACTGGTTTTATAAACTTGCTGGATTTTTATAGTTAGGGCTTTAATCACTATGTGTGATACCCCAAGTCTCTACAGCTAGAAAGAACGGATCAATCCTCACTGTAGAAGTGCTGAGGCAGCCTACTTCGCGAAGGGGTATTCCCCAGTAGACTCCTTACCTAACCCGGGTAGGTTGGAACATAGTTCCCTTACTAACGAATGCTAGCTACAATACCAGTCAAATATAAAAATACTTTCTGGAAACTGAAACAATATTTGTACACAAAATGGCTAATTGCCAAGTTTCTGACTCAAACATGTTTCTAACATAATCTAGGCTATTGCCAGGGATCATACTTTCAAATATAGCAACTAACTTTCCATTAAGCTAGAAAATGTACCATTTTTTCAAATATTTTCACACATAAAAATATATATGAAATCTGAAAAATATTTACTTACTTGCCATGTATCCCCAAAATGGGTGAAAATGCTACATGTACTCACCTTATAACTCTTGAAAGGTCGTTTAGACGTCCCTCGGTTCTTTACCCTTTCGGTGTCCGATTACTTGGCTTGCACCTATATGTGGTATATGATACATTAATTTACATTTTAATTGACTCTATAACATATTAGAGTCCTTATTATATCATTAATGGTCAACTTTAGTTAAATTGTATTTTATACGTATTTTACTACAGTACCCTCAGAGGGTCGTATTTCGATTCTGATAAATTTTTATGAAGTTTTGGACCATTATAGACCTATGTTTAAAATTTGAGGTCAAACGGACAAGTTTTGGACCAAAACTTAAAAATCAAAAATCTCTTGGCAGGAGGCCATGAACCAAAACTGCATTTTTGTTCAGCCGTTAGGCGCACTGCGCCCAAGGGTAGGGCGCGTCATGCCTGCTGTGCAGGAGCCCAGTTTTCCCCGATTTTTATGCTACAAATTCCCAATTTCTCATATTAAGTGCTCAATATTCTACTTAATCGATAAGGGTTTGTTCCAGGACTAAAACCCTTCATTTATTACAGGTTTTAAACCATTGAAATCAAGTTAATCAGAAGAACTCCTAATCTAGGGTTCTTGATCAAAATCCCAATTCTTGAGAATTAGCAACCTACTTCCATTTTCCTGAATTAAGTCCTTTTAGCATGACTTAATGGAAGTGTTAAGACATTTAAACTACTTGATTCATGACTGAAATTTCAGTTCATCCCGTGAAAACCCAATCCAAGAATTGAAGCTAGAAACTTGATTACTAACCTTGGTTTAATGTAATATCTTGATTTCTTGCTAAGAATCTCCTTGCTTCCAATTGCTTGAATTCTCCCGTGACTCCAGCTCTCAACTCTCTCTCGAACTCTCTTCTAGCTTCTGGAAAAGCGAGTAATATCTCTCTCTTTTTATGTTTAATTTTTATTAAATATTTGCACATTTAGTCCCTAGTTTCTTCCTTTTGTTCAAAAATGATCCAAAAGCTCGCATCTTTACAAACCATGTTCCATTAGCTACCAATTTAACATTTTCTTGACATTTTGGTCATTTTCATGTCAAATGACCATTTTGCCCTTTTTAGTCAAGATTTACTATTCACGAGGTGAGAAGTCTAAATTTCGCATAAACTCTTATTGTTTATATTATTATCTCATATATACATATTATTTTATATAATGGTCTTATAATTTGTAAAAAGACCGTTTTACCCTTACAACCATAATTTCTCATAAATTTTTATATAAAACTTTAAATTACACACATCTTATATTACATATTTATATTGTAAATTTTTGGTCGTTTCAACTACCTCCCCCTAATTAGGATTCCGTCCTTGGAATCGCTTCATAATCTGTAAAATTAGGGTATCTCCTTTTCATGCTTTCCAAAGTTTCCCAAGTCAAATCTGAACCTAGTGAATGCTTCCATTTGACCAATACTAGATCAATCTCTTTGTTCCTTAGTTTCTTGGTTTTCACCTCTAACATCGCCTCTGGTTCTTCAACTAGTCTGTTGGGTGTTTCCACCCTTACTTCTTCTAAAGGAATGGTTATTTCCTTCTTTCCAAAGTACTTCTTAAGATAACATACATGAAATGTATCATGTATTCCCCTGAGTTCTTGTGGTAACTCCAGCTTGAATGCTTGTAAACCAATTCTTTTCAGAATCTTGAAGGGCCCAATATATCTTGGACTCAACTTCCCTCTCTTGCCAAACCTTATCACCCCCTTCTAAGGTGATACTTTTATCATCACCAAATCGCCTTCCTTTAGATCATAGGGTCTTTTCTTCAAATTTGAGTAGCTCCTTTGGCGGTCTTGCGCGACTTTCATGTTGGTCTGGATTACACCAATCTTTTCATTTGTCATTCTTACAATTTCTGGCCCAGTGAGTTTTGTTTCTCCAGCTTCTAACCAACACACTGGTGTTCTACATTTTCTACCATATAACGCTTCAAAAGGCGGCATCTTGATGCTTGAGTGGTAACTGTTGTTATACGAGAAATCTACTAATGGTAGATGCTCATCCCAATTACCTCCAAAATCAATGGCACACGATCTCAACATATCCTCCAAGGTCTGAATAGTACGTTTGCTTTGCCCATCTGTCTGGGATGGTAGGCTGTACTCATCTTGATTCGAGTTCCTATCTTTTATTGTAGAGAATCCCAAAAGTTAGACGTGAATCGAGGATCTCTATCTGAAACTATGGACAAAGGTGCTCCATAACGTCTGATCACTTCATCCATGTACAACTGAGCTAATTCTCCAAGTGAGGCAGTTTCTTTAATCGCGAGGAATAGGGCACTTTTGGTCAATCTGTCAACAATGACCCATATACTATCGTGTCCCCTTCGCGTTCTCGGCAGCCCCATGAAAAAATCCATGGTCACTTCTTCCCATTTCGATGCTGGTATCTGCAATGACTGCGCATTACCATATGGCACCTGATGTTCTGCTTTTACTTGTGCACAAGTCTCACAGTAGGATATGTACTTTGCTATCCACTTTTTCATTCCTGGCCACCAATAATGCTGCTTCAAATCTTGATATGTTTTTGTACTTCCAGGATGTATAGAATACTTGGATTTGTGAGAATCATCCAAGATTATCTTTCTGGTTGCTCCATATTTAGGGACCCAAATACGTCCCTTAAAAGTGCGCAACCATTGGGTATTCACTTCAAACACCACCTTTTTTCCAAGCATTTCTTTCTTTATATTCTTTTCGGTTAAGGCACTGTCTTGAGCTTCTCTAATCTTTTGAATTAAAGTTGAGACCACTTCAATTCGCATGGATCTTCCTTTAACAACTTTTTCACGAACCTTTCGGCTTAAAGCATAGGCTACTACATTAGCTTTTCCTTCGTGATAAATTATTTCACAGTCATAATCATTCACGAGCTCAATCCACCGTGTCTGTCTTAAATTCAATTCTTTTTGAGTAAAAAGATATTGTAGACTTTTATGATCGGTATATATCTTGCATTTCGTCCCATATAGATAGTGCCTCCAAATCTACAATGCAAAGACATTTGCAGCCAATTCTAGATCATGAGTAGTATAACGTGTCTCTGCATCTTTTAGTTGTCTAGAAGCATAGGCGATAACTTTGCCCCGTTGCATAAGTACACAACCAATACCTCTATTAGACGCATCGCTGTATACTACAAATTCTTCTGTGCCTTCTGGTAAAGATAATACTGGAGCTTCACATAACTTCTTCTTCAGTATCTCGAAGGCTTCTTGCTGTTTTTCTCCCCAGACAAATTTCACCTCTTTCCGAGTTAACTGAGTCAGTGGCACTGCTATTTTAGAAAAATTTTGGATAAACCGTCGGTAATAACCGGCTAACCCAAGAAAACTTCTAACTTCTGTAGGTGTCTTCGGTGGCTCCCATTTCATTACCGCTTCTATTTTTTATGGATCTACTTTAATACCTTCAGCTGAAACAACATGGCCCAGAAATTGCACTTCCCGCAACCAAAAGTCACACTTTGACAACTTCGCATATAACTGTTCATTCTTCAAAGTACGCAACACTTCACGTAAGTGCACTTCATGCTCCGCTTCACTTTTCGAATAGAACAGGATGTCATCGATGAAAACGATAACAAATTTGTCAAGAAAAGGTTTACAGACCCTATTCATGAGGTCCATAAACACGGCTGGGGCATTAGTGAGGCCGAATGGCATCACTAAAAATTCATAGTGACCATATCGAGTTCGGAATGCAGTCTTACATACATCTTCATCCTTCACCCGTACTTGATGATATCCAGAACGAAGATTAATTTTAGAGAAATAACTAGCTCCCTGTAACTAATCGAATAAATCATCAATTCATGGCAAAGGGTATCGATTCTTGATTGTCACCTTGTTGAGCTCACGATAATCTATACACATACGCATAGTACCGTCCTTCTTCTTGACGAACAACACTGGAGCTCCCCAAGGTGAAGAGCTGGGACGAATAAACCCCTTGTCAAGAAGTTCTTGCAACTGGGACATAAGTTCCCTCATCTCTGTAGGAGCAAGGCGGTACGGCGCACGAGCAATGGGACTTGCTCCAGGAACAAGGTCAATGCGAAACTCGACTTGCCTAATGGGTGGTAACCCAGGTAAGTCATCGGGAAAAACTTCAGGAAATTCATTGACCACTTTTATATCCTCCATCTTTTGCTTCTCTTTCTTCCCATTCATCACATAAGCGAGAAATGACTCACACCCTTTTTGGATGCATTTGCGGGCCTTAATAGCAGTAATAAGACTTTGCATATTCTTCCGACGTTCACCATATATGTAAACTTTGCTACTATCAGGAAATTTGATCGACACCATTCGTTTTCCACAAAGGATCTTAGCATTATGAGTTCCAAGCCAATCCATCCCAATAACAATATCGAATCCTTTAATCCCGATAGGTAGCAAGTCAGCCTTTAAGATTCGCCCATTAATCTCAATCAGACACTTCTCATACACTTGACGTACCGTAACTAGCTCTCCGTTCGCGACTTCTATTACATAGGTCATAGGTATCATCTAACGGTTTCATTGGTATATTCAGACGCTTACGAAATTCATGGGACACAAAAGAGAAATGTGCTCCAGAATCAAAAAGAACATAAGCATGTTGTGAGTTTACAATGAGTGTACCTGCCACCACATCCTGGTCTTCTTTGGCCTCATCAAGGGTCATTTGAAACGCTCTCCCTTTTGTCTTTGCTGGTTCCGTCTTCTTGTTACTTGCGGTGGAAACTAATGTCTCATTCTTCTTCTTGGACAATTGGTACTGTAATGACCCTTTTCATGGCAATTGTAACATTCCACTTCACTAATATCTTTCACTTTGCAATCTTTGGCTTGGTGACCAGGAAGACCACATTTGTAGCATCCACTAGTGCCCTTCTTGCATTCCCCACTATACCTTTTTCCAAACTTCTTACATTCTTTAACCTCGCTTTGCTTAGAAAACCCCGATGAAAAACGACTCTTTTTGTTTGTTCCAGAGATTCCTGAAGACTTTCGCTTTTCCGCAAAAACTTGTCGTTCCTTGGCCTTTTTCTCTATCATACTTTCAACCCTAGCCGCAGATTCAATGGCTTCATCGAGAGTAGTCGCCTTGCCAACTTCTAATGAGTAATCCCCCGGTAACCCATTGACATACCGGTTTATCCTTCCAGCCTCAGTCGATAGTGTATCTTCCAAAAACGGCAACATTTCACAAAACTTCTTAGTGTATTCATCAACTGTCTGTTTTTCCTTTGCAAGTGCAAAGAATTCATTGACCAAGTTCTCCCGGTGCCTCGCTGAACAGAACTTGCTTTTCAACCGCTGAACAAACTCCTCCCAGGACAACGCATCAACAAACTCACTTCCTTTGGTTCGGCAGAGAGTATTCCACCAATTAAGAGCTTCCGCCTTTAGCATCTGAGAAGCAAACCCTACCTTCATATCCTCTTCGTAACGACAGATGCGAAGAACTTGTTCCATTTCAGTCACCCACCGAATAGTTATTCACGGGTCCATCTCCCCGTTAAACTCCTTTGGCCGACAGGACATAAAGTCCTTGAAAGTACACGCCCCTTTAGTCTTGAACTGTGGCTGCGATTTGGAAGAAGAATCTCCCTGAGAAGAATTGTGTGTTGGGTTAGTACCCTTAGGAGCCACAATTTTCTCACTATCTTCATTTTGTGATTTGGACCTTTCGCCTAATCGTTCATCTAGTAGGCGAGTCACTTCTTGTCTGGTTTGTAATTGAGAGTCGTGTAATAACTTCTGAATTGCCTCCAAGGTCAATGCAGGTGGATTAGCCTCACCCCTAGAATCGCCGTCATCAACGGCTTGGGGCGGTCGAGGAGGAATAGGAGGCCTTGCATTAGGATTTGGATTTTCCGCATACGATCCTTGACCACTTCTAGTTCGCATTTTGCTATAAAATTTCAAGTACTTTAGTATTTCATAATATATCATAATATCAATTTACTACTTTTCCACCAGTTTCCCAGTATTCCCTCGCGGCTACACTAGGCTCAATACGTGTCCTGTGATTATGATAATACAGGCCCATATTACCATAATCACCTACACATGTTGTTCCCAATGTTTCCGTTCGGTTCCACTGTTCACTAGTATCAATTAGCTACTTTTAACTCATAAATATACTCATATAATTCCATGAACAAATAATGTCTTAATTTATTAAGACATAACAGTTTGTGCAACTCACTCTAATTGACTATTTTACTAGTCTAAGCCTAGGAGTGGAATGATCCAATCCTAATTCGCTTAAACTATGGCTCTGATACCAACTTGTAATGCCCCAACTTTTTCAAACCATTTATATTACATAAAAACAAGTTTTACAAAATACGGTTCAACAAAAACCATTGTACTTGTTTAAATACAAACAAAGGGGTGTTACAATTATATATATCAAACAACCATAAGTTTAAGGGAAATGGATTCAATCAAATACCAATACATGGAAGCTGTATCCAGCTCCACTCCTTTGCACCCTACTGCTTATTTTGCGACTCCAAACTATCTTACAACTTTGTACCTGAACCTGGAATACATGGCATAAAAATAAAATACGTAAGACAAACTGTCTCGTGAGTTACATGAGTTTTGGACTCAATCATTTAATCTCCTTTAATAAAAACTTTATAAAATAAATATTTGCTGAAATTTTATAGTATTAATATACTATGACTTTTTTATCTTTCAAAACCATTTTATATCTTGCAAAACTAGCTTATTTCATACTTTCTTTGACTGGTTTTATAAACTTGCTGGATTTTTATACTTAGGGCTTTAATAACTATGTGTGATACCCCAAGTCTCTACAGCTAGAAAGAACGGATCAATCCTCACTGTAGAAGTGTTCAGGCAGCCTACTTCGTGAAGGGGTATTCCCCAGTAGACTCCTTACCTAACCCGGGTAGGTTGGAACATAGTTCCCTTACTAACGAATGCTAGCTACAATACCAGTCAAATATAAAAATACTTTCTGGAAACTGAAACAATATTTGTACACAAAATGGCTAATTGCCAAGTTTTTGACTCAAACATGTTTCTAACATAATCTAGGCTATTGCCAGGAATCATACTTTCAAATATAGCAATGAACTTTCCATTAAGCTAGAAAATGTACCATTTTTTCAAATATTTTCACACATAAAAATATATATGAAATCTGAAAAATATATACTTACTTGCCATGTATCCCCAAAATGGGTGAAAATGCTACATGTACTCACCTTATAACTCTTGAAAGGTCGTTTAGACGTCCCTCGGTTCTTTACCCTTTCGGTGTCCGATTACTTGGCTTGCACCTATATGTGGTATATGATACATTAATTTACATTTTAATTGACTCTATAACATATTAGAGTCCTTATTATATCATTAATGGTCAAAACAAGTGTATAACTCTTGAATGACCAACTTTAGTTAAATTTTATTTTATACGTATGTTACTACAGTACCCTCAGAGGGTTGTATTTCGATTCCGATAAATTTTTATGAAGTTTTGGACCATTATAGACCTATGTTTAAAATTTGAGGTCAAACGGACAAGTTTTGGACCAAAACTTAAAAATCAAAAATCTCTTGGCAGGAGGCCTTGAACCAAAAACTGCATTTTTGTTCAGCCGTTAGGCGCACTGTGCCCAAGGGTAGGGCGCGTCGTGCCTGCTGTGCAGGAGCCCAGTTTTCCCCGATTTTTATGCTACAAATTCCGAATTTCTCATATTAAGTGCTGAATATTCTACTTAATCGATAAGGGTTTGTTCAAAGACTAAAACCCTTCATTTATTACAGGTTTTAAACCATTGAAATCAAGTTAATCACAAGAACTCCCAATCTAGGGTTCTTGATCAAAATCCCAATTCTTGAGAATTAGCAACCTACTTCCATTTTCCTGAATTAAGTCCTTTTAGCATGACATAATGGAAGTGTTAAGCCATTTAAACTACTTGATTCATGACTGAAATTACAATTTCAGTTCATCCCGTGAAAACCCAATCCAAGAATTGAAGCTAGAAACTTGATTACTAACCTTGGTTTAATGTAATATCTTGATTTCTTGCTAAGAATCTCCTTGCTTCCAATTGCTTGAATTCTCCCGTGACTCCAGCTCTCAACTCTCTCTCGAACTCTCTTCTAGCTTCTGGAAAAGACAGTAATATCTCTCTCTTTTTATGTTTATTTTTTATTAAATATTTGCATATTTAGTCCCTAGTTTCTTCCTTTTGTTCAAAAATGATCCAAAAGCTCGCATCTTTACAAACCAAGTTCCATTAGCTACCAATTTAACATTTTCTTGACATTTTGGTCATTTTCATGTCAAATGACCATTTTGCCCTTTTTAGTCAAGATTTACTATTCACGAGGTGAGAAGTCTAAATTTCGCATAAACTCTTATTGTTTATATTATTATCTCATATATACATATTATTTTATATAATGGTCTTATAATTTGTCAAAAGACCGTTTTACCCTTACAACCATAATTTCTCATAAATTTTTATATAAAACTTTAAATTACACACATCTTATATTACATATTTATATTGTAAATTTTTGGTCGTTTCAAAATCCCACTGAATAAATCGTAGATTCCGACAAAGGTTGGTGTTGGGGTTGTGGTGGAGGGGGCAGGGGATGGGGTGGCGGTTGTGACATCCGCCTAAAATGGATTCGGGTCAACCCAACCCAATTGGAAATTTAATAAACCCTACTCAAGATCACTTGATGCTAATATGATCAAAACTCACATGCTACGATATAAATTGATGTTAATAGCAATATAGCATAGTATAACATTATAATTATAATCAAATTAAATTATGATACCATATTAAAATCAAATAAAAGTATGATGCTCTACTTCAATTAAAAAAATCAAACTTGAATGCTATAATTAAACTTCAAATCAAAGTAGATTCTTATAATCAAATAATGGATAACACATCTTTTATAAAACTCTATTTTATAAACTCTACATTAAATTTTATAAAACTCTTATATTAATTAGTGTGTGACATAAAAGATGCTTGTGTTAGTGGGAAATTATGAAGACCACCAAATGCAAAGACAAGATATACACATCTCACCTAGTTATTCCAATGGTCTCCCACTCACACCTCTCATTATCTTTCTTTTCCTTTTATTTCTCCCAACACATTATTCTCATCACCAATCAAACCTTCTCTATTCTTTCTCTTACTCTCAATTTCAAAATTCATCCAAGAAATATCAATATTTCAGCCAACAACAATCCATTATACTCAAATCTTCATCCTCTTGAAGCATTCATCAAGGTATGTTGTTAAAAGTCTCAAATTCATGAATGAAACAAATTAAATCCACCAAACTATCTAAAACTCATTTTATGTATAAACCTGATTTTTTTAGAATACCATCAATAAAATAAGAAGTTTTGGAAATATTCATAAAATAACTTATTTTTATCTAATTACTATAATTATTGCAATAAAATACGGTAATAATTCACATAAGATACTTTTTGCAGTCAATAAATTCTGGAAAATTCTGGGATGACCCATAAATTGAGTAAAAATAATTTATCAAGTTTCGTGCATTTATATTACTGTTTTATGCTTATTTTGTATTTTTTGTTGAAGATAAATAAATAGAAAAATATAGTTATGTATGTCAAAAACTAGATTTTATATTTTTTGCACCTTATTAACATTATAAAGACTCCATGAAAAAATTTACAGATTTTTGTAAGAAATTGTGCTTATTTTTCCTGATTTAAAGATTGTTTAATGGTTTAAATTGATAATAAATAGCTACACATGTCCAAAAATTATACAACTTTATCAAAATATCATATATTACATATTAATCATAAATAAAAAGTTTAATGAATTTCCTTTAATCGTTTACTATTATTTATGATTTTATTGTTTAATTAATAATGAAACATATAAAAAATACTTCCCATAGTCACAAATATCCAAAACCCTTACAGTAGGCTCTATATCATGTTAGAAACTATGATTAATTTTCCAGAATTTGTGAGGTTTATATATTATTTGTCCCGGATTTTGTTGTTGTTTAATCATTAAAATATTAAATAAATACTAAAACAGTTCAAAAAAATGAAAATTTTACAGTAATTACTATTGTTTGAAATAATGATTGCCTAATAATTTTCGAATATTTAAATACCTACTATTTAAAACCATTTTCCTGAGTATTTAAGCATGTAAAAATACATTTTTATGATTACTTCATATCAATAATTGTTAAAATCTGTAAATACTTATAATTGGGCAAGTTATTATTATAATAAGAAATTATTAAAAGCTTGCCTAAATTGAAAATATAAATTAATTATGCAAAGTAATTAATTCAATTTAAAATTTATTTAACAAATGAATACCTTAATATTCAAATCAAAATGGATTATTGTTAATTCATCTAATATAAGAATATGTGTCTAATTATTCTATTAATACTCCGTTCCCGTTTCGCAGTTCCTAAACCAAAACTATTAATTATATTAGGTTCTACGTCATTTTGAACCGAGCCTTCTATCATACGATACGCGCATTCCATTTTGGACTAATGTGAGTAATATACCCCATATTTTATAATTTTCAATACTTTTGGGGTGTATCATATGGTTCTAATATGTTCCAACTGCACTTTGTTATTTTATCACAATTGAGACATTGTTGGAACATTTATACGTGAATCATTATTTGTATAGCTATTGTTTGTTTATGCTACTTGTACTTGTAGTGTATTACCATTTTTAGTCTAATCTCCATGACTATGCCCATATTCTTGAGGTACGTTATGGACAATAATAGCGCTATTGGACCTGATGGTCCATCATGCTACATGGTGCCTCCAAGGTCATGCTCTCACGTGGTGGAACCTGGAAAAACGTGCAAAGGGAGAGGCTGTTGCCTTGGGAATGACCTGGTCAAAACTAAAGGAACGCATGAGGGAGAAGTTCAGCCTTGACAACAACTTGAAAACTCTCAATGATGAATTTGGAATCTAAAACAGGTGGGAGGCGACAACACGACCTACACCAATAGATTCCATGATCTCTCGAGACTCCTACATCACATGATTCAACCTATGAAAACTGCAATACGCCGCTACATCAAAGGGTTACCGTGCCAGATCCGTGATTCGATGACCAGCAGCAGACCATCTACCCTGGAATCCGCTATTGAAATAGCAGGTCAACTCAACGAGGACAATATGAACGATGGTGTCCTCCCACGCAAGGGTTCAAAGATGACAATTGAAAAGCCAACCCCTGAGACTCCCCTAATTGTCAAGTTCGAGTCCTCATACCGACGGGACAAAAAGAAGCGGAAAAGCTATCACCACAACCATGATGTTATTACCCCTGCTACTCATATCACCCAAATCACCCCACAAGCCCAACCAAACAAAAAGTTGTATATCGAACCTCACCCCCTCTGTAACCACTGTAACTATCACCATATGACCACCAGCCCGTGTCGCCTTTGTATGACTTGTGGTCGCTATGGCCACTGGGCGGACACATGTCGTGCACCTAAAACTCAGCGACCACTCGCTCTACCCTCAAATCAGCAAACACAAACCCGGTATCCAAGTGGAACATGCTTCAACTGTGGTGACCCCATCCATTTCAGAAACGTGTGTTCTAGGCTAGTCAATATCATCAACACTCAAGCCCAGGAAAATCAAACAATGCAGGTTCCAGCTCCCAAAGGCCGAGCATTTGTCATTACCACAACCCAAGCACAGACCTATAACAAGGTCGTAAATGATACGTTTTTCATAAATGACCACTACGTGTCAGTACTTTTTATTCAGGTGCCGATAAAAGTTTTGTGTCTTTGGAATTTGAGCCAATACTTCACACACCTTGCACGATTCCTGATGAGTACTTTATCATAGAATTCGCCAATGGAAAATACGTTTCACTCAATGCATTCATCCAAGATTGCAGTTTCAATTTTTGCGGTCATAAATTTTCCATAAATTTAGTTCCTATGGAACTTGGTAGATTCGACATCATCGTGGGAATGGATTGGCTATCCCAAAACCATGCTGAGATAGTATGTTACAAGAAGTTCATTCGTATTCCTCTCGTCGACTGTCAAAGTCTTCGTATTTATGGCGAGACTCGTTCGAAAAATCTTAGTCTTATGTCATGTACTGAAGCTCGATCATATATACGTAAAGAATGCATGGCTTTCTTAGCCCATGTGGTGGAAACAAAGGTCATAGAAAAGAAGATCGAAGATATTCTGATTGTACGAGACTTTCCCGACATCTTTCTTGATGATGTATCTGGACTCCCTCCGGTATGTGAGCTAGAGCTCCGCATCGATCGTGTTCCTGAGGCTACTCCCATAGGCAAGTCTCCATATCGATTGGCTCCAACCGAGATGCAAGAATTGGCAAGTCAGCTCCAAGAATTAACTGATAAGGGATTTATCAGCCCTAGTACTTCGCCCTAGGGAGCCCTAGTTCTCTTCATCAAAAAGAAAGATGGTTCGTTTCATATGTGTATCGATTATCGAGAGTTAAATAATTTGACCCTCAAGAACTGATATCCGTTACCTCGGATCGACGACCTTCTTGATCAGCTTCAAGGAGCTTCATGCTTTTCAAAAATTGACCTCCGCTCGGGTTATCACCAACTTCGAGTACGGGAAGAAGACATCCCCAAAAACCGGTTTCCGAACCCGATATGGACATTACGAGTTCACCTTTATGCCTTTCGGCCTAACAAATGCCCCTACCGCATTCATGGACTTGATGATCGGGTATTTAAACCTTATCTCGACCGTTTTGTTATCGTCTTTATTGATGACATCCTCATTTACTCCAAGACAAAGGCAGAGCATGAAAGACACCTTCGCTTAACTCTCCAAACGTTGCAAAGAAATCAGCTCTACGCCAAATTTTCGAAATGCAAGTGTTGGTTAAATGAGATATAATTCCTTGGTCATATTGTAAGTGACAATGGTATTTTAGTCGATCCCATAAAAGTTGAAGCAGTCAAGAATTGGAAATTCCCACGTACCCCCAGGGAAATTCGTTCCTTCCTTGGTTTAGCCGGATATTACCGGCGTTTCATTTCAAATTTCTCAAAGATCCATTTACCTCTTACTTCTATCACTTGCAATGGTACGCCATTTGATTGGGGAACCAGGCAGGAAGTTGCTTTCCAAAACCTTAAACAAAGATTGTGTGATGCTCCGATTCTTACACTCCGTGAATTTTCCGAAGATTTCATGGTATATTGCGATGCCTCCAACCTCGGTCTAGGTTGTGTTTTGATGCAAAGGGGAAAGGTTATAGCTTACGTATCGCGACAACTCAAAATCCACGAAAGGAATTATACAACTCATGATTTGGAGCTCGGTGTCGTGGTTTTCGCTCTTAAAATTTGGAGGCATTACCTTTACGGCACTAAATGCGTAATTTTCATCGACCACAAGAGCTTCCAACATATTCTTAATCAAAAGGAACTCAATATGAGGCAAAGACGATGGCTCGAACTCCTAAATGATTACGAGTGTGAAATACGCTATCATCCGGCAAGGCAAACGTTGTAGTCGACGCGTTAAGCCGAATAGAACATGCCAAAGCATTTTATCTAAAATGTTCTCCTATCTTGTCCAATCTCAGCGACCGAATTCGAGGAGCCCAACACTCGGCAATTACCGAAAATGACATGCCCACAGGAATTGATGGGAGTTGGAAACTAAATCTGATGGTATTTTCTATTATCGAGATCGCATCTAGATCCCAGATCGCGACAATCTTCGTACATTCCTGATGGAAAAAATCCATAAAACTCGATATTCCATTCATCCTGGCCCTGACAAGATGTATCATGGCTTGAGAACCAATTATTGGTGGTCGGGAATGAAAAAGGAGATTGCTTTATTAGTGGCCAAATGTCTTACATGTTCCAAGGTCAAAGAACATCAACGACCCTCTAGACTATTGGTCCAACCGAAAATCCCAGGTGGAAATGCGAAGCGATCGCCATGGATTTCGTAACCAAACTTTCCCGTACCACAAAGGGACATGACTGCATTTGGGTAATCATTGACTGTTTGACCAAATCTGCTCATTTCCTTCCCATCCGTGAACACTTCAAAGTCAAAAAACTTGCTCGAATTTACATCAACGAGATAGTTAGTCGGGATGGCATCCCTCTCAGCATCATTTCAGATCGTGATGGGAGATTTCTCTCTAGATTTTGGCAATCACTTCAAGAAGCCATGGAACCCGCCTCGATCTCAGTACGACCTATCATCCTCAGACCGATGGTCAATCTGAGAGGACAGTTCAAACACTCGAAGATATGTTGAGGGCGTGTGTCCTAAATTTCGGAGGAAACTGGGACTCTCATTTTCCGTTGGTGGAATTCTCCTATAATAACAGTTATCATTCTAGCATTGGGATGCCACCATTTGAGGCATTGTATGGCCGTAAATGCCGATCTCCTATTTATTGGCATGAAATTGGCGAGTCCCATGTGATTCATGCAACAGTGGATTCTCCAATCGTTGGTCCTAAGCTTATCCAGGAAACAACCGACAAAATCACGCCGACAAAAGAGTTACGCCGACAAGCGACGCAAATCGCTTGAATTTACCGTAGGTGACATGGTCATGTTAAAAGTGTCCCAATGGAATGGTGTGGTTCGATTTAGACGCAAGGGTAAATTGGCACTACACTACGTAGGCCTATTCAAAATCCTGAAAAGGATCAGACCAGTAGCCTACGAGTTGGATCTACCAACAGAGCTTAAGAAAGTTCACCCAGTATTTCATACAGCCAACCTCAAGAAGTGTTTAGCAGACGAGAACCTTCATGTTCCTCTTGAGGATATCCAAATCGACGAGATAATGCAATTTCTCGAGAAATCCTTGGAAATTGTAACATCCCAAAATTTTAGGGTAAATTAAAAAAAAAATTTAACAAACACTTCAATATAAGAAAAGCCACTTAATTAATTTTGATAAAATTCCATAACTTATAAGTTTAATGAAAACATCGCAGGATTAACAAACATTAACGAAATCACAATATAGAGGAAAGGGTAAGCACAGAGCTTAGTGAGTTCCTCAAAATACCATGCGATCCATCACATAACATACAACACATCATAACCATTCATATGTCTGTGAGACTCGCGGGCTATCCCTGTTCCGCCTGAAGACTCACGAGCAGTTCTCGTTCCGTCTTATCGCTCGTACGCTTTTCCCGTTCCGTCTAATGACTCGCAGGCTATTCCCGTTCCGCCTATTGGCTCGCGGGCTGTTCCCGTTCCGTCCACAAACAATCGTTATCATAGCAATAATTCATACAATTATCATAACAGGTAAGACTACCTTAGTCTAACCTATCTTCCTTCCTACGCATGCAATATCACCTATAGTATAGTGAGAAGACTCGTCTGATTATAGTTGACTATGTCGTTTATCTTTCTCTGCTTTGTATTCCCTTTCAACCTTAACTGTTAACATAATAATAAATCTATCATTTCTTAATCCTTAACTATATTATAGTCGCATCATAAAAACCTTCAATAATTCCAACATGATACTCCATGATTTATCAAGTAAAGAACGGCCAGGTAGAATATTAGATGGGGTGGCAGGATCCTTTCAACATTTTAGCCTTTCAGAAAATCCAACAACCATATCCCAAGTAATCGGCTTAGTCACCGTCCTCGTAAGTAAATCAATCGGTATTATTTTTAGAATTATGAATTGTTATAATAACGACGTTTATAAGGTTTTTGTTTACTATTGTTGGAAATGAGTATAATATAACATATACTATACTTATTAAATATTCTACTTCTTAACACACAAATTATCTTACAATACCTAATTAAATTATAGAAAGGTTTGTGGTTACCTTATGAAAATTCGTCGGGATCTAGAACTCCTGTGTTTGGCTTTTGAGCCTCCTTCCGCTCACTACACACTCTCAAGTGCTTAGCAACTTTTATGGAATGGTTTGTGATTTGTTTGTGTGGTTTATGAGATGTTATGGAGGGTATTTATACTTGAATTCTTGAATTAACAATTACTTGCCACTTTTGACAAAAGAGTATTAATATATATTGTTGAATTTTAAGACATTCTAGAAGTAGTCTGTTCAAGACTGGTTTAGCCGATTTTAAATCCATTAAATTCTATTTTTATCAAATATTCTGAAAACTCATCTCAATTCCTTTTCAGGGACGTATAGTATGTATTTATACGATTTTTCTTTGATTTATTATGAAAATTTGAACACAGACTATCTAATCTGTCAATTCCGAACTAATCAGTGAAGATTGCATTTTTTACCATAGATACTGTCATTTTTAAGGTTACTATTATTTTTGGTAATTGTACTAGACTGAATTTTTAAACTTTGTGCACTGGTTTAAGGTCCAAACGTTTTTCCTAGAATTAATTATGATTTTTCTAAAAATGGCACAAAATGCTGATTTTCATATGAAATTGTAACTAAAATTTTTCTTAGCTTTATAACTACCAAAAAATCATATAATTCATAACACTCTTATTTTAAGTATATGTTTTAATCAGGATACGGGTCTTACAAGTTGGGGAGGGATCCCTGATCCTACATCGACCGGGGAGGAGAACTAAGCATCTCCTTATAAGGGGTGTGTATACCTCCCTATCACAACGCGTTTTAAACCCGTGAGGACAGCAGATCCTATAAGAACTCTGCAGTTAAGCGTGCCCGGGTGGGAGAAATCCCATGATGGGTTACCCCCTAGGAAGTTTTCACGCTGGGTGGCCCAAAGCTGACAATATTGTGATACGTGCGATTGGGGGATGTTACAGAAATTGCCGACCGAAAGGAAAAGCCACTCAAAAGAAGTCGCATTCTCCTGATCAAGGTCAGGTGGCAGTCAGCACATGGACCCGAGTATACATGGGAACGTGTGGATCATATGCGTACCAAATACCCGCAGCTTTTCTCTTAAGGTACTCTCTTCTTAAATTTCGAGACGAAATTTCCTAAAGTAGCGGAGACTATGACATCCGCCTAACATGGATTCGGGTCAACCCAACCCAATTGGAAATTTAATAAACCCTACTCAAGATCACTTGACGCTAATATGATCAAAACCCATACGCTACGATATAAATTGACGTTAATAGCAATATAGCATAGTATAACGTTATAACTGTAATCAAATTAAATTATGATACCATATTAAAATCAAATCAAAGTATGATGCTCTAATTAAATTAAAAGAATCAAACTTGAATGCTATAATTAAACTTCAAATCAAAGTAGATTGTTATGATCAACTAACGGATAACCCATATTTGATAAAACTCTATTTTTATAAAATCTACATTAAATTTTATAAAACTCTTATATTAATTAGTGTGTGATATAAAAGATGCTTGTGTTAGTTGGAAATTATGAAGACCACCAAAAGCAAAGACAAGATATACACATCTGACTTAGTTATTCCCATGGTCTCCCACTCACACCTCCCATTACCTTTCTTTTCCTTTTATTTCTCCCAACACATTATTCTTATCACCACTCAAACCCTCTCTATTCTTTCTCTCACTCTCAATTTCGAAATTCATCCAAGAAATATCCATATTTCAACCAAGAACAATTCATTATACTCAAATTTTCATCCATCTTGAAGCATTCATCAAGGTATGTTGTTAAAAGTCTCAAATTGATGAATGAAACAAATTAAATCCACCAAACTATCTAAAACTTATTTTAGGTATAAACCTGATTTTTCTCAGAATCCCATCAATAAAATAAGAAATACTGGAAATATTCAGAAAATAACTTATTTTTATCGAATTACTATAAATGTTGCAATAAAATAGGGAAATAATTCACATAAAATACTTTTTGCAGTTAATAAATTCTGGGATGACCCATAAATTGATTAAAAGTAATTTATGAAGTTTCATGCATTTATATTACTATTTTATGCTTATGTTGTATTTTATTTTGTTGAAGATAAATAAATAGCAAAATATAGTTATGTATGTCAAAAACTAGATTTTATAATTTTCGAACCTTATTAACACTATAAACACTCCATGAAAAAATTTACGGATTTTTGTAAGAAGGTTTGCTTATTATTCCTGATTTAATGATTGTCTAATGGTTTAAATTGATAATAAATAGCTACACATGTCCAAAAATTATAAAACCTTATCAGAATATCATATATTACATATTAATCATAAATAAAAAGTTTAATGAATTTCCCTTAATACTTTACTATTATTTATGATTTTATTGATTAATTAATAATAAAACATATAAAAAATACTTCCCACAGTCACAAATATCCAAAACCCTTACAATAGGCTCTATATTATGTTAGAAAACTGTGGTTAATTTTACAGAATTTTTGGGGATACTTTATTATTTTTCTCAGATTTTGTTGTTGTTTAATCATTAAAATATTAAATAAATACAAAAATAGTTCAGAAAAATATGAACATTTTACAGTAATTACTATTGTATGAAATAATGATTTCCTAATAATTTCCAAAATTTTCAATATCGTTTACTATTTAAAACCATTTTCCTAAGTATTTAAGTATGTAAAAATGTATTTTTAATGATTATTTCATATAAATAATTTTTAAAATCAGTAAATACTTATAATTAGGCAAGCTATTATTTTAATAATAAATTATTAAAATCTTGCCTAAATTGAAAATATAAATTAATTATGCAAAGTAATTAATTCAATTTAAAATTCATTTAACAAATGAATACCTTAATATTCAAATGAAAATGGATAATTGGTAATTCATCTAATACTAGTGGTGTACCCGCGCAATGCGGCGGGGTGCTAATGGGGGGGGGGGGGGGGGTAAGGTTCAACATTTAGTTATGTTTTCATGATTAGTTTCCTTTATGTATGAGTTATTTGAATTTTGAGTAATTCGGTTTGTATCCGCACAGTGCAGCGAACACTAATAAGAATGTCCCCCAATAGCGATTTTGTCTGGATGAGCCACCTAAACCGTCACACATACAAAGACAATAAAAGCATCATAAAGAACATAATTTTATTCCGATTTACAAAAAGGAAGATAATATAGCATCAACATGAAGGCAAGCTAGCACATATACCTGATGTTGATCTTGACTACAGACCTACAAATTGCAATTGAAGCCCCTATTGGAAGAACCAACCGAGTTCCTGCATGCAGATGTAATCATCAATTGAACCCACATCATCAATTAATCCGTTGAGAATACCATCATCCATGGTGTTATCGACCCATTTCGTCCCCTTCGTGACCTTACCTCCAAATTGCTCCGCATCTTCTGCCCGAACTGTTGCTGGAACAACCTCGTTTTCCTTGTCATCCTCCTCCGCCTCAACCTAATCATATTGTTTATGGATTTGTAATTCACTCTTTTAGATAATGTTTTCATTGATTATTGTATCAGAACTATGATGGCATTGACCAAAACTGTCCTTTTAACCATCCTTGTGCCAAATTCAAGGACCATGTATATTAAGTCTGGGACAAAAACTATAATTTCAGACATCCTTTTGTACAAAGTCAGGGTCATAAACTGTAGTTATAGTACAGCTTACAAAAAAATAAAGATAGAAATTCAAAACTTTTATTAACGTTCTTTGCTACAAAATAAACGACATATACCAATTCTTTCATAGTAACACACATACAAATGTTATGTTACCAACTTACCAACTCAAGATTTGTATGGTTATGAAATAACTTAAAAATTAAATTTAGATTACCTAAAAAGGGCGAAAGCTAACCTTAAGACACCGAAAAATTATTTTTGTTTGATTACTCATCCGGAAAATTTCTGTTTGACTCGATTACTCTCCCCCTTTACAAGATCCGTAAGATCTTTAATTAGAGTAAATAAATAATGTGCGCTGAAAGACAAGGGGTGGTGGCACAGGATACATGGAACTGTGTTGACAATATCTGTAGTGTTTGCTGGAGCTGTTCTTCTTCTTTCTTGATTGTCTCTAGTTGCTTTATCATGGCTGCTTTTTGTTCCTGCTTCTGTTTTAACTGGTGCTGGATTTGCTTCATGATGGCTTCCATTCTCTCGTCAATGTATCTGCTATGTGGTTGTGTTCGCTCTTTATGTACCTGTAATGTGTATAAGATGATACTTGCGTATCACTGAATACTTTTGATGATATTTTCATATCACTGTATGCTTCTGATGATACTTTCGTATCAATGTATACTTTTGATGATACTTTCGTATCACTGTATGCTTCTGATGATACTTTCGTATTAATGTATACTTTTGATGATACTTTCGTATCATTGTATGATGAAAATAGCATAAAAATAGATGGATACAGGATACATGGAACGGTTTAACATGTGGTTTCTGAAATTCTTTCATGCTGGTTATCGTAGATATCGACCTCTTCAAAAGGGAAAACACAGATAAAAAGTAAAAACTAGATGAAAATAGCATAAAAATAGATGGATGCAGGATACATGGAATGGTTTAACATGTGGTTTCTGAAATTCTTTCATGCAAGTTATCGTAGATATCGACCTCTAACTGTGTTACAGGGAGATGGATATCACGTTCGATTCTATTTTTAAATTTCTGTTTATGGATCTTTAATGCATAATAATATCTGTTGTTTTGAATCTGGGTTTTTGAATCGGTCATGATGTATGAGGATGCGTAAGAGATGTACCTGACTGATGTATACGACGATGCGTTTCTTAGCTGCTTCGATAGGCTCTGCTATTCAGAAGCGTTGGGCTTCAACAGAGGGCTCTGCTATTCAGAAGCATAAAACTTCAATAAAGGAAAATTTGAGAGCACTCAAAACTTAACACAAACAAGCTCTGATTTATTACACTAGGCAAATGCCTTATTTATAGTACATGAGGGTTGCTACTGCATACGTGCTATTATTGACACTACATTATTGTGTCTAGCACTTACAAATAAAGACAAACTATAGGATGGTGACTAGCACCTAATTTACATAATTGAAAAAAAACGACAAAAACTAAAAGTCTACATTATTACAAGATATGATAAGGGGAAGGGGCCATAAATATTCTTTGTGTCAAATCCAAATCCTCACCACCGCGAAATAATCGTCGTGCATAATAATTGAATGCTTTTGATGAGTGCTTAGTACTGTTGTGTACTATTCTTCCATTATTTCCATGAATGGTGTCTCCTCCTTGTTTTCTTGACAATAATTGCATTGGTGACGTGGAAAATGCATAATATGCTTGCATAATTGTTTTTTAATTTCTGCTGGTAGAACGGCAAGATGATGCGAGAATTTTTCAAATGGTTCTTCAAATCGTTCTACAGCTTGCATTCCTTCAGTTGATATTTTTGTGTCAGTTGGTGTATATAGCAGGTAGAACGGCAAGATGATACGAGAATTTTTCAAATGGTTCTTCAAATCGTTCTACAGCTTGCATTCCTTCGGTTGATATTTCTGTGTCAGTTGGTGTATATAGTTAAAATGTTTTGCTGCAATAATTTATTCGGACTTGTGATATTTGTTCTTTTTCGTTGCCTATTCTTGAAGAGGCTAAATAGACTCCTGCTAGTGCAAAAATTAGATGATCTTGTGTTGGTGTTTCATGTGGAAGTTCGTCTTTAGTTGGCTTAGTTCCATTACTGATTCCCATGTATGCAAATGTAATGTTTGGAACTAGTAGTTGAGAGTCTTCATCGAAAAATGGATAACTGGAATGTAATTTAATGAATAAATCACGTTCCTTTGCAAAACGTGTTTTGTAATGACGGATGACTGATTGAAAATTAGTTGGAAATTCACTGATGCACTGTAGGTTGTTTCCATTTAGGTAAATTGTATCAATGAATCCATGGGTGAAATATTCCCAAAGAGTCATTGGATTGGTAAGATTGGCTAAGAAAATTGCTTTTAGGCCTGCTTTTCGTATGACTGGGTAAAAGCCCATTAGTGAATGGACCTCTGTGTATGAAACTAGGCTATCCCATAACTTTGCGAATTTTTCTGTGGTTGGTTTTTTCATTAATTCTTTTTCTTTGGTAAATGGTATAGCTTGTAAGGCTGCTTTGGCTGCTTTGGCTGCGTTTAATTGGTTTAAAGATTTTGGTTGTTGTTCTGTTTTTGGAAGGGTTCCAAGAATGGTTGTCTTTGATAATTTTTCAACGGCTTCAGTTGTAACCGTTTTGTATGCTTCTCTAAATGCTGTTTCTGCTTCGACTATTGTTTTGTAACTTTTGTGTGTAACGTTCTTTCCAACGATATGAGAATTTGCAATTCCCCAATCGTTATAGATTCCTTTGTGTGGTCCGTTAAAAATAACGTACCATTTCTTTGTTTCTGCATCACTTGATTGTTGATGAGTTTTGAATATTTCTTGAGAGTTACAAGTGGATGATGATGGCTTCACCTGTCGTTTATCGGAACTGTCTGATGAAATTTGGTGGACTGTTGGTGTAGGTGGAATTGTTGAACTGCCTGTTGACTTTTCTGCTTCTTCTTTGGCTGGAGGGAACTGTGTAGACAATATCTGTAGTGTTTGCTGGAGCTGTTCTTCTTCTTTCTTGATTGTCTCTAGTTGCTTTATCATGGCTGCTTTTTGTTCCTGCTTCTGTTTTAACTGGTGCTGGATTTGCTTCATGATGGCTTCCATTCTCTCGTCAATGTATCTGCTATGTGGTTGTGTTCGCTCTTTATGTACCTGTAATGTGTATAAGATGATACTTGCGTATCACTGAATACTTTTGATGATATTTTCATTTCACTGTATGCTTCTGATGATACTTTCGTATCAATGTATACTTTTGATGATACTTTCATATCACTGTATGCTTCTGATGATACTTTCGTATCAATGTATGCTTTTGATGATACTTTCGTATCACTGTATACTTCTGATGATACTTTCGTATCAATATATGCTTCTGATGATACTTTTGTATCAATGTATACTTTTGCTTTGAATACTTATTCGTTTTCAATATCGGATTCGGTATTTGAATCGGTAGTATATGCATAGATATCAATATCTGAATCTATATCTGAATCTTTAATTGGTTCATATCCTATGTCATAAGCAATTTTTAATATATTTGTTTCTTTTGCTTTCTTTCCTTTTGTTGGGCATTCGTAGGCTTTATGTCCTTGTTCTTGACATAGCCAACATCTGCAATCTTTTTTCTTAGATGGAGAATAGTTTGGATTTGATTTATATTTTTGCTTATATTGTTTTCGATTTCTAAAATATTTTCTTTCTCCATTTTTATAGTATTGTTTATATTTTGGTTTATATGTTTGTTTTTTCCAAACTTTCTTTTTTCTTTTACGCTTGTTATTATTTTTACAACCATATTGACCAATTTGATTAAATTGTTTTTCACAACATAAATCAATCTGTGCGTCAATTTTAGTTTTTTGTTTTAGACATTTATCTTTCATCCATTCTTTCAAAACGTTTATTCAAGCACCTAATGATTCTGCTATTTTACCTTCTTGTGAAAGCTTGTTAAAATATTTTAATACACTTTGACAGACAGTAGATGGTAGTTTGTGAAAAAACATGTCTAATGCTAATTTTTGTCTTGGTAGATCTAAATAATAATATTGTTCGGAAAATTCACATATAAATGCATCTAAATAACACATATTACATATTCTTAAATTTGTTAAATGCCATAATGCTTTATTTCTAAAGGCTTATTTTGATTCATTGTCTTCTACCTTTTTTCCTACAAATTCTAGGAGAATTTTATCTAAGGCTTTCCTAAAAGTTTCCATTGCATCGGTAGTTGCTATTCTAGATAGTTCATCTTCTTCTAAAGATGATAGAAAACGATAAACATTTCCTTGTGTCTTATGCATAATATAACTTAAAAAATTTCTTGGATGTAGGTTTCTAAGTTCGTCGGTTAATTGAATTTGTATACCCATTTGATTACTCCAATCTTGTATTTTTGTTTCTGGATCTAGATCACAATCGACAGAAAGAATATCTATAGGTGTTGGAGTGGTGTTGAATAATTTTGGTATATATTGTGGCGGTACTTTTTCCCATTTATTTTGTTTATTTTTAACCATACCTTGTCTATATAAATAGTTTTCTTCTAAAGATGGTGGTCCATATAAATATTGATTTTGATAATCATCTTCTACATATGATTTATTTCGTTTTATTCCAAAATTAGTATAAGGATTATTATATGGATTTTTTTTCATCGGATGTAAAATCGTATACTACTTCGACGTCATTTTCTATATTTTCATCTTTTACTTCTTCAGGTATTTCTAATGCTGCCATTAATTTAGTTAATGTTTCTACTTGTTCTTGAAGTGTTTCAATTATTTATTTTGTAAGTTAAATATCTAGTTATTGCTTTCTTTTTCTTATAAGTTTTTTGACTTTAATTTGATCTGTATAATATTTGTATGATATAAAATCGTTCATATGACTAAGTCTTTTTAAACAATTAATTTCAGAATCAATTTGTAATTTATAGAGAGAATAAAACTTTTCGTTTTCTTCTTTTATTTCTATCAAATCATACATAGTAAAAACTATACTACGATGATCTAAATTTGTTATGGCCTGGTGGCTTTTATTTAAGAGATAATTAAGATAGTCTAAATTATTAAATTGTTTTGGTTGTCCATTCTCATAAACAAGCCAAAAATTGTTGTCCATTCTATTTTTATAATTAATTTCTTAGTCATAACAATTACTTTTAAATAATTGATCTGATATATCATTATTTATATAATCTTCTTTTGTTAATATGACATTTTTATAACTATCTTTTTTATTAGTATTTTCTTTATTTCTTTTATACTTTTTAAACCATGTTTTTAATTTTTCTATAATATTTTTGACTACCATGTTAAGGGAGGTCTAATTGAAAGAGGTTGTTTATTATTTTTAACTTCTAATATTTTATAAATTTGTTCAAGCGAATTCTGTGTTAGATTAATCTTTTGTAATATCTCTGGAATTTGTTTTACCAATAAGTGTTTATTTATTTCTATGAGATTATTTAATTTTTATTTATAATATTCATTTTTTCGTTGATCGTCATTTCGTCTTTCAGTTGTAATTCTATATCATATAATTTACTACTAGATGATTCTGTCATATTCTTAAGCTTAATGACCTAATCATTTCTTTTATTTCTTCAATATTTTCATCTTTTCTATTTTCTGTAGATGTTGAAGGTTGTATTTCTGAAATAGAGGATCTTCCTATAGTTGTTGAAATTGGCGGTTCTATAATTGGGTCTCTTTTAACTAAAGGTGTAATTATTTGTTGTCGAAAATCTGTTTCATAAACTGGTTTATTATCTATTCTTTTTGGTGACTCGAGTGATAATAAAGGTTCAAATAATTTATCGATATGAATTCTATCTTCTGTTTTAAATGTAATACTATGATGAGAATTTGTTAGTGCATAGTTTATTTGATATGTTAAAGTAAAAGGATGATTTCCTTTTAACATAAAATTTTGTCTTAATAATTTATATCTTATTGTGATACTATTACTAAGATTTCTATCTTTTAAACTAAGTCCTAATTGTATATTTATATTAAATTTTATTTTTCCTTCAATTAAATTTTCTTTTCCTTTGGCTATAATACTTTCTTGACTATTAATTATACGATCATATCTAATTTCTAATTCTATTGGTGTATCTAAATCACTAAAAGTACTTTTCAAAATTACTTGAATTGTAGATATATGAATATAAGCTATCTTTGATCGATCTATTTCTTTGATATGTTGTATTTTATTTTTGATCTGTTGTTTATTAATAATAGGTATAATTATATTTCTTTGAGTTGACTCTAAAGGTATTGGTTCTTCACCTACTATTTTGCCGTAGTAAATAATATTTTTTCTTGAAAATATATTTTTAAGTGTATCGTATTTAAAATTATGTTTTTCTGATAATGTAAAATTTGATTTTCTAATAGCATCTTTATTTATATTATTTTTGCTAACTAAAGCATCAAATATATATCCTGATTCATTTTCTTCGTTATTAATAATTATGGGTTCATTAGTTTCGTTAGATGTAGACATTATAAAATATGATTTTAATTAGTATTTATTATTTAAATTGTTACTTGTTGTAGATTAGATCGTTGTTTATCTTTACTAATTATAGTATATATTAAAATCATAATCATAACTTAGCTTTCTTATTTTTCTAATTAAATAGTTATTTGTCTTATTACTTAGGTTGTTGCTTAGCTCTTAGGCTTATCATAAAATCGTTACTTATCATTAATAAAATCGTTAATTATCATAAATAATGTAGAATTATACTTAAAATTATGTTTTTCTGATAATGTAAAATTTGATTTTCTAATAACATCTTTATTTATATTATTCTTACTAATAAGAGCATCAAATATATATTCTGATTCATTTTCTTCGTTATTAATAATTATTGATTCATTAATTTCGTTAGATGTAGACATTATAAAATATGATTTTAATTAGTATTTATTATTTAAATTGTTACTCGTTGTAGACTAGATCGTTGTTTATCTTTACTAATTATAGTATATATTAAAATAATAATCATAACTTAGCTTTCTTATTTTTCTAATTAAATCGTTATTTGTCTTATTACTTAGATTGTTGCTTAGCTCTTAGGCTTATCATAATTAAAATCGTTGCTTAGCTTATTACTTATCATAAATGAAATCGTTGCTTAGCATAAATAAAATCGTTACTTAGCTCTGATACCAAAAGGGAAAACATGGTTACAAAACTGAATAATAAAAGATAATACAAAATTATGATGATAATAATTCATAAAACATCAGTACGTACTATGACACTCTGATACCACAAGGGAAAACACAGATAAAAAGTAAAAACTAGATGAAAATAGCATAAAAATAGATGGATGCAGGATACATGGAATGGTTTAACATGTGGAAAACACGGATAAAAAGTAAAAACTATTCTCCATGTATCCTGCATCCATCTATTTTTATGCTATTTTCATCTAGTTTTTACTTTTTATCCGTGTTTTCCCTTTTGGTATCAGAGCTAAGTAACGATTTTATTTATGCTAAGCAACTATTTCATTTATGATAAGTAATAAGCTAAGCAACGATTTTAATTATGATAAGCCTAAGAGCTAAGCAACAATCTAAGTAATAAGACAAATAATGATTTAATTAGAAAAATAAGAAAGCTAAGTTATGATTATGATTTTAATATATACTATAATTAGTAAAGATAAACAACGATCTAGTCTACAACGAGTAACAATTTAAATAATAACTACTAATTAAAATCATATTTTATAATGTCTACATCTAACGAAATTAATGAATCAATAATTATTAATAACGAAGAAAATGAATCAGAATATATATTTGATGCTCTTATTAGTCAGAATAATATAAATAAAGATGCTATTAGAAAATCAAATTTTACATTATCAGAAAAACATAATTTTAAGTATGATACACTTAAAAATCTATTTTCAAGAAAAATATTATTTACTACGGTAAAATAGTAGGTGAAGAACCAACACCTATAGAGTCAACTCAAGGAAATATAATTATACCTATTATTAATAAACAACAGATCAAAAATAAAATACAACATATCAAAGAAATGGATCGATCAAAGATAGCATATATTCATATATTTACAATTCAAGTAATTTTGAAAAGTACTTTTAGTGATTTAGATACACCAATAGAATTAGAAATTAGAGATGATCGTATAATTAATAGTCAAGAAAGTATTATAGCCAAAGGAAAAGGATATTTAATTGAAGGAAAAATAAAATTTAATATAAATATACAATTAGGACTTAGTTTAAAAGATAGAAATAAAAGAAGAAAACGAAAAGTTTTATTCTCTCTATAAATTACAAATTGATTCTGAAATTAATTGTTTAAAAAGACTTAGTCATATGAACGATTTTATATCATACAAAGATTATACAATTCAAATTAAAGTCAAAAAACTTATAAGAAAAAGAAAGCAATAACTACATATTTAACTTACAAAATAAATAATGGAAACACTTCAAGAACAAGTAGAAACATTAACTAAATTAATGGCAGCATTAGAAATACCTGAAGAAGTAAAAGATGAAAATATAGAAAATGACGTCGAAGTAGTATATGATTTTACATCCGATGAAGAAAATCCATATAATAATCCTTATACTAATTTTGGAATAAAACGAAATAAATCATATGTAGAAGATGATTATCAAAATCAATATATATATGGACCACCATCATTAGAAGAAAACTATTTATATAGACAAGGTATGGTTAAAAATAAACAAAATAAATGGGAAAAAGTACCGCCACAATATATACCAAAATTATTCAACACCACTCCAACACCTATAGATATTCTTTCTATCGATTGTGATCTAGATCTAGAAACAAAAATACAAGATTGGAGTAATCAAATGGGTATACAAATTCAATTAACCGACGAACTTAGAAACCTACATCCAAGAAATTTTTTAAGTTATATTATGCATAAGACACAAGGAAATGTTTATCGTTTTCTATCATCTTTAGAAGAAGATGAACTCTCTAGAATAGCAACTACCGATGCAATGGAAACTTTTAGGAAAGTCTTAGATAAAATTCTCCAAGAATTTGTAGGAAAAAACGTAGAAGACAATGAATCAAAAGAAGCCTTTAGAAATAAAGCATTATGGCATTTAACAAATTTAAGAATATGTAATATGTGTTATTTAGATGCATTTATATGTGAATTTTCCGAACAATATTATTATTTAGATCTACCAAGACAAAAATTAGCATTAGACATGTTTTATCAAAAACTACCATCTACTATCTGTCAAAGTGTATTAAAATATTTTAACAAGCTTTCACAAGAAGGTAAAATAGCAGAATCATTAGGTGCTCGAATAAACGTTTTGAAAGAATGGATGAAAGATAAATGTCTAAAACAAAAAACTAAAATTGACGCACAGATTGATTGATGTTGTGAAAAACAATTTAATCAAATTGGTCAATATGGTTGTAAAAATAATAACAAGCGTAAAAGAAAAAAGAAAGTTTGGAAAAAACAAACATATAAACCAAAATATAAACAATACTATAAAAATGGAGAAAGAAAATATTTTAGAAATCGAAAACAATATAAGCAAAAATATAAATCAAATCCAAACTATTCTCCATCTAAGAAAAAAGATTGCAGATGTTGGCTATGTCAAGAACAAGGACATAAAGCCTACGAATGCCCAACAAAAGGAAAGAAAGCAAAAGAAACAAATATATTAAAAATTGCTTATGACATAGGATATGAACCAATTGAAGATTCAGATATAGATTCAGATATTGATATCTATGCATATACTACCGATTCAAATACCGAGTCCAATATTGAAAACGAATAAGTATTCAAAGCAAAAGTATACATTGATACGAAAGTATCATCAGAAGCATATATTGATACGAAAGTATCATCAGAAGTATACAGTGATACGAAAGTATCATCAAAAGCATACATTGATACGAAAGTATCATCATAAGCATACCGTGATACGAAAGTATCATCAAAAGTATACATTGATACGAAAGTATCATCAGAAGCATACAGTGATATGAAAATATCATCAAAAGTATTCAGTGATACGCAAGTATGATCTTATACACATTACAGGTACATAAAGAGCGAACACAATCACATAGCAGATACATTGACGAGAGAATGGAAGCCATCATGAAGCAAATCCAGCACTAGTTAAAACAGAAGCAGGAACAAAAAGCAGCCATGATAAAGCAACTAGAGATAATCAAGAAAGAAGAAGAACAGCTCCAACAAACACTACAGATATTGTCAACAAAGTTCACTCCAGCCAAAGAAGAAGCAGAAAAGTCAACAGGCAGTTCAACAATTCCACCTACACCAACACAAATTTCATCAGACAGTTCCGATAAAAGACAGGAGAAGCCATCATCATCCACATGTAACTCTCAAGAAATATTCAAAACTCATCAACAATCAAGTGATGCAGAGACAAAGAAATGGTACGTTATTTTTAACGGACCACACAAAGGAATCTATAACGATTGGGGAATTGCAAATTCTCATATCTTTGGAAAAAATGTTACACATAAAAGTTACAAAACAAAAGTTGAAGCAGAGACAGCATTTAGAGAAGCATACAAAACGGTTACAACTGAAGCCGTTCAAAAATCATCAAAGACAACCGTTCTTGGAACATTTCTAGTTCTTGGAACACTCCCAAAAACAGATCTACATCCAAAATCCCTAAACCAATTACACGCAGCAAAAACAGCCTTACAAGCCATACCATTTACCAAAGAAAAAGAATTAATGAAAAAACCAACCACAGAAAAATTCGCAAAGTTATGGGATAGCCTAGTTTCATACACAGAGGTCCATTCACTAATGGACTTTTACCCAGTCATACGAAAACCAGGCCCAAAAGCAATTTTCTTAGCCAACCTTACCAATCCAATGACTCTTTGGGAATATTTCACCCATGGATTCATTGATACAATTTACCTAAATGGAAACAACCTACAGTGCATCAGTGAATTTCCAACTAATTTTCAATCAGTCATCCGTCATTATAAAACACGTTTTGCAAAGGAACATGATTTATTCATTAAATTACATTCCAGTTATCCATTTTTCGATGAAGACTCTCAACTACTAGTTCCAAGCATTACATTTGCATACATGGGAATCAGTAATGGAACTAATCCAACTAAAGACGAACTTCCACATGAAACACCAACACAAGATCATCTAATTTTTGCACTAGCAGGAGTCTATTTAGCCTGTTCAAGAATATGCAACTGAAAAGAAAAAAGATCACAAGTCAGAACAAATTATTGTAGCAAAACATTTTTACTATATACACCAACTGACACAGAAATATCAACTGAAGGAATGCAAGCGGTAGAACGATTTGAAGAACCATTTGAAAAATTCTCGCATCATCTTGCCGTTCTACCTGCAGAAATTAAAAACAATTATGCAAGCATATTATGCATTTTCCACGTCACCAACGCAATTATTGTCAAGAAAACAAGGAGGAGACACCATTCATGGAAATAATGGAAGAATAGTACACAACAGTACTAAGCACTCATCAAAAGCATTCAATTATTGTGCACGATGATTATTTCGCGGTGGTGAGGATTTGGATATGACACAAAGAATATTTGTGGCCCATCCCCCTCATCAAATCTTGTAATAATGTAGACTTTTAGTTTTTGTCGTTTTTTTTCAATTATGTAAATTAGGTGCTAGTCACCATCCTATAGTTTGTCTTTATTTGTAAGTGCTAGACACAATAATGTAGTGTCAATAATAGCACCTATGCAGTAGCAGCCCTCATGTACTATAAATAAGGCATTTGCCTAGTGTAATAAATCAGAGCTTGTTTGTGTTAAGTTTTGAGTGCTCTCAAAATTTCCTCAGTTGAAGTTTTATGCTTCTGAATAGCAGAGCCCTCTGTTGAATCCCCGCGCTTCTGAATAGCAGAGCCTATCGAAGCAGCTAAGAAACGCATCCTCGTATACATCAGTCAGGTACATCTCTTACGCATCCTCATACATCATGACCGATTCGAAAACCCAGATTCAAAACAACCGATATTATTATGCATTAAAGATCCATAAACAGCGATTTAAAAATAGAATCGAACGTGATATCCATCACCCTGTAACACAGTTAGAGGTCGATATCTACGATAACCAGCATGAAAGAATTTCAGAAACCACATGTTAATAATGTAGGTGCTAGTCACCATCCTATAGTTTGTCTTTATTTGTACGTGCTAGACACAATAATGTAGTGTCAATAATAGCACGTATGCAGTAGCAGCCCTCATGTACTATAAATAAGGCATTTGCCTAGTGTAATAAATCAGAGCTTGTTTTTGTTAAGTTTTGAGTGCTCTCAAAATTTCCTCTGTTGAAGTTTTATGCTTCTGAATAGCAGAGCCCTCTGTTGAAGCCCCGTGCTTCTGAATAGCAGAGCCTATCGAAGCAGCTAAGAAATGCATCGTCGTATACATCAGTCAGGTACATCACTTACGCATCCTCATACATCATGACCGATTCGAAAACCCAGATTCAGAACAACCGATATTATTATGCATTAAAGATCCATAAACAGATATTTAAAAATAGAATCGAACGTGATATTGACGTGCACGCAGAGGTCGTCATGCGGTCAAAAATAAGAAATAACCTAACATTCACTAGTACAGTGGAGTCAGGGTCGATCCACAGGAGCTACGTGGTTAGCCTAGATGAGAGATTACCAACTGATAGTGTCACGGCTATAGTCGGAGGAACTAATTTCTATCTTTCTACCTCAAAACAATATTCAAACACACAAGCCAAGCTTAACTATGCTCAAATGACCTAGTTACTTTCTGAATTCAGAAGTACATCTCTGGATCAGAAGCAATTGAAGGCATTCAACCTAGCCAAAACCAAGCAAAGCATAAACTACCGCTAGTTAAAGTCCTATTGAACAGTTACTAGCCAAGGTTTAGTGCTTAACCCTAACCTAATTAGCTACTGTTTTCAGCAAAGGAAAAACAGTCCCAACCAAGTCCAAAACATAATCCAATCACAAACAAACAATCGAACACAAACTAACATCCAAAATACCGAAAAACCAATATTAACATTAACCGAATGATTGCATTCATCAAAACCAATATCCAAACATCAAACCAGTGACCAAATGCTACTAAAAACAGAACCCTAAGCTTGAGATCAATGGTTGTCACACCCAAAGACTCAACTCAAAGCTTACAAATGTTTAACTAAAAATGAAATAAAATCTAAAACATGAAAATACCAAATATGAGCTTGCTGAAATGAATCCTCGAGTCAAAGAGCTTCTAGGTCGATGTTTACACCCGGTCTTTGCTAGGGTTTTCGGCTGGAAATGCCTCTATTTATAGTTGCAAATTTCCCGTGACCGCGCCGCGCAGAATGGAAATCCGCGGCGCGCGTACTTATCCGTTCCCCATTTTTTCGTTATTCAAAATGTATTCCACCGCCTTACTCCCGCGTCGCGCAGAAGAGAATTCCGCGGCGCGCGTACGTGTTTCTCTTGATTTTACATTCTTTCCATACTTTTTCCTTTTGTACATCTTTAGTCCCTGTTTTTACTCTTTTTCTCCAGACAAGTCCTGACACGAAAAGTGAGAATACCCATGCATATTTGATATAATTTTACCAAGAACAGGGCTCAACAACGCCTAAAATACTTGATATCACTAGGCGTTGTCAAACACCCCACACTTGTGCCTTGCTTGTCCCCAAGCAAGAGAGTTTTTAACAAATTATAATAGAGAATCGAACAATTTTTGACTGTGTTTAGTTTCAAAGTTTATTGTCCCCCGAGTTAGATTGGAATAGTTCGTGAAAACATAATTGAGTTGTTCTTTGGAATTCATGACTTTCTAGAGAACCCTTGATTACAAACTTTCTGTCCACAATGAAGTGTACTTACTCGTTCAGATTCTAAAGGTCATTAAAGAATTGTCCATGACTTTCGATGTTGTCCGTGTAGCGAGCTTTCAGAAATACCATCCCAGACCAGACGATCTTAGGTGGTAAGGTGCGTAAGGCCACCCATTTTAGACCTACCGGCTCGAACAACAAAGGCCACAGATTGACTTTTCCTTCCTAGATTCCAATCCTAAAACAGCTCAATCTTCTAAACTCGTAAAACTCAACTTATTTGACTAACTAATAGCATGATCACAATTAAATAGTATTTCTCGAAAAATACTAGTGCTATCACAATCACAAACCATTCATTTCAAAATTGCAATTCATTAAAAATTTTGAAAAAGTTGCTAAAAATTGAAAAATTGATCATTTCTGCAAAAAATTTCAAAAATCCTCTGTCTTTCGACCGTCCACACCCCACACTTAAAACCGTACAACGTCCCCGTTGTACAAAAATTAATTCAAAATAAGGGAGAAAGAGTTACCCCTTTTTAGACGGTAGACTGCTTGGTGCTCAATATCACAGGTATAATGCGTACAATCGGATCCCTGATTTATATGCTGGAGTTGTAGCGCTACAGTAAGACACGCCGGTGGTCAAGACAAGTGGAAGGGGCACGGTGACCCCACACTTGTCTGAGACAACTCCTTCTCAATTTTTGGTATATCATGCATCACTTAACAAACAATGTAAAAGCACACATGACAGAAAAAATAATATACAGATAGATGTGTCCTAAGTTTATACATATATCCCAAAAATATAAAAAGAACAGAAAAGAAAAGAAAAGTACATTAATCACTACCCGGTGGCCTGGAGGATCTAGCCTCGTGATCGTGGGACCGGGCTGGGAATGGTCGGGGGCGCTGACCCTGCGCAGATGCGATCTGAAGAAGTACCTCCCCGATCCACTCGAGCTGGTCCTCGATCCGCGTGACTCTGGCCTCCAGCCGACGGAGGGCTGGTGAGTCATCCTGCTGTGGCTGTGCCGGCTCTGGTGCTAGTGGCTCTGGTCTCCGGCGTCTCCTGCCGGGCTGGGCATACGCAGGCTGAGGTGCCTGAGGAAGCTCGGCCGGTGCCCGGATGTACTGCCCTAGTCGCTGCTGCTGAATGAGCAGCATCCTCTCCAACGTGCGTGCTGTGGTGCGCGATGGAGGTAGAGCAGTCAAGGAAGCTGCCACGGGGGCAGTAAGAATGCCATAAGAGCGGGCCAGGCGGGTGATGAAGTACCCCCTGGCTAGTGGACTGCTGGAGGAGGCGTCGGTCGCGTGGGTGGAGAGAGCAATCGCGAGGGTGTAGGGGAGATGGCGGAATCGGGACGGGTCGAGGAGAACCCACAAAAATGTCATGTCATCGCCCGACACCTTCTCGCCCCCCTCCCGATGCATGATGGAAGTGGAGACAATCCGGTGCATGAGGCGGTGAAGTGGATCACGTAGGTGGCTCTCCCTCGAGGTCCCTGCCTCGTACATAATGTTGGACAACGGTGTCCAAACCTCCATATTGGGAGGGCGCTCAGGCTCCCCCTGGATACATGACCCGAAGAACCGGGTGAAGTAACGGTGCTGGAGGTCCTGCTCAGTGTAGATGCCTGTGCGCCTCCCGAACTCCCGGAGGTTGCACTCCCTATGCACACCTCCCAAACGAAAACGTACCAGTCTGGAGCGTGGGTCCCCCGCCCGCGGTGCGAACTGGATGGTGGAGATAAACTCCAGTAGCAACTCTGTGTAGACCACATCCTCGTCTGTGGCCATAATCCGGTCCCAGCCACGGCACGTGAATGATGCCTCCTCGTGGGTCCAGGTGCGATGCAGAAACGGCTCGATCGCATCCCAAAGTCCTGCATCCCTCAAGATGTCTCGGTCTATAACCGTCGCCTCAAGAACCCGGCGACTGGTCAGTGCATCCCGTCGTGAAATGTACTCCACTGAACTGTCAAGTCCC
This sequence comes from Cichorium intybus, assembly GCA_023525715.1. Lineage (NCBI taxonomy): Eukaryota > Viridiplantae > Streptophyta > Magnoliopsida > Asterales > Asteraceae > Cichorium > Cichorium intybus. The sequence continues at coordinate 51,564,241 of CM042017.1, forward strand.
GCAGGAAACTGAAGGAAGGCGTGGTCTAATCTGAACATTGTCTGCAAAAAGAAAATACAGCCACAAAACAAAATTTTTGCAAAATTAGTCCTTTTTCTTCCCCACCGCACCGCGGCGCGGCCCAAGAGCCAGGGCGCGGCGCGGCGTACGGCTGTTTTGAAAACCCGGGATCAAATTCCCATTTTAACCTGCTAAAACTCAATCCAATCATACCACAAGGTGGCCTAAGTGCCGACTAGCTCATCTAGGGTGTCCATTTGGCAAAACAAACACCCGATGGGCTAGCATTAGCGATTCTAAGTTTTTGAACTTTTTTGAATAAAAACCCTAAAATTAACTACCTAATAACTAGTTTAAACAGCTAATAAGTAGTTAAAAGAGCATACCTTGGTAGTAGAAACACAATGAGCAAGAAAAAATACGAGAAATTTTTGATCACCAGAGCTCCGAGTCGTGTGGTTTGAATTGTGAGCCGCGGCTCACCGTATAAAGGCGAAAACCGTCTGGTCATTTTCCGCGGCGCGCATTTCCCATTTCCGCGACGCGCGTGTCGCCAAATCAACCCCTGCGCATCGGGTTGATTTATGATCCCGCATCGCACAATACAAAAATCCGCGGCGCGGTCTTCAAAATTTCAAAAAACACTTTTCACACGACCCCTCACTTGCTTTAAGCCACTAATACCTGCAAAAGAGTTGATGTATTTTTCTAATTAATCCTAATAAAAAATAAAACCTACCTATGACACGATAGGTTGCCTCCCAACAAGCACTAAGTTTAACGTCTTCAGCCAGACGTACAGTCCTTCTACAGCTACGGTGGATCGTACGCCTTCTTCCTTCGCTGAATTTCAGTCACCACCGTCCCTTCGTTTCCCCATTGCTTCTCAAACTTTCCTGGGTCGAATGGCTTGTCAGTTCTCCTGCTGCTGCACAGTTGCCGTCTCCCGATGATTTCCCGTGAGTGCTTGAAAGTAGCTTTGAACCTCCAAGCTCGGTCCTTTCTTCTGCAACTCTTCAAAGTCAAGGGCTTGACGTGAAGCGCGCCTAGTGCTGCTCCCAGTAGTTGTCTTGTAGATTTCATTTTGCCAGTGTACCACGTGCCATCTTCAGTTTGCAATTTTGGCTTGCAGAACCAATGAAAATTTTCCAGTTGATTAGGATCGGGAGGCATATTGTTGGTATACTCCCGAATGTCCTCATCGATGGTATTGATTACATCTAATCTTCCATTCATGAATGGATCATGAGTGGTGATACAATCATGTTTATTGTTTTCAAATATCAATTCGTCAGCATCAACTTCTTGATCATCGTCCAACAGGTGGATTGGGACCAAGAGTGAGTGACTGGTTTGATCTGATGGTGGTACAAAGTCACCCATCATCAGATCCTTATTTTCAAATTTTTCAAAATTTTCAAAAATTACACGGTCGGGGGTAATATTGTCATCTACACCCCCTTCCTCAATAATATCAAAAACTTCAACAATTTCGGGAGTCGTTGGGCTGGGGTCTGTACTGTCACTTACAGCCTCCTCTACAACATCCTCATCAATCAAATCGTCTGGTGATAGTATGGGTTCACACATCACCAGATCAACATTATTAATATTTTCAAAAACATCAAAAGCTGTTGAGTCAGAGGTAGCATTGTCACCTACAACCTCTTCCTCAACAACATTTTCGACCATCTCAGTGGTCTCTTGACTTTCCCACGGTGTATGCCCTTCCATCACATATTCAGGTGATGCAAGTTCACACACATTATTATTGGTATAAAAATCACTCGCCTCCGGTTCCGGCGAATGTGGTGAACATTTCCAACTTTCCTCTAGCCTATCTAAAGAAGCTTGCACTTTTTCAAGAGCTTCAGCCTGGTCTTTCTGCTCGTGGTAGTTGTTATACATGAATACCCAAAGTTGGGCCAAAGTTACAGAATTCTCAGGCTGAGATGACTCCTTGGTCCGCCATCCATTGTCATCGAATGATCCATTATAACAATCATCCTCGTAATAGGTGTCGGCCGGATTTCCATAATCGTCATAATACTGATCCGAGTACATGTAATCACCCATTATAAGGATGTACACATACCAAAAATCAGCAAACAAAAATCAAACATAAAAATAAGAAACGAGTTCCTACTACTCACCTAACCTAAGCGCACAGCTCCACGGCAACGGCGCCAAAATTTGATGTGCACGCAGAGGTCGTCATGCGGTCAAAAATAAGAAATAACCTAACATTCACTAGTACAGTGGAGTCAGGGTCGATCCACAGGAGCTACGTGGTTAGCCTAGATGAGAGATTACCAACTGATATTGTCACGGCTATAGTCGGAGGAACTAATTTCTATCTTTCTACCTCAAAACAATATTCAAACACACAAGCCAAGCTTAACTATGCTCAAATGACCTAGTTACTTTCTGAATTCAGAAGTACATCTCTGGATCAGAAGCAATTGAAGGCATTCAACCTAGCCAAAACCAAGCAAAGCATAAACTACCGCTAGTTAAAGTCCTATTGAATAGTTACTAGCCAAGGTTTAGTGCTTAACCCTAACCTAATTAGCTACTGTTTTCAGCAAAGGAAAAACAGTCCCAACCAAGTCCAAAACATAATCCAATCACAAACAAACAATCGAACACAAACTAACATCCAAAATACCGAAAAACCAATATTAACATTAACCGAATGATTGCATTCATCAAAACCAATATCCAAACATCAAACCAGTGACCAAATGCTACTAAAAACAGAACCCTAAGCTTGAGATCAATGGTTGTCACACCCAAAGACTCAACTCAAAGCTTACAAATGTTTAACTAAAAATGAAATAAAATCTAAAACATGAAAATACCAAATATGAGCTTGCTGAAATGAATCCTCGAGTCAAAGAGCTTCTAGGTCGATGTTTACACCCAGTCTTTGCTAGGGTTTTCGGCTGGAAATGCCTCTATTTATAGTTGCAAATTTCCCGTGACCGCGCCGCGCAGAATGGAAATCCGCGGCGCGCGTACTTATCCGTTCCCCGTTTTTTCATTATTCAAAATGTATTCCACTGCCTTACTCCCGCGTCGCGCAGAAGAGAATTCCGCGGCGCGCGTACGTGTTTCTCTTGATTTTGCATTCTTTCCATACTTTTTCCTTTTGTACATCTTTAGTCCCTGTTTTTACTCTTTTTCTCCAGACAAGTCCTGACACGAAAAGTGAGAATACCCATGCATATTTGATATAATTTTACCAAGAACAGGGCTCAACAACGCCTAAAATACTTGATATCACTAGGCGTTGTCAAACACCCCACACTTGTGCCTTGCTTGTCCCCAAGCAAGAGAGTTTTTAACAAATTATAATAGAGAATCGAACAATTTTTTACTGTGTTTAGTTTCAAAGTTTATTGTCCCCCGAGTTAGATTGGAATAGTTCGTGAAAACATAATTGAGTTGTTCTTTGGAATTCATGACTTTTTAGAGAACCCTTGATTACAAACTTTCTGTCCACAATGAAGTGTACTTACTCGTTCAGATTCTAAATGTCATTAAATAATTGTCCATGACTTTCGATGTTGTCCGTGTAGCGAGCTTTCACAAACATAATTGAGTTGTTCTTTGGAATTCATGACTTTTATGAATTATTATCATCATAATTTTCTATTATCTTTTATTATTCAGTTTTGTATCAGAGCTAAGCAACGATTTTATTTATGCTAAGCAACGATTTTATTTATGATAAGCAACGATTTTATTTATGATAATTAACGATTTTATTAATGATAAGTAACGATTTTATGATAAGCCTAAAAGCTAAGCAACTATCTAAGTAATAAGACAAATAACGATTTAATTAGAAAAATAAGAAAGTTAAGTTATGATTATGATAATTAGTAAAGATAAACAACGATCTAATCTACAACAAGTAACAATTTAAATAACAAATACTAATTAAAATCATATTTTATAATGTCTACATCTAACGAAACTAATGAACCCATAATTATTAATAACGAAGAAAATGAATCAGGATATATATTTGATGCTTTAGTTAGCAAAAATAATATAAATAAAGATGCTATTAGAAAATCAAATTTTACATTATCAGAAAAACATAATTTTAAATACGATACACTTAAAAATCTATTTTCAAGAAAAAATATTATTTACTACGGCAAAATAGTAGGTGAAGAACCAATACCTATAGAGTCAACTCAAGGAAATATAATTACACCTATTATTAATAAACAACATATCAAAAATAAAATACAACATATCAAAGAAATAGATCGATCAAAGATAGCTTATATTCATATATCTACAATTTAAGTAATTTTGAAAAGTACTTTTAGTGATTTAGATACACCAATAGAATTAAAAATTAGAGATGATCGTATAATTAATAGTCAAGAAAGTATTATAGCCAAAGGAAAAGGAAATTTAATTGAAGGAAAAATAAAATTTAATATAAATATACAATTAGGACTTAGTTTAAAAGATAGAAATCTAAGTAATAGTATTACAGTAAGATATAAATTATTAAGACAAAATTTTATGTTAAAAGGAAATCATCCTTTTACTTTAACATATCAAATAAACTATGCACTAACAAATTCTCATCATAGTATTACATTTAAAACAGAAGATAGAATTCATATCGATAAATTATTTGAACCTTTATTATCACTCGAGTCACCAAAAAGAATAGATAATAAACCAGTTTATGAAACAGATTTTCGACAACAAATAATTACACCTTTAGTTAAAAGAGACCCAATTATAGAACCGCCAATTTCAACAATTATAGGAAGATCCTCTATTTCAGAAATATAACCTTCAACATCTACAGAAAATAGAAAAGATGAAAATATTGAAGAAATAAAAGAAATGATTAGGTCATTAAGCTTAAGAATATGACAGAATCATCTAGTAGTAAATTATATGATATAGAATTACAAATGAAAGACGAAATGACGATCAACGAAAAAATGAATATAATAAATAAAAATTAAATAATCTCATAGAAATAAATAAACACTTATTGGTAAAACAAATTCCAGAAATATTAGATAAAATTAATCTAACACAAAATTTGCTTGAACAAATTTATAATATATTAGAAGTTAAAAATAATAAACAACCTCTTTCAATTAAACCACCCTTAACATGGTAGTCAAAAATATTCTAGAAAAATTAAAAACATGGTTTAAAAAGAATAAAAGAAATAAAGAAAATACTAATAAAAAAGATAGTTATAAAAATGTCATATTAACAAAAGAAGATTATATAAATAATGATATATTAGATCAATTATTTGAAAGTAATTGTTATGACTAAGAAATTAATTATAAAAATATAATGGACAACAAATTTTGGCTTGTTTATGAGAATGGACAACCAAAACAATTTAATAATTTAGACTATCTTAATTATCTTTTAAATAAAAGCCACCAGGCCATAACAAATTTAGATCATCGTTGTATAGTTTTTACTATGTATGATTTGATAGAAATAAAAGAAGAAAACAAAAAGTTTTATTCTCTCTATAAATTACAAATTGATTCTGAAATTAATTGTTTAAAAAGACTTAGTCATATGAACGATTTTATATCATACAAAGATTATACAGATCAAATTAAAGTCAAAAAACTTATAAGAAAAAGAAAGCAATAACTAGATATTTAACTTACAAAATAAATAATGGAAACACTTCAAGAACAAGTAGAAACATTAACTAAATTAATGGCAGCATTAGAAATACCTGAAGAAGTAAAAGATGAAAATATAGAAAATGACATCGAAGTAGTATACTATTTTACATCCGATAAAGAAAATCCATATAATAATCCTTATACTAATTTTGGAATAAAACGAAATAAATCATATGTAGAAGATGATTATCAAAATCAATATATATATGGACTACCATCTTTAGAAGAAAACTATTTATATAGACAATGTATGGTTAAAAATAAACAAAATAAATGGGAAAAAGTACCGCCACAATATATACCAAAATTATTCAACACCACTCCAACACCTATAGATATTCTTTCTATCGATTGTGATCTAGATCCAGAAACAAAAATACAAGATTGGAGTAATCAAATGGGCATACAAATTCAATTAACCGACGAACTTAGAAACCTACATCCAAGAAATTTTTTAAGTTATATTATGCATAAGACACAAGGAAATGATTATCGTTTTCTATCATCTTTAGAAGAAGATGAACTATCTAGAATAGCAACTACCGATGCAATGGAAACTTTTAGGAAAGTCTTAGATAAAATTCTCCAAGAATTTGTAGGAAAAAAGGTAGAAGCCAATGAATCAAAAGAAGCCTTTAGAAATAAAGCATTATGGCATTTAACAAATTTAAGAATATGTAATATGTGTTATTTAGATGCATTTATATGTGAATTTTCCGAACAATATTATTATTTAGATCTACCAAGACAAAAATTAGCATTAGACATGTTTTATCAAAAACTACCATCTACTGTCTGTCAAAGTGTATTAAAATATTTTAACAAGCTTTCACAAGAAGGTAAAATAGCAGAATCATTAGGTGCTCGAATAAACGTTTTGAAAGAATGGATGAAAGATAAATGTCTAAAACAAAAAACTACAATTGATGCACATATTGATTTATGTTGTGAAAAACAATTTAATCAAATTGGTCAATATGGTTGTAAAAATAATAACAAGCGTAAAAGAAAAAAGAAAGTTTGGAAAAACCAAACATATAAACCAAAATATAAACAATACTATAAAAATGGAGAAAGAAAATATTTTAGAAATCGAAAACAATATAAGCAAAAATATAAATCAAATCCAAACTATTGTCCATCTAAGAAAAAAGATTGCAGATGTTGGCTATGTCAAGAACAAGGACATAAAGCCTACGAATGCCCAACAAAAGGAAAGAAAGCAAAAGAAACAAATATATTAAAAATTGCTTATGACATAGGATATGAACCAATTGAAGATTCAGATATAGATTCAGATATTGATATCTATGCATATACTACCGATTCAAATACCGAATCCGATATTGAAAACGAATAAGTATTCAAAGCAAAAGTATACATTGATACGAAAGTATCATCAGAAGCATATATTGATACGAAAGTATCATCAGAAGTATACAGTGATATAAAAGTATCATCAAAAGCATGCATTGATATGAAAGTATCATCAGAAGCATACAGTGATATGAAAGTATCATCAAAAGTATACATTGATACGAAAGTATCATCAGAAGCATACAGTGATATGAAAATATCATCAAAAGTATTCAGTGATACGCAAGTATCATCTTATACACATTACAGGTACATAAAGAGCGAACACAACCACATAGCAGATACATTGACGAGAGAATGGAAGCCATGATGAAGCAAATCCAGCACCAGTTAAAACCGAAGCAGGAACAAAAAGCAGCCATGATAAAGCAACTAGAGACAATCAAGAAAGAAGAAGAACAGCTCCAACAAACACTACAGATATTGTCAACACAGTTCACTCCAGCCAAAGAAGAAGCAGAAAAGTCAACAGGCAGTTCAACAATTCCACCTACACCAACAGTCCAGCAAATTTCATCAGACAGTTCCGATAAACGATAGGAGAAGCCATCATCATCCACTTGTAACTCTCAAGAAATATTCAAAACTCATCAACAATCAAGTGATGCAGAAACAAAGAAATGGTACGTTATTTTTAACGGACCACACAAAGGAATCTATAACGATTGGGGAATTGCAAATTCTCATATCGTTGGAAAGAATGTTACACATAAAAGTTACAACACAAAAGTTGAAGCAGAGACAGCATTTAGAAAAGCATACAAAACGGTTACCACTGAAGCCGTTCAAAAATCATCAAAGACAACCGTTCTTGGAACACTTCCAGTTCTTGGAACACTCCCAAAAACATATCTACATCCAAAATCCCTAAACCAATTACACGCAGCAAAAACAGCCTTACAAGCCTTACCATTTACCAAAGAAAAAGAATTAATGAAAAAACCAACCACAGAAAAATTCGCAAAGTTATGGGATAGCCTAGTTTCATACACAGAGGTCCATTCATTAAGGGGTTTTCTTAGCCAACCTTACCGATCCAATGACTCTTTAGGAATATTTCACCCATGGATTCATTGATACAATTTACCTAAATGGAAACAACCTACAGTGCATCAGTGAATTTCCAACTAATTTTCAGTCAGTCACCGTCATTATAAAACACGTTTTGCAAAGGAACACGATTTATTCATTAAATTACATTCCAGTTATCCATTTTTCGATGAAGACTCTCAACTACTAGTTCCAAGCATTACATTTGCATACATGGGAATCAGTAATGGAACTAAGCCAACTAAAGAAGAACTTCCACATGAAACACCAACACAAGATCATCTAATTTTTGCACTAGCATGAGTCTATTTAGCCTCTTCAAGAATAGGCAACGGAAAAGAACAAAGATCACAAGTCAGAATAAATTATTGTAGTAAAACATTTTTACTATATACACCAACTGACACAGAAATATCAGCTGAAGGAATGCAAGCTGTAGAACGATTCGAAGAACCATTTGAAAAATTCTCGCATCATCTAGCCGTTCTACCTGCAGAAATTAAAAAACAATTATGCAAGCATATTATGCATTTTCCACGTCACTAATGCAATTATTGTCAAGAAAACAAGGAGGAGACACCATTCATGGAGATAATGGAAGAATAGTACACAACAGTACACAGCACTCATCAAAAGCATTCAATTATTATGCACGACGATTTTTTCGCGGTGGTGAGGATTTGGATTTGACACAAAGAATATTTGGGGCCCCTTCCCCTCATCATATCTTGTAATAATGTAGACTTTTAGTTTTTGTCGTTTGTTTTCAATTATGTAAATTAGGTGCTAGTCACCATCCTGTAGTTTGTCTTTATTTGTAAGTGCTAGACACAATAATGTAGTGTCAATAATAGCGCGTATGCAGTAGCAACCCTCATGTACTATAAATAAGGCATTTGCCTAGTGTAATAAATCAGAGCTTGTTTGTCTTAAGTTTTGAGTGCTCTCAAAATTTCCTCTGTTGAAGTTTTATGCTTCTGAATAGCAGAGCCCTCTGTTGAAGCCCCGCGCTTCTGAATAGCAGAGCCTATCGAAGCAGCTAAGAAACGCATCGTCGTATACATCAGTCAGGTACATCTCTTACGCTCCTCATACATCATGACCGATTCGAAAAACCAGATTCAAAACAACCGATATTATTATGCATTAAAGATCCATAAACAGAGATTTAAAAATAGAATCGAACGTGATATCCATCTCCCTGTAAAACAGTTAGAGGTCGATATCTACGATAACCAGCATGAAAGAATTTCAGAAACCACATGTTAAACCATTCCATGTATCCTGCATCCATCTATTTTTATGCTATTTTCATCTAGTTTTTACTTTTTATCCGTGTTTTCCCTTTTGGATGCGAGAATTTTTCAAATGGTTCTTCAAATCGTTCTACAGCTAAGATTCAAAACAACCGATATTATTATGCATTAAAGATCCATAAACAGAGATTTAAAAATAGAATCGAACGTGATATCCATCTCCCTGTAACACAGTTAGAGGTCGATATCTACGATAACCAGCATGAAAGAATTTCAGAAACCACATGTTAAACCATTCCATGTATCCTGCATCCATCTATTTTTATGCTATTTTCATCTAGTTTTTACTTTTTATCCGTGTTTTCCCTTTTGGTATCAGAGCGTCATAGTACGTACTGATGTTTTATGAATTATTATCATCATAATTTTGTATTATCTTTTATTATTCAGTTTTGTAACCGTGTTTTCCCTTTTGGTATCAGAGCTAAGTAACGATTTTATTTATGATAAGCAACGATTTTATTTATGATAATTAACGATTTTATGAATGATAAGTAACGATTTTATGATAAGCCTAAGAGCTAAGCAACAATCTAAGTAATAAGACAAATAACGATTTAATTAGAAAAATAAGAAAGCTAAGTTATGATTATGATAATTAGTAAAGATAAACAACGATCTAATCTACAACAAGTAACAATTTAAATAATAAATACTAATTAAAATCATATTTTATAATGTCTACATCTAACGAAACTAATGAACCCATAATTATTAATAACGAAGAAAATGAATCAAGATATATATTTGATGCTTTAGTTAGCAAAAATAATATAAATAAAGATGCTATTAGAAAATCAAATTTTACATTATCAGAAAAACATAATTTTAAATACGATACACTTAAAAATCTATTTTCAAGAAAAAATATTATTTACTATGGCAAAATAGTAGGTGAAGAACCAATACCTATAGACACAACTCAAGGAAATATAATTATACCTATTATTAATAAACAACAGATCAAAAATAAAATACAACATATCAAAGAAATAGATCGATCAAAGATAGCTTATATTCATATATCTACAATTCAAGTAATTTTGAAAAGTACTTTTAGTGATTTAGATACACCAATAGAATTAGAAATTAGAGATGATCGTATAATTAATAGTCAAGAAAGTATTATAGCCAAAGGAAAAAGGAAATTTAATTGAAGGAAAAATAAAATTTAATATAAATATACAATTAGGACTTAGTTTAAAAGATAGAAATCTAAGTAATAGTATTACAGTAAGATATAAATTATTAAGACAAAATTTTATGTTAAAAGGAAATTGAAAAGTACCTTTAGTGATTTAGATACACCAATAGAATTAGAAATTAGAGATGATCGTATAATTAATAGTCAAGAAAGTATTATAGCCAAAGGAAAAGGAAATTTAATTGAAGGAAAAATAAAATTTAATATAAATATACAATTAGGACTTAGTTTAAAAGATAGAAATCTAAGTAATAGTATTACAGTAAGATATAAATTATTAAGGCAAAATTTTATGTTAAAAGGAAATCATCCTTTTACTTTAACATATCAAATAAACTATGCACTAACAAATTCTCATCATAGTATTACATTTAAAACAGAAGATAGAATTCATATCGATAAATTATTTGAACCCTTACTATCACTCGAGTCACCAAAAAGAATAGATAATAAACCAGTTTATGAAACAGATTTTTGACAACAAATAATTACACTTTTAGTTAAAAGAGACCCAATTATAGAACCGCCAATTTCAACAATTATAGGAAGATCCTCTATTTCAGAAATACAACCTTCAACATCTACAGAAAATAGAAAAGATGAAAATATTGAAGAATTAAAAGAAATGATTAGATCATTAAGCTTACGAATATGATAGAATCATCTAGTAGTAAAATATATGATATAGAATTACAAATGAAAGACGAAATGACGATCAACGAAAAAATGAATATAATAAATAAAAAATTAAATAATCTCATAGAAATAAATAAACACTTATTGGTAAAACAAATTCCAGAGATATTACAAAAAATTAATCTAACACAGAATTTGCTTGAACAAATTTATAAAATATTAGAAGTTAAAAATAATAAAAAACCTCTTTCAATTAAACCACCCTTAACATGGTAGTCAAAAATATTCTAGAAAAATAAAAAACATGGTTTAAAAAGTATAAAAGAAATAAAGAAAATACTAATAAAAAAGATAGTTATAAAAATGTCATATTAACAAAAGAAGATTATATAAATAATGATATATCAGATCAATTATTTAAAAGTAATTGTTATGACTAACAAATTAATTATAAAAATATAATGGACAACGATTTTTGGCTTGTTTATGAGAATGGACAACCAAAACAATTTAATAATTTAGACTATCTTAATTATCTCTTAAATAAAAGCCACCAGACCATAACAAATTTAGATCATCGTAGTATAGTTTTTACTATGTATGATTTGATAGAAATAAAAGAAGAAAACGAAAAGTTTTATTCTTTCTATAAATTACAAATTCATTCTGAAATTAATTGTTTAAAAAGACTTAGTCATATGAACGATTTTATATCATACAAAGATTATACAGATCAAATTAAAGTCAAAAAACTTATAAGAAAAAGAAAGCAATAACTAGATATTTAACTTACAAAATAAATAATGGAAACACTTCAAGAACAAGTAGAAACATTAACTAAATTAATGGCAGCATTAGAAATACCTGAAGAAGTAAAAGATGAAAATATAGAAAATGACGTCGAAGTAGTATACGATTTTACATCCGATGAAGAAAATCCATATAATAATCCTTATACTAATTTTGGAATAAAACGAAATAAATCATATGCAAAAGATGATTATCAAAATCAATATATATATGGACCACCATCTTTAGAAGAAAACTATTTATATAGACAAGGTATGGTTAAAAATAAATAAAATAAATGGGAAAAAGTACCGCCACAATATATACCAAAATTATTCAACACCACTCCAACACCTATAGATATTCTTTCTATCGATTGTGATCTAGATCCAGAAACAAAAATACAAGATTGGAGTAATCAAATGGGTATACAAATTCAATTAACCGACGAACTTAGAAACCTACATCCATGAAATTTTTTAAGTTATATTATGCATAAGACACAAGGAAATGTTTAAAGTTTTCTATCATCTTTAGAAGAAGATGAACTGTCTAGACTAGCAACTACCAATGCAATGGAAACTTTTAGGAAAGTCTTAGATAAAATTCTCCAATAATTTGTAGGAAAAAAGGTAGAAGACAATGAATCAAAAGAAGCCTTTAGAAATAAAGCATTATGGCATTTAACAAATTTAAGAATATGTAATATGTGTTATTTAGATGCATTTATATGTGAATTTTCCGAACAATATTATTATTTAGATCTACCAAGACAAAAATTAGCATTAGACATGTTTTATCAAAAACTACCATCTACTGTCTGTCAAAGTGTATTAAAATATTTTAACAAGCTTTCACAAGAAGGTAAAATAGCAGAATCATTAGGTGATCGAATATGGTTGTAAAAATAATAACAAGCGTAAAAGAAAAAAGAAAGTTTGGAAAAAACAAACATATAAACCAAAATATAAACAATACTATAAAAATGGAGAAAGAAAATATTTTAGAAATCGAAAACAATATAAGCAAAAATATAAATCAAATCCAAACTATTGTCCATCTAAGAAAAAAGATTGCAGATGTTGGCTATGTCAAGAACAAGGACATAAAGCCTACGAATGCCCAACAAAAGGAAAGAAAGCAAAAGAAACAAATATATTAAAAATTGCTTATGACATAGGATATGAACCAATTGAAGATTCAGATATAGATTCAGATATTGATATCTATGCATATAATACCGATTCAAATACCGAATCCGATATTGAAAACGAATAAGTATTCAAAGCAAAAGTATACATTGATACGAAAGTATCATCAGAAGCATATATTGATACGAAAGTATCATCAGAAGTATACAGTGATACGAAAGTATCATCAAAAGCATGCATTGATACGAAAGTATCATCAGAAGCATACAGTGATACGAAAGTATCATCAAAAGTATACATTGATACGAAAGTATCATCAGAAGCATACAGTGATATGAAAATATCATCAAAAGTATTCAGTGATACGAAAGTATCATCTTATACACATTACAGGTACATAAAGAGCGAACACAACCACATAGCAGATACATTGACGAGAGAATGGAAGCCATCATGAAGCAAATCCAGCACCAGTTAAAACCGAAGCAGGAACAAAAAGCAGCCATGATAAAGCAACTAGATACAATCAAGAAAGAAGAAGAACAGCTCCAACAAACACTACAGATATTGTCAACACAGTTCACTCCAGCCAAAGAAGAAGCAGAAAAGTCAACAGGTAGTTCAACAATTCCACCTACACCAACAGTCCAGCAAATTTCATCAGACAGTTCCGATAGACGACGGGAGAAGCCATCATCATCCACTTGTAACTCTCAAGAAATATTCAAAACTCATCAACAATCAAGTGATGCAGAAACAAAGAAATGGTACGTTATTTTTAACGGACCACACAAAGGAATCTATAACGATTGGGGAATTGCAAATTCTCATACCGTTGGAAAGAACGTTACACACAAAAGTTACAAAACAAAAGTCGAAGCAGAAACAGCATTTAGAGAAGCATACAAAACGGTTACAACTGAAGCCGTTGAAAAATTATCAAAGACAACCATTCTTGGAACCCTTCCAAAAACAGAACCACAACCAAAATCTTTAAACCAATTAAACGCAGCCAAAACAGCCTTACAAGCTATACCATTTACCAAAGAAAAAGAATTAATGAAAAAACCAACCACGGAAAAATTTGCAAAGTTATGGGATAGCCTAGTTTCATACACAGAGGTCCATTTACTATTGGGCTTTTACCCAATCATACGAAAACCAGGCCCAAAAAGCATTTTTCTTAGCCAACCTTACCGATCCAATGACTCTTTGGGAATATTTCACCCATGGATTCATTGATACAATTTACCTAAATGGAAACAACCTACAGTGCATCAGTGAATTTCCAACTAATTTTCAATCAGTCATCCGTCATTATAAAACACGTTTTGCAAAGGAACGTGATTTATTCATTAAATTACATTCCAGTTATCCATTTTTCGATGAAGACTCTCAACTACTAGTTCCAAGCATTACATTTGCATACATGGGAATCAGTAATGGAACTAAGCCAACTAAAGACGAACTTCCACTTGAAACACCAACACAAGATCATCTAATTTTTGCACTTGTTTAGCCTCTTCAAGAATAGGCAACGGAAAAGAACAAAGATCACAAGTCAGAATAAATTATTGCAGCAAAACATTTTTACTATATACACCAATTGACACAGAAATATCAACTGAAGGAATGCAAGTTGTAGAACGATTTGAAGAACCATTTGAAAAATTCTCGCATCAACTTGCCGTTCTACCTGCAGAAATTAAAAAACAATTATGCAAGCATATTATGCATTTTCCACGTTACCAATGCAATTATTGTCAAGAAAACAAGGAGGAGACACCATTCATGGAAATAATGGAAGAATAGTACACAACAGTACTAAGCACTCATCAAAAGCATTCAATTATTATGCACGATGATTATTTCGCGGTGGTGAGGATTTGGATATAACACAAAGAATATTTGTGGCCCATCCCCCTCATCATATCTTGTAATAATGTAGACTTTTAGTTTTTGTCGTTTGTTTTCAATTATGTAAATTAGGTGCTAGTCACCATCCTATAGTTTGTCTTTATTTGTAAGTGCTAGACACAATAATGTAGTGTCAATAATAGCACGTATGCAGTAGCAGCCCTCATGTACTATAAATAAGGCATTTGCCCAGTGTAATAAATCAGAGCTTGTTTGTGTTAAGTTTTGAGTGCTCTCAAAATTTCCTCTGTTGAAGTTTTATGCTTCTGAATAGCAGAGCCCTGTGTTGAAGCCCCGCGCTTCTGAATAGCAGAGCCTATTGAAGCAGCTAAGAAACGCATCGTCGTATACATCAGTCAGGTACATCTCTTACGCATCCTCATACATCATGACCGATTCGAAAACCCAGATTCAAAACAACCAATATTATTATGCATTAAAGATCCATAAACAGAGATTTAAAAATAGAATCGAACGTGATATCCATTTCCCTGTATAAAGATAAATGTCTAAAACAAAAAACTAAAATTGACGTACAGATTGATTTATGTTGTGAAAAACAATGTAATCAAATTGGTCAATATGGTTGGAAAAAATAATAATAAGCGTAAAAGAAAAAAGAAAGTTAGGAAAAAACAAACATATAAACCAAAATAAAAACTATACTACGATGATCTAAATTTGTTATGGCCTGGTGGCTTTTATTTAAGAGATAATTAAGATAGTCTAAATTATTAAATTGTTTTGGTTGTCCATTCTCATAAACAAGCCAAAAATTGTTGTCCATTATATTTTTATAATTAATTTCTTAGTCATAACAATTACTTTCAAATAATTGATCTGATATATCATTATTTATATAATCTTCTTTTGTTAATATGACATTTTTATAACTAACTTTTTTATTAGTATTTTCTTTATTTCTTTTATACTTTTTAAACCATGTTTTTAATTTTTCTAGAATATTTTTGACTACCATGTTAAGGGTGGTTTAATTGAAAGAGGTTGTTTATTATTTTTAACTTCTAATATTTTATAAATTTGTTCAAGCAAATTTTGTGTTAGATTAATTTTATCTAATATTTCTGGAATTTGTTTTAGCAATAAGTGTTTATTTATTTCTATGAGATTATTTAATTTTTATTTATTATATTCATTTTTTCGTTGATCGTCATTTCGTCTTTCATTTGTAATTCTATATCATATAATTTACTACTAGATGTTTCTGTCATATTCTTAAGCTTAATGACCTAATCATTTCTTTTATTTCTTCAATATTTTCATCTTTTCTATTTTCTGTAGATGTTGAAGGTTGTATTTCTGAAATAGAGGATCTTCCTATAATTGTTGAAATTGGCGGTTCTATAATTGGGTCTCTTTTAACTAAAGGTGTAATTATTTGTTGTCGAAAATCTGTTTCATAAACTGGTTTATTATCTATTCTTTTTGGTGACTCGAGTGATAATAAAGGTTCAAATAATTTATCGATATGAATTCTATCTTCTGTTTTAAATGTAATACTATGATGAGAATTTGTTAGTGCATAGTTTATTTGATATGTTAAAGTAAAAGGATGATTTCCTTTTAACATAAAATTTTGTCTTAATAATTTATATCTTACTGTAATACTATTACTTAGATTTCTATCTTTTAAACTAAGTCCTAATTGTATATTTATATTAAATTTTATTTTTCCTTCAATTAAATTTCCTTTTCCTTTGGTTATAATACTTTCTTGACTATTAATTATACGATCATCTCTAATTTCTAATTCTATTGGTGTATCTAAATCACTAAAAGTACTTTTCAAAATTACTTGAATTGTAGATATATGAATATATGCTATCTTTGATCGATCTATTTCTTTGATATGTTGTATTTTATTTTTGATCTGTTGTTTATTAATAATAGGTATAATTATATTTCCTTGAGTTGACTCTATAGGTATTGGTTCTTCACCTACTATTTTGCCGTAGTAAATAATATTTTTTCTTGAAAATAGATTTTTAAGTGTATCGTATTTAAAATTATGTTTTTCTGATAATGTAAAATTTGATTTTCTAATAGCATCTTTATTATATTATTTTTGCTAACTAAAGCATCAAATATATATCCTGATTCATTTTCTTCGTTATTAATAATTATGGGTTCATTAGTTCCGTTAGATGTAGACATTATAAAATATGATTTTAATTAGTATTTATTATTTAAATTGTTACTCGTTGTAGACTATATCGTTGTTTATCTTTACTAATTATAGTATATATTAAAATCATAATCATAACTTAGCTTTCTTATTTTTCTAATTAAATCGTTATTTGTCTTATTACTTAGATTGTTGCTTAGCTCTTAGGCTTATCATAATTAAAATCGTTACTTATCATAAATAAAATCGTTGCTTAGCATGAATAAAATCGTTGCTTAGCATAAATAAAATCGTTGCTTAGCTCTGATACCAAAAGGGAAAACATGGTTACAAAACTGAATAATAAAAGATAATACGAAATTATGATGATAATAATTCATAAAACATCAGTACGTACTATGACGCTCTGATACCAAAAGGGAAAACACGGATAAAAACTAAAAACTAGATGAAAATAGCATAAAAATAGATGGATGCAGGATACATGGAATAATTTAACATGTGGTTTCTGAAATTCTTTCATGCTGGTTATCGTAGATATCGACCTCTAACTGTGTTACAGGGAGATGGATATCACGTTCGATCCTGTTTTTAAATCTTTGTTTATGGATCTTTAATGCATAATAATATATGTTGTTTTGACTCTGGATTTTCGAATTGGGCATGATGTATGTGTGAGAGATGTACTGTCTGCGATGATGCGTTTCTTAGATGCTTCTGGGTTTTCGAATCAGTCATGATGTATGAGGATGCGTAAGAGATGTACCTGACTGATGTATACGATGATGCGTTTCTTAGCTGCGTCGATAGGCTCTGCTATTCAGAAGCGTGGGGCTTCAACAGAGGGCTCTGCTATTCAGAAGCATAAACCTTCAACAGAGGAAATTTTGAGAGCACTCAAAACTTAACACAAACAAGCTCTGCTTTATTACACTAGGCAAATGCCTTATTTATAGTACATGAGGGCTGCTACTGCATACGTGCTATTATTGACACTACATTATTGTGTCTGGCACTTACAAATAAAGACAAACTATAGGATGGTGACTAGCACCTAATTTACATAATTGAAAACAAATGACAAAAACTAAAATCTACATTATTACAAGATATGATGAGGGGAAGGGGCCGCAAATATTCTTTGTGTCAAATCCAAATCCTCACCACCGCGAAAAAATCGTCGTCTATAATAATTGAATGCTTTTGATGAGTGCTGTGTACTGTTGTGTATGATTCTTCCATTATCTCCATGAATGGTGTCTCTTCCTTGTTTTCTTGACAATAATTGCATTGCCAAAAGGGAAAACACGGATAAAAAGTACAAACTAGATGAAAATAGCATAAAAATAGATGGATGCAGGATACATGGAATGGTTTAACATGTGGTTTCTGAAACTCTTTCATGCTGGTTATCGTAGATATCGACCTCTAGCTGTGTTACAGGGAGATGGATATCACGTTCGATTCTATTTTTAAATCTTTGTTTATGGATCTTTAATGCATAATAATATCGGTTTTTTTGAATCTGGGTTTTCGAATCGGTCATGATGTATGAGGATGCGTAAGAGATGTACCTGACTAATGCATACGACGATGCGTTTCTTAGCTGCTTCGATAGGCTCTGCTATTCAGAAGCGCGGGGCTTCAACAGAGGGCTCTGCTATTCAGAAGCATAAAACTTCAACAGAAGAAATTTTGAGAGCACTCAAAACATAACACAAACAAGCTCTGCTCTATTACACTAGGCAAATGCCTTATTTATAGTACATGAGGGCTGCTACTGCATACGAGCTATTATTGACACTACATTATTGTGTCTAGCACTTACAAATAAAGACAAACTATAGGATGGTAACTAGCACCTAATTTACATAATTGAAAACACACGACAAAAACTAAAAGTCTACATTATTACAAGATATGATGAGGGGGATGGGCCACAAATATTCTTTGTGTCATATCCAAATCCTCACCACCGCGAAATAATCATCGTGCATAATAATTGAATGCTTTTGATGAGTGCTTAGTACTGTTGTGTACTATTCTTCCATTGTTTCCATGAATGGTGTCTCCTCCTTGTTTTCTTGACAATAATTGCATTGGTGACGTGGAAAATGCATAATATGCTTGCATAATTGTTTTTTAATTTCTGCAAGTAGAACGGCAAGATGATGCGAGAATTTTTCAAATGGTTCTTCAAATCGTTCTACAGCTTGCATTCCTTCAGTTGATATTTCTGTGTTAGTTGGTGTATATAGTAAAAATGTTTTGCTGCAATAATTTATTCTGACTTGTGATCTTTGTTCTTTTCCGTTGCCTATTCTTGAAGAGGCTAAATAGACTCCTGCTAGTGCAAAAATTAGATGATCTTGTGTTGGTGTTTCATGTGGAAGTTCGTCTTTAGTTGGCTTAGTTCCATTACTGATTCCCATGTATGCAAATGTAATGCTTGGAACTAGTAGTTGAGAGTCTTCATCGAAAAATGGATAACTGGAATGTAATTTAATGAATAAATCACGTTCCTTTGCAAAACGTGTTTTATAATGATAGATGACTGATTGAAAATTAGTTGGAAATTCACTGATGCACTGTAGGTTGTTTCCATTTAGGTAAATTGTATCAATGAATCCATGGGTGAAATATTCCCAAAGAGTCATTGGATCGGTAAGGTTGGCTAAGAAAATTGCTTTTGGGCCTGGTTTTCGTATGACTGGGTAAAAGCCCATTAGTGAATGGACCTCTGTGTATGAAACTAGGCTATCCCATAACTTTGCAAATTTTTCCGTGGTTGGTTTTTTCATTAATTCTTTTTCTTTGGTAAATGGTATAGCTTGTAAGGCTGCTTTGGCTGCTTTAGCTACATTTAATTGGTTTAAAGATTTTGGTTGTGGTTCTGTTTTTGGAAGGGTTCCAAGAATGGTTGTCTTTGATGATTTTTCAACGGCTTCAGTTGTAACCGTTTTGTATGCTTCTCTAAATGCTGTTTCTGCTTCGACTTTTGTTTTGTAACTTTTGTGTGTAATGTTCTTTCCAACGATATGAGAATTTGCAATTCCCCAATCGTTATAGATTCCTTTGTGTGGTCCGTTAAAAATAACGTACCATTTCTTTGTCTCTGCATCACTTGATTGTTGATGAGTTTTGAATATTTCTTGAGAGTTACAAGTGGATGATGATGGCTTCTCCTGTCGTTTATCGGAACTGTCTGATGAAATTTGCTGGACTGTTGGTGTAGGTGGAATTGTTGAACTGCGTGTTGACTTTTCTGCTTCTTCTTTGGCTGGAGTGAACTGTGTTGACAATATCTGTAGTGTTTGTTGGAGCTGTTCTTCTTCTTTCTTGATTGTCTCTAGTTGCTTTATCATGGCTGCTTTTTGTTCCTGCTTCTGTTTTAACTGGTGCTGGATTTGCTTCATTATGGCTTCCATTCTCTTGTCAATGTATCTGCTATGTGATTGTGTTCGCTCTTTATGTACCTGTAATGTGTATAAGATGATACTTGCGTATCACTGAATACTTTTGATGATATTTTCATATCACTGTATGCTTCTGATGATACTTTCGTATCAATGTATACTTTTGATGATACTTTCGTATCACTGTATGCTTCTGATGATACTTTCGTATCAATGTATACTTTTGATGATACTTTCGTATCACTGTATGCTTATGATGATACTTTCGTATCAATGTATGCTTTTGATGATACTTTCGTATCACTGTATACTTCTGATGATACTTTCGTATCAATATATGCTATTACTTTCTGATTATGTATTGTAGTTGTTTTGAATGTACTATTAGGGTTAATTTTGGGTTTTTCTTTACTCTTTTTATTGTTAGTCATGACAACTATTTTCATATAGTTGTTCTAATATATCATTATTTATATAATCTATTTTTGTTAATATGATATTTTTACAACTATCTTCTTTATTAGTATTTTCTTTATTTCTTTTATACTTTTTAAACCATGTTTTTGATTTTTGTAAAATGTTTTTGATTACCATGTTAAGGGTGGTCTAATTGAAAGAGGTTGTTTATTATTTTTAACTTCTAATAATTTATAAATTTGTTCAAGCAAATTTTGTGTTAGATTAATTTTTGTAATATCTCTGGAATTTGATTTATCAATAAGTGTTTATTTATTTCTATGAGATTATTTAATTTTTTATTTATTATATTCATTTTTTCGTTGATCGTCATTTCGTCTTTCATTTATAATTCTATATCATATAATTTACTACTAGATGATTCTGTCATATTCTTAAGCTTAATGACCTAATCATTTCTTTTATTTCTTCAATATTTTCATCTTTTCTATTTTCTGTAGATGTTGAAGGTTGTATTTCTGAAATAGAGGATCTTCCTATAATTGTTGAAATTGGCGGTTCTATAATTGGGACTCTTTTAACTAAAGGTGTAATTATTTGCTGTCGAAAATCTGTTTCATAAACTGGTTTATTATCTATTCTTTTTGGTGACTCGAGTGATAATAAAGGTTCAAATAATTTATCGATATGAATTCTATCTTCTGTTTTAAATGTAATACTATGATGAGAATTTGTTAGTGCATAGTTTATTTGATATGTTAAAGTAAAAGGATGATTTCCTTTTAACATAAAATTTTGTCTTAATAATTTATATCTTACTGTAATACTATTACTTAGATTTCTATCTTTTAAACTAAGTCCTAATTGTATATTTATATTAAATTTTATTTTTCCTTCAATTAAATTTCCTTTTCCTTTGGCTATAATACTTTCTTGACTATTAATTATACGATCATCTCTAATTTCTAATTCTATTGGTGTATCTAAATCACTAAAGGTACTTTTCAAAATTACTTGAATTGTAGATATATGAATATAAGCTATCCTTGATCGACCTATTTCTTTGATATGTTGTATTTTATTTTTGATCTGTTGTTTATTAATAATAGGTATAATTATATTTCCTTGAGTTGACTCTATAGGTATTGGTTCTTCACCTACTATTTTACCATAGTAAATAATATTTTTTCTTGAAAATAGATTTTTAAGTGTATCGTATTTAAAATTATGTTTTTCTGATAATGTAAAATTTGATTTTCTAATAGCATATTTATTTATATTATTTTTGCTAACTAAAGCATCAAATATATATCCTGATTCATTTTCTTCGTTATTAATAATTATGGGTTCATTAGTTTCGTTAGATGTAGACATTATAAAATATGATTTTAATTATTATTTATTATTTAAATTGTTACTTGTTGTAGATTAGATCGTTGTTTATCTTTACTAATTATCATAATCATAACTTAGCTTTCTTATTTTTCTAATTAAATCGTTATTTGTCTTATTACTTAGATTGTTGCTTAGCTCTTCGGCTTATCATAAAATCGTTACTTATCATTAATAAAATCGTTAATTATCATAAATAAAATCGTTGCTTAGCATAAATAAAATCGTTGCTTAGCTCTAAAAGATAATACAAAATTATGATGATAATAATTCATAAAACATCAGTACGTACTATGACGCTCTGATACCAAAAGGGAAAACACGGATAAAAAGTAAAAACTAGATGAAAATAGCATAAAAATAGATGGATGTAGGATACATGGAATGGTTTAACATGTGGTTTCTGAAATTCATTCATGCTGGTTATCGTAGATATCGACCTCTAACTGTGTTACAGGGAGATGGATATCACGTTCGATTCTATTTTTAAATCTCTGTTTATGGATCTTTAATGCATAATAATATCGGTTGTTTTGAATCTGGGTTTTCGAATCGGTCATGATGTATGAGGATGCGTAAGAGATGTACCTGATTGATGTATACGACGATGCGTTTCTTAGCTGCTTCGATAGGCTCTGCTATTCAGAAGCGCGGGGCTTCAACAGAGGGCTCTGCTATTCAGAAGCATAAAACTTCAACAGAGGAAATTTTGAGAGCACTCAAAACTTAACACAAACAAGCTCTGCTCTATTACACTAGGCAAATGCCTTATTTATAGTACATGAGGGCTACTACTGCATACGTGCTATTATTGACACTACATTATTGTGTCTAGCACTTACAAATAAAGACAAACTATAGGATGGTAACTAGCACCTAATTTACATAATTGAAAACAAACGACAAAAACTAAAAGTCTACATTATTACAAGATATGATGAGGGGGATGGGCCACAAATATTCTTTGTGTCATATCCAAATCCTCACCACCGCGAAATAATCGTCGTGCATAATAATTGAATGCTTTTGATGAGTGCTTAGTAATGTTGTGTACTATTCTTCCATTATTTCCATGAATGGTGTCTCCTCCTTGTTTTCTTGACAATAATTGCATTGGTGACGTGGAAAATGCATAATATGCTTGCATAATTGTTTTTTAATTTCTGCAGGTAGAACGGCAATATGATGCGAGAATTTTTCAAATGGTTCTTCAAATCGTTCTACAGCTTGCATTCCTTCAGTTGATATTTCTGTGTCAGTTGGTGTATATAGTAAAAATGTTTTGCTGCAATAATTTATTCTGACTTGTGATCTTTGTTCTTTTCCGTTGCCTATTCTTGAAGAGGCTAAATAGACTCCTGCTAGTGCAAAAATTAGATGATCTTGTGTTGGTGTTTCATGTGGAAGTTCGTCTTTAGTTGGCTTAGTTCCATTACTGATTCCCATGTATGCAAATGTAATGCTTGGAACTAGTAGTTGAGAGTCTTCATCGAAAAATGGATAACTGGAATGCAATTTAATGAATAAGAAATACCTGAAGAAGTAAAAGATGAAAATATAGAAAATGACGTCGAAGTAGTATATGATTTTACATCCGATGAAGAAAATCCATATAATAATCCTTATACTACTTTTGGAATAAAACGAAATAAATCATATGTAGAAGATGATTATCAAAATCAATATATATATGGACCACCATCTTTACAAGAAAACTATTTATATAGAAAAGGTATGGTTAAAAATAAACAAAATAAATGGGAAAAAGTACCGCCACAATATATACCAAAATTATTCAACACCACTCCAACACCTATAGATATTCTTTCTATCGATTGTGATCTAGATCCAGAAACAAAAATACAAGATTGGAGTAATCAAATGGGTATACAAATTCAATTAACCGACGAACTTAGAAACCTACATCCAAGAAATTTTTTAAGCTATATTATGCATAAGACACAAGGAAATGTTTATCGTTTTCTATCATCTTTAGAAGAAGATGAACTATCTAGAATAGCAACTACCGATGCAATGGAAACTTTTAGGAAAGTCTTAGATAAAATTCTCCAAGAATTTGTAGGAAAAAAGGTAGAAGACAATGAATCAAAAGAAGCCTTTAGAAATAAAGCATTATGGCATTTAACAAATTTAAGAATATGTAATATGTGTTATTTAGATGCATTTATATGTGAATTTTCCGAACAATATTATTATTTAGATCTACCAAGACAAAAATTAGCATTAGACATGTTTTATCAAAAACTACCATCTACTGTCTGTCAAAGTGTATTAAAATATTTTAACAAGCTTTCACAAGAAGGTAAAATAGCATAATCATTAGGTGCTCGAATAAACGTTTTGAAAGAATGGATGAAAGATAAATGTCTAAAACAAAAAACTAAAATTGACGCGCAGATTGATTTATGTTGTGAAAAACAATTTAATCAAATTGGTTAATATAGTTGTAAAAATAATAACAAGCGTAAAAGAAAAAAGAAAGTTTGGAAAAAACAAACATATAAACCAAAATATAAACAATACTATAAAAATGGAGAAAGAAAATATTTTAGAAATCGAAAACAAGAAAGAAAAAATATAAATCAAATCCAAACTATTGTCCATCTAAGAAAAAAGATTGCAGATGTTGGCTATGTCAAGAAAAAGGACATAAAGCCTACGAATGCCCAACAAAAGGAAAGAAAGCAAAAGAAACAAATATATTAAAAATTGCTTATGACATAGGATATGAACCAATTGAAGATTCAGATATAGATTCAGATATTGATATCTATGCATATACTACCGATTCAAATACCGAATCCGATATTGAAAACGAATAAGTATTCAAAGCAAAAGTATACATTGATACGAAAGTATCATCAGAAGCATATATTGATACGAAAGTATCATGAGAAACGAAAGTATCATCAAAAGCATACATTGATACGAAAGTATCATCAGAAGCATACAGTGATACGAAAGTATCATCAAAAGTATACATTGATACGAAAGTATCATCAGAAGCATACAGTGATACGAAAGTATCATCAAAAGTATACATTGATACGAAAGTATCATCAGAAGCATACAGTGATATGAAAATATCATCAAAAGTATTCAGTGATACGCAAGTATCATCTTATACACATTACAGGTACATAAAGAGCGAACACAATCACATAGCAGATACATTGACAAGAGAATGGAAGCCATCATGAAGCAAATCCAGCACCAGTTAAAACAGAAGCAGGAACAAAAAGCAGCCATGATAAAGCAACTAGAGACAATCAAGAAAGAAGAAGAACAGCTCCAACAAACACTACAGATATTGTCAACATAATTCACTCCAGCCAAAGAAGAAGCAGAAAAGTCAACAGGTAGTTCAACAATTCCACCTACACCAACAGTCCAGCAAATTTCATCAGACAGTTCCGATAAACGATAGGAGAAGTCATCATCATCCACTTGTAACTCTCAAGAAATATTCAAAACTCATCAACAATCAAGTGATGCAGAGACAAAGAAATGGTACATTATTTTTAACGGACCACACAAAGGAATCTATGACGATTGGGGAATTGTAAATTCTCATATCGTTGGAAAGAATGTTACACATAAAAGTTACAAAACAAAAGTTGAAGCAGAGACAGCATTTAGAGAAGCATACAAAACGGTTACAACTGAAGCCGTTCAAAAATCATCAAAGACAATCGTTCTTGGAACACTTCCAGTTCTTGGAACACTCCCAAAAACAGATCTAAATCCAAAATCCCTAAACCAATTACACGCAGCAAAAACAGCCTTACAAGCCATACCATTTACCAAAGAAAAAGAATTAATGAAAAAACCTACCACAGAAAAATTCGTAAAGTTATGGGACAACCTAGTTTCATACACAGAGGTCCATTCACTAATGGGCTTTTACCCAGTCATACGAAAACCAGGCCCAAAAGCAATTTTCTTAGCCAACCTTACCGATCCAATGACTCTTTGGGAATATTTCACCCATGGATTCATTGATACAATTTACCTAAATGGAAACAATCTACAGTGCATCAGTGAATTTCCAACTAATTTTCAATCAGTCATCCGTCATTACAAAACATGTTTTGCAAAGGAACGTGATTTATTCATTAAATTACATTCTAGTTATCCATTTTTCGATGAAGACTCTCAACTACTAGTTCCAAGCATTTCATTTGCATACATGGGAATCAGTAATGGAACTAAGCCAACTAAAGACGAACTTCCACATGAAACACCAACACAAGATCATCTAATTTTTGCACTAGCAGGAGTCTATTTAGCCTCTTCAAGAATAGGCAACAGAAAAAAACAAAGATCACAAGTCAGAATAAATTATTGCAGTAAAACATTTTTACTATATACACCAACTGACACAAAAATATCAACTGAAGGAATGTAAGCTGTAGAACGATTTGAAGAACCATTTGAAAAATTCTCGCATCATCTTACCGTTCTACCTACAGAAATTAAAAAACAATTATGCAAGCATATTATGCATTTTCCACGTCACCAATGCAATTATTGTCAAGAAAACAAGGAGGAGACATCATTCATGGAAATAATGGAAGAATAGTACACAACAGTACTAAGCACTCATCAAAAGCATTCAATTATTATGCACGACGATTATTTCACGGTGGTGAGGATTTGGATTTGACACAAAGAATATTTGTGGCCCCTTCCCCTCATCATATCTTGTAATAATGTAGACTATTAGTTTTTGTCGTTTGTTTTCAATTATGTAAATTAGGTGCTAGTCACCATCCTATAGTTTGTCTTTATTTGTAAGTGCTAGACACAATAATGTTGTGTCAATAATAGCATGTATGCAGTAGCAGCCCTCATGTACTATAAATAAGGCATTTGCCTAGTGTAATAAATCAGAGCTTGTTTGTGTTAAGTTTTGAGTGCTCTCAAAATTTCCTCTGTTGATGTTTTATACTTCTGAATAGCAGAGCGGATATCATCGGATATCAACGAATTATCCACGAAGCATCTAAGAAACGCATCGTCGCAGACACATCACTCAGGTACATCTCTCACACATCCTCACACATACATCATGTCCGATTCAAAAATCCAGATTCAAAACAACCGATATTATTATGCATTAAAGATCCATAAACAAAGATTTAAAAACAGAATCGAACGTGATATCCATCTCCCTGTAACACAGTTAGAGGTCGATATCTACGATAACCAGCTAAAGTATTTACACGCAAGTATTTCAGAAACCACATGTTAAATTATTCCATGTATCCGGCATCCATCTATTTTTATGCTATTTTCATCTAGTTTTTACTTCTTATCCGTGTTTTCCCTTTTGGTATCAGAGCTAAGCAACGATTTTATTTATGATAAGCAACGATTTTATTTATGATAATTAACGATTTTATTAATGATAAGTAACGATTTTATGATAAGCCTAAGAGCTAAGCAACAATCTAAGTAATAAGACAAATAACGATTTAATTAGAAAAATAAGAAAGCTAAGTTATGATTATGATAATTAGTAAAGATAAACAACGATCTAATCTACAACAAGTAACAATTTAAATAATAAATACTAATTAAAATCATATTTTATAATGTCTACATCTAACGAAACTAATTAACCCATAATTATTAATAACGAAGAAAATGAATCAGGATATATATTTGATGCTTTAGTTAGCAAAAATAATATAAATAAAGATGCTATTAGAAAATCAAATTTTACATTATCAGAAAAACATAATTTTAAATACGATACACTTAAAAATCTATTTTCAAGAAAAAATATTATTTACTACGGTAAAATAGTAGGAGAAGAACCAATACAAGTCAACTCAAGGAAATATAATTATACCTATTATTAATAAACAACAGATCAAAAATAAAATACAACATATCAAAGAAATATATCGATCAAAGATAGCATATATTCATATATCTACAATTCAAGTAATTTTGGAAAGTACTTTTAGTGATTTAGATACACCAATAGAATTAGAAATTAGAGATGATCGTATAATTAATAGTCAAGAAAGTATTATAGCCAAAGGAAAAGGAAATTTAATTGAAGGAAAAATAAAATTTAATATAAATATACAATTAGGACTTAGTTTAAAAGATAGAAATCTAAGTAATAGTATTACAGTAAGATATAAATTATTAAGACAAAATTTTATGTTAAAAGGAAATCATCCTTTTACTTTAACATATTAAATAAACTATGCACTAACAAATTCTCATCATAGTATTACATTTAAAACAGAAGATAGAATTCATATCGATAAATTATTTAAACCTTTATTATCACTCGAGTCACCAAAAAGAATAGATAATAAACCAGTTTATGAAACAGATTTTCGACAACAAATAATTACACCTTTAGTTAAAAGAGACCCAATTATAGAACCGCAAATTTCAACAATTATAGGAAGATCCTCTATTTCATAAATACAACCTTCAACATCTACAGAAAATAGAAAAGATGAAAATATTGAAGAAATAAAAGAAATGATTAGGTCATTAAGCTTAAGAATATGACAGAATCATCTAGTAGTAAATTATATGATATAGAATTACAAATGAAAGACGAAATGACGATCAACGAAAAAATGAATATAATAAATAAAAAATTAAATAATCTCATAGAAATAAATAAACACTTATTGATAAATCAAATTCCAGAGATATTACAAAAAATTAATCTAACACAAAATTTGCTTGAACAAATTTATAAAATATTAGAAGTTAAAAATAATAAACAACCTCTTTCAATTAGACCACCCTTAACATGGTAATCAAAAATATTTTACAAAAATTAAAAACATGGTTTAAAAAGTATAAAAGAAATAAAAAAAATACTAATAAAAAAGATAGTTGTAAAAATATCATATTAACAAAAATAGATTATATAAATGAAGATATATTAGATCAATTATTTGAAAGTAATTGTTTTGTCAACACAGTTTACTCCAGCCAAAGAAGAAGCAGAAAAGTCAACAGGCAGTTCAACACTTCCAGTTCTTGGAACACTCCCAAAAACAGATCTACATCCAAAATCCCTAAACCAATTACACGCAGCAAAAACAGCCTTACAAGCCATACCATTTACCAAAGAAAAAGAATTAATGAAAAAACCAACCACAGAAAAATTCGCAAAGTTATGGGATAGCCTAGTTTCATACACAGAGGTCCATTCAGTAATGGGCTTTTACCCAGTCATATGTAAACCAGGCCCAAAAGCAATTTTCTTAGCCAACCTTACCGATCCAATGAATATTCCCAAAGAGTCATTGGATCGGTAAGGTTGGCTAAGAAAATTGCTTTTGGGCCTGGATTTCGTATGACTGGTTAAAAGCCCATTAGTGAATGGACCTCTGTGTATGAAACTAGGCTATCCCATACCTTTGCAAATTTTTCTGTGGTTGGTTTTTTCATTAATTCTTTTTCTTTGGTAAATGGTATAGCTTGTAAGACTGCTTTGGCTGCGTTTAATTGGTTTAAAGATTTTGGTTGTGGTTCTGTTTTTGGAAGGGTTCCAAGAATGGTTGTCTTTGATGATTTTTCAACGGCTTCAGTTGTAACCGTTTTGTATGCTTCTCTAAATGTTGTTTCTGCTTCGACTTTTGTTTTGTAACTTTTGTGTGTAACGTTCTTTCCAACGATATGAGAATTTGCAATTCCCCAATCATTATAGATTCCTTTGTGTGGTCCGTTAAAAATAACGTACCATTTCTTTGTTTCTGCATCACTTGATTGTTGATGAGTTTTGAATATTTCTTGAGAGTTACAAGTGGATGATGATGGCTTCTCCTGTTGTTTAACGGTACTGTCTGATGAAATTTGCTGGACTGTTGGTGTAGGTGGATTTGTTGAACTGCCTGTTGACTTTTCTGCTTCTTCTTTGGCTGGAGTGAACTGTGTTGACAATATCTGTAGTGTTTGTTGGAGTTGTTCTTCTTCCTTCTTGATTGTCTCTAGTTGCTTTATCATGGCTGCTTTTTGTTCCTGCTTCTGTTTTAACTGGTGCTGGATTTGCTTCATGATGGCTTCCATTCTCTCGTCAATGTATCTGCTATGTGGTTGTGTTCGCTCTTTATGTACCTGAGATATGGATGGAATTGGTGTAATTGTAGCTGCCAACGGATTAACCTTCCTCGACAATAATC
Organism: Cichorium intybus; assembly: GCA_023525715.1. Lineage (NCBI taxonomy): Eukaryota > Viridiplantae > Streptophyta > Magnoliopsida > Asterales > Asteraceae > Cichorium > Cichorium intybus. The sequence goes on from CM042017.1 coordinate 51,594,946, forward strand.
TTCTTGTAGTTTATATCGCCAGAATCCTAACATATATTTTGAATCTGTTCGGAGTTCAAGTCTTGTTTGTAATAAGTCGATCTTCCATTTCTTCAAGGTTCTTAGACATGCTAGTGTTTCTCATTCATGTGTGCTATAGTTTTGTTCAGTTTGGGAAAATGTTCCCGATACATATTTGCATAATTTTTTCTCATATTTATCAGTTTTTAATACTTCTGATGATACTTGCGTATCACTGTTTACTTTTGATGATGCTTTCGTATCACTGTATGCTTCTGATGATACTTTCGTATCACTGTTTACTTTTGATGATACTTTCGTATCACTGTATGCTTCTGATGAGTTAGATAAAAGGTTTCCCTCAGTATCCAAACCCAATAATATTTTTCCATGTATAATAGCTTTTAGGCATCCTGCCCATGTATCTTTTGATGCATCCGTTTCGACTATTAAAAAATCGTCCGGTTGCGAATTGTATAATGTTGGTAAAACATGAATCTTTTCTTTTATATTTTTGACTAAAATAGTATCTTCGTTGGTCCATGACCATGGTGTTTTTTCGGATACTTTCTTTTGTAAAATTCTTCTTTCTTTTGTTAAATTTTTTAGAAAACCTTGTTCTGCGATGTAGTTTAAACAGCCAAGAAAACGTTGTATTTGTTTCCGGTCTTCTAGTTTATCGAGAAATAAATACAATTTTTCTCGAACATTATCCGTTAAAGAAAGATGTCCATTTTCTTCGATTTTTAATCCTAAATATTCAACTTTAGTTTCTAAAAGTTTAGATTTCTAATCTCTGTTTATGGAACTTTAATGCATAATAATATCGGTTGTTTTGAATCTGGGTTTTCGAATCGGTCTCTAATACCAAAAGGGAAAACATGGTTACAAAACTGAATAATAAAAGATAATAAAAATTATGATGATAATAATTCATAAAACATCAGTACGTACTATGACGCTCTGATATCAAAGGGGAAACATGAATAAAAAGTAAAAACTAGATGAAAATAGCATAAAAATAGATGGATGCAGGATACATGGAATAATTTAACATGTGGTTTCTGAAATTCTTGAGTGTAAATACTTTAGCTAGTTATCGTAGATATCGACCTCTAACTGTGTTACAGGGAGATGGATATCACGTTCGATCGTGTTTTTAAATCTTTGTTTATGGATCTTTAATGCATAATAATATCGGTTGTTTTGAATCTGGATTTTTGAATCGGGCATGATGTATGTGTGAGGATGTGTGAGAGATGTACCTGACTGATGTATACGACGATGCGTTTCTTAGCTGCTTCGATAGGCTCTGCTATTCAGAAGCGCGGGGCTTCAACAGAGGGCTCTGCTATTCAGAAGCATAAAACTTCAACAGAGGAAATTTTGAGAGCACTCAAAACTTAACACAAACAAGCTCTGATTTATTACACTAGGCAAATGCCTTATTTATAGTACATGAGGGCTGCTACTGCATACGTGCTATTATTGACACTACATTATTGTGTCTAGCACTGACAAATAAAGACAAACTATAGGATGGTGACTAGCACCTAATTTACATAATTGAAAACAAACGACAAAAACTAAAAGTCTACATTATTACAAGATATGATGAGGGGAAGGGGCCACAAATATTCTTTGTGTCAAATACAAATCCTCACCACCGCGAAATAATCGTCGTGCATAATAATTGAATGCTTTTGATGAGTGCTTAGTACTGTTGTGTACTATTCTTCCATTATTTCCATGAATGGTGTCTCCTCCTTGTTTTCTTGACAATAATTGCATTGGTGACGTGGAAAATGCATAATATGCTTGCATAATTGTTTTTTAATTTCTGCAGGTAGAACGGCAAGATGATGCGAGAATTTTTCAAATGGTTCTTCAAATCGTTCTACGGCTTGCATTCCTTCAGTTGATATTTCTGTGTCAGTTCGTGTATATAGTAAAAATGTTTTGCTGCAATAATTTATTCTGACTTATGATCTTTGTTCTTTTCCGTTGCCTATTCTCGATAGGCTCTGCTATTCAGAAGCGCGGGGCTTCAACAGAGGGCTCTGCTATTCAGAAGCATAAAACTTCAACAGAGGAAATTTTAAGAGCACTCAAAACTTAACACAAACAAGCTCTCCTTTATTACACTAGGCAAATGCCTTATTTATAGTACATGAGGGCTGCTACTGCATACGTGCTATTATTGACACTACATTATTGTGTCTAGCACTTACAAATAAAGACAAACTATAGGATGGTGACTAGCACCTAATTTACATAATTGAAATTGATGAGTTTTGAATATTTCTTGAGAGTTACAAGTGGATGATGATGGCTTCTCCTGTCGTTTATCGGAACTGTCTGATGAAATTTGCTGGACTGTTGGTGTAGGTGGAATTGTTGAACTGCCTGTTGACTTTTCTGCTTCTTCTTTGGCTGGAGTGAACGGTGTTGACAATAACTGTAGTGTTTGTTGGAGCTGTTCTTCTTCTTTCTTGATTGTCTCTAGTTGCTTTATCATGGCTGTTTTTTGTTCCTGCTTCTGTTTTAACTGCTGCTGGATTTGCTTCATGATGGCTTCCATTCTCTCGTCATTGTATCTGCTATGTGGTTGTGTTCGCTCTTTATGTACCTGTAATGTGTATAAGATGATACTTGTGTATCACTGAATACTTTTGATGATATTTTCATATCACTGTATGCTTCTGATGATACTTTCGTATCAATGTATACTTTTGATGATACTTTCGTATCACTGTATGCTTCTGATGATACTTTCGTATCAATGTATGCTTTTGATGATACTTTCGTATCACTGTATACTTCTGATGATACTTTCGTATCAATATATGCTTCTGATGATACTTTCGTATCAATGTATACTTTTGCTTTGAATACTTATTCGTTTTCAATATCGGATTCAGTATTTGAATCGGTAGTATATGCATAGATATCAATATCTGAATCTATATCTGAATCTTCAATTGGTTCATATCCTATGTCATAAGCAATTTTTAATATATTTGTTTCTTTTGCTTTCTTTCCTTTTGTTGGGCATTCGTAGGCTTTATGTCCTTGTTCTTGACATAGCCAACATCTGCAATCTTTTTTCTTAGATGGACAATATTTTGGATTTGATTTATATTTTTGCTTATATTGATTCCGATTTCTAAAATATTTTCTTTCTCCATTTTTATAGTATTGTTTATATTTTGGTTTATATGTTTGTTTTTTCCAAACTTTCTTTTTTCTTTTACGCTTGTTATTATTTTTACAACCATATTGACCAATTTGATTAAATTGTTTTTCAAAATTACTTGAATTGTAGATATATGAATATAAGCTATCTTTGATCGATCTATTTCTTTGATATGTTGTATTTTATTTTTGATCTGTTGTTTATTAATAATAGGTATAATTATATTTCCTTGAGTTGACTCTATAGGTATTGCTTCTGCACCTATTATTTTGCCGTAGTAAATAATATTTTTTCTTGAAAATAGATTTTTAAGTGTATCGTATTTAAAATTATGTTTTTCTAATAATGTAAAATTTGATTTTCTAATAGCATCTTTATTTATATTATTTTTGCTAACTAAAGCATCAAATATATATCCTGATTCATATGCTTCGTTATTAATAATTATGGGTTCATTAGTTTCGTTAGATGTAGACATTATAAAATATGATTTTAATTAGTATTTATTATTTAAATTGTTACTTGGTGTAGATTAAATCGTTGTTTATCTTTACTAATTATCATAATCATAACTTAGCTTTCTTATTTTTCAAATTAAATCGTTATTTGTCTTATTACTTAGATTGTTGCTTAGCTCTTAGGCTTATCATAAAATCGTTACTTATTATTAATAAAATCGTTAATTATCATAAATAAAATCGTTGCTTAGCATAAATAAAATCGTTGCTTAGCATAAATAAAATCTATGCTTGGCTCTGATACCAAAAGGGAAAACATGGTTACAATACTGAATAATAAAAGATAATACAAAATTATGATGATAATAATTCATAAAACATCAGTACGTACTATGACGCTCTGATACCAAAAGGGAAAACATGAATAAAAAGTAAAAACTAGATGAAAATAGCATAAAAATAGATGGATGCAGGATACATGGAATAATTTAACATGTGGTTTCTGAAATTCTTGCGTGTAAATACTTTAGCTGGTTATCGTAGATATCGACCTCTAACTGTGTTACAGGGAGATGGATATCACGTTCGATCCTGTTTTTAAATCTCTGTTTATGGATCTTTAATGCATAATAATATCGGTTGTTTTGAATCTGGATTTTTGAATCGGGCATGATGTATGTGTGAGGATGTGTGAGAGATGTACCTGACTGATGTGTCTGTGACGATGCGTTTCTTAGATGCTTCGTGGATAATTCGTGGATATCCGATGATATCCGCTCTGCTATTCAGAAGTATAAAACTTCAACAGAGGAAATTTTGAGAGCACTCAAAACTTAACACAAACAAGCTCTGCTCTATTACACTAGGCAAATGCCTTATTTATAGTACATGAGGGACTCTTCTAGAGTCTACATTATACGTGCTATTATTGACACTACATTATTGTGTCTAGCACTTACAAATAAAGACAAACTATAGGATGGTGACTAGCACCTAATTTACATAATTGAAAACAAACGACAAAAACTAAAAGTCTATATTATTACAAGATATGATGAGGGGAAGGGGCCACAAATATTCTTTGTGTCAAATCTAAATCCTCACCACCGCGAAATAATCGTCGTGCATAATAATTGAATGCTTTTGATGAGTGATTAGTACTGTTGTGTACTATTCTTCCATTATTTCCATGAATGGTGTCTCCTCCTTGTTTTCTTGACAATAATTGCATTGGTGACGTGGAAAATGCATAATATGCTTGCATAATTGTTTTTTAATTTCTGCAGGTAGAACGGCCAGATGATGCGAGAATTTTTCAAATGGTTCTTCGAATCGTTCTACAGCTTGCATTCCTTCAGCTGATATTTCTGTGTCAGTTGGTGTATATAGTAAAAATGTTTTACTGCAATAATTTATTCTGACTTGAGATCTTTGTTCTTTTCTGTTGCCTATTCTTGAAGAGGCTAAATAGACTCCTTGATGAAAATATAAAAAGACTGATCACCACAAATAAAGGTTCGCACCGTTTACTGTGTGACAGAAATATATATTAAAGATAATATGCGGAATAAAAATAAATACTGGAAAGCTATAAATGACTGAAAGTTATAAATGAAATAAATACGAGAAAGCTATAAATAAATAAATACGAGAAAGCTATAAATAAATAAATACGAGAAAGCTATAAATAAATAAATACAAGAAAGATATAAATAAATAAGTACGAGAAAGCTATAAATGACTGCAAGCAAAAATAAAATATATAAATACGTATATAGTAAGTTAGTAGGTGAAGTTAGAACGGGACTGTGGAACGACTTCTTTGTCAAGTTGTTAGTCAAATAAATGACTAACAGGTTTGGGGTTGGACGGGATCCTAAAAGATTGTGTCTCTATTTGTTCAATGTTCGATCCAGTACTTGATTATGTAACAAAATATTTATTCAAAGTTTTGTCACACAATTGTTTATATAGTATTACAAATTACACTGGTTTGAATGCAATTGTTTTAAGGTATTTCTGGGTAAAGATATGTTTGTGTATAGGAAAGGGTAAGTAACACGGGGTAAGTTGGTATTTTGAGAGGGGTATTTTCGGAACGAAAATGAGCACGGGGCTTGTAGCTTTTGCTTGGTTTCCACACGGGAAGTTTTCAAGGCTTAGAAGGAATTCCGGGTTTTGTGTATGAGCACGGTTCGTGTTTGTTATGCTTTGATCGACACGGGTCGTGTTCACGTAGTTTGCATGCAAAGATCAAGAATTTGTAGAAAAAAATCTCTCTCAATCTCTCAATCTGTCTTCTGAGTTGTAGGTAAGGTCCTGAAGAATTTGTAGTAAAAAATCTCTCTCAATCTCTCTTCTGAGTTGTGGCCAGTAAATTCGTTTTTGACCAAATAAAAACTGATGTCGAAAATCAGCAAGGTGGTGATTGTTGAGGTGATTTGAAATGGTTTTTGGAGGAGGTTTTTGGATGGTTTTTGGAGGGTGTTTGGAGGATTTTTGGAGAGTATTTTGAGGTTGTTTTAGTTGTTCTTGAAGGTTGAAGTTTGCAAGAGTTATTCTTGGTTTTGATCTTGGTGTTCTTGGTGTTTTTGGTTTTGATCTTGGTGTTCTTGGTGTTTTTGGTTTTGATCTTGGTGTTCTTGGTGTTTTTGGAGAGTGTTTGGAAGTTGGGAATAAGATGGTGGAAGTTGGAGAGGATTTGGTGGATTTTTGGATGATTTAAATGTGTTGTTATGAAAAAATGGTGTAAAAAAGGTTTATATATGGATTTGTAGAGGTTTTGGGTGGTTTTTAATAGTTTTTCGGAAGTTTAGGGACCAAAACTGTAATATTTTGTCTCAGAAACACGCGGACTTTGGGTCGGGTCGGTGGGTCGGTTCTCCGGGTCAACACGCGGGTCTTCTGTGAGGAGAAGTGGAGCGGTTCGGTTCGGATTCGTGGGCGGGTAAAGTCCGGTTCTTGGAGATGGGCTGGTGCTGAAGCTTGGGCTGGAGCTGCTGTTGGGCTTGAGCTAGAGAGTGGGCTGGTGCACTGTTGGTCTTGAGCTGGAGACTGGGCTGGAGCGTTGTTGGGCTGCTGAATTGTTTCTTGGGCTGGACTTGGAGCTGATCTTGGGCTGTTGCTGAATTTTGGCCTCTTTCCTTTATTTAATTTATTTAAAATCCGAAATTAATTAAAATAAATTAGGAAAAATTATTTTTAATTTATAAAATTAATTAAGTCTAATATAATAAATTATTTAGAAAATATATTTCCAAAAATTCATTTTAAATAGATTTAATTTAATTTTCTTTTATATATTTCTTTGTTTTGGCTTTAAAACTCATTTTCTAATTAAATTGCATCTTTTATTAAAATCAATTATTTAGAAAATAATTAAAACAATTATTCCTCAATAATTAAGTTTAATAAATGATAAATTTAACTCCAATCTTTTTTTTAAATTATTTTCTTATTTTCTCGTTTAATCGTTCAATCTCGAATCCACACAACCTGAAATAGACTTATAATATTTGTCAGATAATATAAAAATAGTTCGTCTTATTTCAATGATGGTCACATACAAAAACATTTTTCAACAATTTCCCCCTATGTGATCATTAATGAAATAAGGACAAATATAAACACATTAACAGTTTTAATATTGAAGATTTGAGATAAAAGTTGTCAATGATAAGATATATACAAAACCATTGTAATCATTTTGAAGGTTTGTGACTTGGTTTTACATATCTTATGTTTTGAAAAAGATTTTGAAGTCTGTTTGTTTCCGAATCTAAGTCTCGGGTTCGGTTATCAAAGGGTAGCCATATATGTATCTAAAGAAATTTCTTAAGATTTTATAGCATTATTTATGACAACAAGTGGTCTAACAGGTCGATTCAGATGAACGCTCATAGATATAGCTCACATTTCACTTGGGTGTTTGTTTTTCTGGCAGCAGAACAAGTTAATGATCACTAAAAATGAGTGATATCTCTCTCTGACGACTCACACTCATATTGGAGGTGTTCATCTATGCTTTTCCTGTAAAGTCATTTAGTCTCATTATTAGATAATCAATCACATAAGACTGGTTTCGGCATTACTCAGTGGGTTTCTTCATTCATGCCATTAACGTTCACTCTCTCTCCGTCGGGAAATACATGTAGAGGGGTTTAGCAATTTTCATAGTGCAGTTTGCAACTAAGAATCTTCAGTGATGAAGGCTACAGTATCCCGGGAAATCCATTGTTTTTGCAGCTTCTTCTTTGATGGTATCCTATTTGTTGATCAATATCGATTTATTGTAAAAAAGATATTTTGTTTTATCATTGAGAAGTTGCTACAATTGAGAATAATTTTTTTTTGTTTTTGGTTTTTTTTTTGTTTTGTAAGAGTATTTGTCTTGAGTGATTGAGATATCTTCTTTTCTGAAAAAGGAAATGGTTAAAAACAAATCGCGGGATTTTATGATATTTGTTTTGAAATAACCATTTGGTTGAAATTTTGTTTTGTTTGGTATTTCTTCGGTGAATGATTTGGCTTTCTTGTTGATTCGTCTTTAAGGATTGGATGTTGATAGATCCTTGTTTCTCCTTTGGCTTTCTTGTTGGGTATGTCGTTGTTTGGAGTCTTTTCATTTTGATGTTGTCTTCATTTTTGGTTGGCTTTTATCTAGGTAGGGATAGGTGGCATAAAAGACAATTTGTCTAGTATGTAAGAAATGAAAGTATCGTCCCTGGTCATTTTGATATCTAAGCAAAAATGAGACTGTGACAAGGTATAATCGTATATACCTTATAAGCAATAGTGACACACCTAAGCTCACAAGAAATGAATTCTACAGAGATTTAGATCGACGAGGCACAAATTCTCACATGGGTTTTGTTTTCATCTGAACCTCCTAACCTTATGTCCCTTGATTGTTTAAAATCGTCAATAATGAAATAAAATCGAAGGAAATAAAGTTATATACATTATGAAAAGTAGGAGATTTGAACCTTCACTCCAATTGAGAATCAATATGACTTAAAATCTTCATCGAGCATAAGCATCTGAAAATTAAGTCAAAATACGATTAATCACAAGGTTCTATAAAAGCTTATTATGGCAAGTCTTTTATTGTATTTTTGAAATTTTGATTTTCTGAATGTTTTTGGAAATTTTGGTTATTTGAATGTTTTTGGAAATTTTGGTTTTTAAGGAAAGATATGAAAATTATAAAAATCTAAAATCTTTTTGTCTTTTGAAGTTTTTTTAATTTTTTTTTGAATTAAATTAAACACACGTTTGTACAAACAAAAGGTAAAAGTTTAAGGATGGATGATATCTGGATTTAACATTCCTAGACGGCCTAGGAAGTATAGAAACTTTGTTTCATCGAGAGCCTTAGTGAAGACATCGGCAATTTGATCTTCGGTGTTTATGAAGTGTAATTCGATATGACCCTTTTGAATGTTGTCTTTAATGAAGTGATATCGAATATCGATGTGCTTTGTCATGGAATGGTGAACGGGATTGTGAGAAATGGCTATTGCACTGGTTGAGTCACAAAATATGGGAATTTGTGAAACTATGAAGCCATAGTCACGCAGTTGAGTTTGCATCCATATGACTTGTGAACAACAGCTGGCGGCAGCGACGTATTCAGCTTCTGCTGTTGATGTGGATACACAACTCTGTTTCTTTGAAGACCAACTCACTAGTCCACCTCCTAGGAATTGACAGCTACCAGATGTACTTTTCCTATCTAGCTTGCATCCTCCATAGTCTGAGTCGGTGAAAGCGTTCAGCTGAAAATCGGATTTAGCTGGATACCAAAGGCCAAGTTTGGGAGTGCCTTTTAGGTATTGAAGATGCGTTTCACAGCAATGACATGAGATTCCATAGGATTTGCTTGGTATCTGGCACAGACACAAGTAGAAAACATAATGTCAGGTCTGCTGGCAGTGAGGTATAATAGTGATCCGATCATTCCACGATATCTTTTCTGGTCAACGGGTTTGCCATTTAAGTCTGCATCGATTTTGTATCCAAAGGCCATTGGGGTTTTGGCAGTATTGGACTTGTCCATTGAAAATCGAGTGAGTAGGTTTTTGACATAATTCTCTTGGTTGATGAAAATTCCATCATTGGACTGTTTGATTTGAAGTCCGAGAAAAGTAGTCATCTCCCCAATCATGCTCATTTCAAATTTGCTCTTCATTAGATCTGCAAACTTAACACTCAAAGATTCATCAGTAGAACCGAAAATAATGTCATCAACATATATTTGTACGATTAAGAGATGTTTATTATAGATTTTTCGAAAGAGGGTTTGATCGATTGAACCTCTTTTAAAACCTGATGCTTCGAAAAAGGTTGACAAGGTGGCATACCAGGCACGGGGTGCTTGTTTTAAGCCATAGACAGCTTTCTGCAATTTGAAGCTGTGATGAGGAAAGTTGGGATCTTCAAAGCCTGGTGGTTGTTGGATATAAACATCTCGATCTAACTCTCCATGTAGGAATGCACATTTAACGTCCATTTGAAAAACTTTAAAGTTCTTATGTGCAGCATATGCGAGAAAGATGCGGATAGCTTCTATTCTGGCGACTGGAGCATATGTTTCATCATAGTCTATTTCTTCTTGTTGTGAATAGCCTTTGACTAGGAGACGTGCCTTGTTTCGACACACGACTCCTTGATCGTCTGTCTTGTTTCTGAATACCCATCTTGAACCTATGATAGTAACATCGGGTGGTGTAGGAACAAGATTCTATACGTCATTTCTTTCGAATTCAGCTAGCTCTTCTTGCATAGCTTTTACTCAGTCTGGGTCTTTGAGAGCAGTATGTATGGTTTTGGGTTCAGTCATGGATAGGAAGGCTCCAAATAAGCAATCATTGGCAGTTGCGGCTCTAGTTTGGATGCCTGAATTGGGATCTCCGATGATTAGGTCAGTGGGATGGTTTCTAGTCCATTTTATTAAACGATTTTCTTCCGTTGTAATAATAGAATTTTCAGTATCCCATTGTTCTTCTCCAGTAGTTTCTTCTTGGAAGAGGTTTGAAGGTTCCCCCATAAATGTTGCATTGGGATTGTTTTGGATATTTGGGGATGGAGTGGTAAAATCTGGGGTGGTTAAATTTGGAGTGGTTAAAGGAGGATTTGGTGTTTGTTCTAATGAGGAAGTATGTGTTTGTGGTTCCCCCTCAACTTGATCTGCAACATTTCTGTTTCTTTGTGGAGTTCCTTCATTGGGTGTTCCTGTAAGATCAATTTGAGTAGTTAGAATTTCAGAATTATAAGCAGTTTTAGGTTGTTCAAAAAGTAAATCAATATCAACTTCAATGTCTATGTCAGGAGATGGTGTTTGTGGAATTGGATTTTGAAAAATATTATCTATCATTTGTGAACCAAAATGTTCACGATCCAATTTTCTGACATAAAATTCATCGAAGTGGACATCGGTACTTTCTTCAATTACTCGTGTACGTTTGTTCAGTACTCGATAAGCAGCTGAAGAAAATGAGTAACCAAGGAAAATTCCTTCGTCCGACCTTGATTCAAATTTTGAAAGGTGGTCTTTATTATTCTTTATGAAGCATCGACAACCAAAAATATGAAAAAATTTGATATTTGGTTTTCGGTTGTTAATGACTTCATATGGTGTTTTATGAAGATTTTTGTGAATTAAGGAGCGATTTTGTGTGTAGCAAGCTGTGGCAATTGCTTCTGCCCAGAAGTATTGTGGCAGATCAGCAAAGATGAGCATTGATCTTGCAGCTTCGCACAGAGTTCGGTTCCTTCTTTCAACAACGCTGTTTTGTTGAGGAGTGTAAGGGGCTGAGAAGTTGTGTTCGATGCCTTTGTTTTTGAGAAATGAGTCTAGAGTTATGTTTTTGAACTCTAAACCATTATCACTTCGGATTCTTCGAACTGGTCGTTTGAGCTTTAGTTCGATCTGTTTTATAAAGTTGATCATCTCTTCTGGTGCTTCTGATTTTTGTCTTAAGAAAAAGACCCATGTAAATCGAGAGAAGCCATCAACTATGAAAAGGACATACTTCTTCCCTTGTATTGTTTGGATTTTGGCGGGGCCACAGAGGTCTATGTGCAGCAATTCTAGTGGTTCGGATACACTAGATTCTGTAATGCTTTTGTGAGAGGATTTGGAAAGTTTTCCCTTTTCACAAGCGGCACAAAGAGTTTCATTGTCGAGCTTCAGAAGTGTCAGTCCTCGAACTAGATCATCGCCGATCAATTTGTTGATGTACCCGAAATTTAGATCGGAAAGGCGGCGGTGCCATAACCAACTAATATCTGCTGGGGCTTTGGATAGCAGAAAAATATCGGGTTTACCATAAATAAGATCCATGTCTAGTGGATACATATTTCCGGCACGATGTGAATCAACAATGATTTCTTTGGTGTTGGCGTCCATGATCAAGCTTCTTTGTTTGGTAAATAGGACTTCAAGATCGTTATCGCAGAGTTGAGAAACACTGACGAGGTTGTGTTTCAGGTCATCGACATAGGCAACTTTCTTTATGGTGAAGTTACCATTAGTTATGTTTCCATAACCTTTGATTTTTGCCGTCATGTTGTTGCCAAAAGTAACATCTTGATTGGTTTGGGTAGGTTTAAATTCATGCAAGTAGTTCCGGTTTCCTGTCATATGCTTGGAGCAGCCACTATCAATATACCATGTATCATCATTGGGTTCTCCAGCAGTAAGTACCTGCAATCAGACAGAAAGTTTAGGTACCCAAATCTGAATGGGTCCTGGTTTGTCAGTTGTTGTTATTTTAGGTGCTTTGCTTAATGAATTTGTTATAGCATTTAACTTCAAGTTGCTGTAAAAGTTTGGTTTATGAGGATGGAATGGTTGAGGTTTGATTTGATTTATCAAGTTTTCCCAAAATATGATTTGTTTTTGATAACCTGTGAGTTGATAAGATCTGTGAGTTGGTGAAAGATATCCTAGATGTGAGAATTGATTTGAAAAGTTTTCTTCATATCTGGGGTATGATGAGCGGTCTTGAAAAGGTTTTTGAAACGGTTTTTGTTTTTGTTTGGAAACCTGTTTATGAGGTATAACGTAGGGTTTAACTGGTTTCTTTGGTTGGTTTTCAAAAACATTTGGCTTGACAAGTGGGGTTATGGTGACTTGAATGAGTTTTTTGCTTATTTGTTGTTTCTTGGAGTATTTTTGTCCCGGACTAGTTTTTCCAACAATTGATGAACTCATTGTAGGAAAAGCAGTTGGTACAGAAGTACTACCAACCTCGTAAAAGGAATTTTCTCCATTCAAAAAGTTTTTAGATTTGGTGGTTTCGTTGGTATGTTTGATTTGGTGAGTTAAAGAACTAGCTGAGTCTGTTTCAGAATTTAAGACTCTTTTGAAAGACTTTTTGGAAACAGTGAAAGCAGTATCATCTGGGCTACAGTTGATAACTGTTTCGTCATCTGAATATTCCTCATTAACAGATGTGAAAAGATCTGGTAGAGTTGATTCAGAGTTTTCACAAATTATCATGTTTTCTTGATTTTCTAGTTCTTTTTCAAAGGTTTCTCTACCAATTCCTGGTCTGTAACTCGTATCAAATTTTCCAGTACCCAAGGTGTTTGCCTTGGTGAAAATATCATCACTGAGTTTTCTGGCAATTTTGATAGATTCCATATTTCGTATCAATCTTTTGTTTTCAGATTTAAGAAAAGTGATTTGGTTTAAAGAATCAGTCAGTTTTTCATTTAAGATTTTGTGTTTTTCAGTTGACTCTTGAAAGTTTTGTGTTAACTGAATGATTTCCATTTCTAAAACATCTTTTGTTTCAGAAGAAATGACTGATTGACTTTTTAATTCCAATTCCTTTTTCTGAATTAGAGATTGATTTAATTGTTCAAAGACGTGATTGTAATCTTCTGATTTTCTTTCAACGTCTCTTTCCAATTTGGTCCTTGTTCTGGTTAATTCTGCAAATTTGAGTTGTAGGGTGTGTAACTCACATTTGAAGATTTCAGAATTAACCACTGTGTCATGGTATTTCTTGAGATCAGCTTCTAAACTTTTCTCAATTTTGGATATATGGGACTCAAAAAGTATTTTAGAAAAACCAAGTTCAGAGATCATAGACCATATCTGTTCTATGACATTTGGAGCTCTTGAAGTTGTACCAACTACGAAGCCGAAGTTGGATTGTGTCGGTTCATTGTCGGCTTCGTCTTCAGAGATTGGCCAGTATTCCACATTTGGTTCGTGGATTGCCATCAAAGCTCTTTGGTTTTCTTGGTTTTCCTTTTTCTTTAACTCATCGGCTTTTTAAGCGTAGTATGCCGAGTCTTTGATTTTTGTCTTGTTTTTGGCTCGGCACTCTCTTGCGTAGTGATTAGTTCCTTTGCAATTGTGACAGATAATCACTTCTTCATCACTTTCTTCCTTTTGACTTTTGATTGGAAGTCGTTCCGGTGCTTGAGTTTGGATTTGTTGGGAAGATTGGGAGGAGTTTTGTTGGAATCCAAAATTTTGGTTGTTTGAAAAACCATTATTTTGATTATTGTATCCTTGATTTTGGAATCCCCAGTTTTGGTTTTGAAGACCGTTGTTTTGGTTATTGTTTTGATGATTTAAGTTGGGATTGTTTTGAAATCCCTGGTTTGAGTTATTTTGGAAAGAGGGTCTTTGCGAATTTTGTCCAAAATAAGGTCTTGGTTGAAAACCTTGGTTGTTTTGACCAAATTGTGGTCTTGGTTGAAATCCAGAATTATTTTGTCCAAATTGTGGTCGGTTTTGAAAATTTGGTTTAAAATTCGATTGACCATGATTTGGAATAAATCTTTGGAGATTTGTATTTACAACCAAAGCACACAATTGTTGGTAGTCTGCTTCATCATTTAAATCAGTTTGATCAAAAGAATTGTTAAAAAATGGTTGATTTTGAAAAGATGTTTGATTAAAATGATTGAAGTTTTGTTCATGAAAAAGTGTTTGGTTTTGGTTTGATGTGGAAACGAGAGCAAGTGGTCCTCCAAAAGCTGTAGAGGTTGGTAGGTCAATCGAGGATTCATACGATTGAAGTTCTCCGTACAAATTGTATAGAGTTTCCGTATGAATGGCAGGATTTCCCTGAATGATGAGTTTAACCATCTTCCAGCTTTCATAAAGATTGTTTAGAAATTTGAGATTGATCTCGTGTTGTGTCTTTTTGATGCCCAAGTTATTCAATTTTACCATGATAAAATTGAACCTATCATGTGCATCATGGATGGTTTCTGATGAAAGCATCTTGAAATTATCGAATTCATTTAAAACGGATGTTCTTTTATTTCCAATAATGCTTTGATTTCCACAAAAACGGTTTTTTAAGTTTTCCCAAATTTGATTCGCAGTCAACAGTATTATGTCATCCATTTGACTTAGAATACTGTGAGGTATGCCAGACACCAGTTCCTTTTTTGCTTGTAGTTCCAATTTTCTTCTGTTTTCAGCTTGAGTGACTTGATTTGTAGCAAGAGTAGTCATATTTTCTGGATCAGTATATGTGCCTTCAACACATTTCCAAACATCTTCATTTATTGTGTTAAGATGTAGATTCATTCGGCCAACCCATGAATTATACTCTTCAGGTATAAGTATGGGTGCCCGTGAACTAGATCCTAAGCTGTTGGCAATAGAAACTGAATTCATGTTAGAGTAATTAGCAGAAGACATGTTTTTAAGATTTTTAATTTTAATTTAAAAAAAAATGATTTTTAACAAGTAATATTAAAATGAAATATTCAAAGAAACGCTTATGGAAGGTTTATATAAACGCTAACCAAAAGTTTTTCAACGAAAATTTCAATATAAATCATACAAGCTCTTATACCAATTGATGAAAATATAAAAAGGCTGATCACCACAAATAAAGGTTCGCACCGTTTACTGTGTGATAGAAATATATATTAAAAATAATATGCGGAATAAAAATAAATACTGGAAAGCTATAAATGACTGAAAGTTATAAATGAAATAAATACGAGAAAGCTATAAATAAATAAATACGAGAAAGCTATAAATAAATAAATACGAGAAAGCTATAAATAAATAAATACAAGAAATATATAAATAAATAAGTACGAGAAAGCTATAAATGACTGAAAGCAGTAATAAAATATATAAATACATATATAGTAAGTTAGTAGGTGAAGTTAGAACGGGACTGTGGAACGACTTCTTTGTCAAGTTGTTAGTCAAATAAATGACTAACATGTTTGGGGTTGGACGGGATCCTAAAAGACTGTGTCTCTATTTGTTCAATGTTCGATCCAGTACTTGATTATGTAACAAAATATTTATTCAAAGTTTTGTCACACAATTGTTTATATAGTATTACAAATTACACTGTTTTGATTGTAATTGTTTTAAGGTATTTCTGGGTAAAGATATGTTTGTGTATAGGAAAGGGTAAGTAACACGGGGTAAGTTTGTATTTTGAGAGGGGTATTTTCGGAACAAAAATGAGCACGGGGCTTGTAGCTTTTGCTTGGTTTCAACACGGGAAGTTTTCGAGGCTTAGAAGGAATTCCGGGTTTTGTTTATGAGCACGGTTCGTGTTTGTTATACTTTGATCGACATGGGTCGTGTTCACGTAGTTTGCATGCAAAGATCAAGAAAAAACAGCATGGATATCCGATCCTCTCTCGCGTCTCTCTGGTGTTTCTGGTGGTCAAACAATTCGAGGAAAATTCCTGGATGTAGGTAAGGTCCTGAAGAATTTGTAGAAAAAAATCTCTCTCAATCTCTCTTCTGAGTTGTGGCCAGTAAATTCGTTTTTGACCTGATAAAAACTGATGTCGAAAATCAGCAAGGTGGTGATTGTTGAGGTGATTTGAAATGGTTTTTGGAGGAGGTTTTTGGATGGTTTTTGGAGGGTGTTTGGAGGATTTTTGGAGAGTATTTTGAGGTTGTTTTAGTTGTTCTTGAAGGTTGAAGTTTGCAAGAGTTGTTCTTGGTTTTGATCTTGGTGTTCTTGGTGTTTTTGGTTTTGATCTTGGTGATCTTGGTGTTTTTGGTTTTGATCTTGGTGTTCTTGGTGTTTTTGGAGAGTGTTTGGAAGTTGGAAATAAGATGGTGGAAGTTGGAGAGGATTTGGTGGATTTTTTGATGATTTAAATGTGTTGTTATGAAAAAATGGTGTAAAAAAGGTTTATATATGGATTTGTAGAGGTTTTGGGTGGTTTTTAATAGTTTTTCGGAAGTTTAGGGACCAAAACTGTAATATTTTGTCTCAGAAACACGCGGACTTTTGGTCGGGTTGGTGGGTCGGTTCTCCGGGTCAACACGCGGGTCTTCTGTGAGGAGTAGTGGAGCGGTTCGGTTCGGATTCGTGGGCAGGTAAAGTCCGGTTCTTGGAGATGGGCTGGTGCTGAAGCTTGGGCTGGAGCTGCTGATGGGCTTGAGCTGGAGAGTGGGCTGGTGCACTGTTGGGCTTGAGCTGGAGAGTGGGCTGGAGCGCTGTTGGGCTGCTGAATTGTTTCTTGGGCTGAACTTGGAGCTGATCTTGGGCTGTTGCTGAATTTTGGCCTCTTTCCTTTATTTAATTTATTTAAAATCCGAAATTAATTAAAATAAATTAGGAAAAATTATGTTTAATTTATAAAATTAATTAAGTCTAATAAAATAAATTATTTAGAAAATATATTTCCAAAAATTCATTTTAAATAGATTTAATTTAATTTTCTTTTATATATTTCTTTGTTTTGGCTTTAAAACTCATTTTCTAATTAAATTGCATCTTTTATTAAAATCAATTATTTAGAAAATAATTAAAACAATTATTCCTGAATAATTAAGTTTAATAAATGATAAATTTAACTCCAATCTTTTTTTTTAAAATTATTTTCTTATTTTCTCGTTTAATCGTTCAATCTCGAATCCACGCAACCTGAAATAGACTTATAATATTTGTCAGATAATATAAAAATAGTTCGTCTTATTTCAATGATGTTCACATACAAAAACATTTTTCAACACTCCTGCTAGTGCAAAAATTAGATGATCTTGTGTTGGTGTTTCATGTGGAAGTTCGTCTTTAGTTGGCTTAGTTCCATTACTGATTCCCATGTATGCAAATGTAATGCTTGGAACTAGTAGTTGAGAGTCTTCATCGAAAAATGGATAACTGGAATGTAATTTAATGAATAAATCACGTTCCTTTGCAAAACGTGTTTTGTAATGACGGATGACTGATTGAAAATTAGTTGGAAATTCACTGATGAACTGTAGGTTGTTTCCATTTAGGTAAATTGTATCAATGAATCCATGGGTGAAATATTCCCAAAGAGTCATTGGATCGGTAAGGTTGGCTAACAAAATTGCTTTTGGGCCTGGTTTTCGTATGACTAGGTAAAAGCCCATTAGTGAATGGACCTTTGTGTATGAAACTAGGCTATCCCATAACTTTGCAAATTTTTCCGTGGTTGGTTTTTTCATTAATTCTTTTTCTTTGGTAAATGGTATAGCTTGTAAGGCTGCTTTGGCTGCGTTTAATTGGTTTAAAGATTTTGGTTGTGGTTCTGTTTTTGGAAGGGTTCTAAGAATGGTTGTCTTTGATGATTTTTCAACGGCTTCAGTTGTGACCGTTTTGTATGCTTCTCTAAATGCTGTTTCTGCTTCGACTTTTGTTTTTTAACTTTTGTGTGTAACGTTCTTTCCAACGATATGAGAATTTGCAATTCCCCAATCGTTATAGATTCCTTTGTGTGGTCAGTTAAAAATAACGTACCATTTCTTTGTTTCTGCATCACTTGATTGTTGATGAGTTTTGAATATTTCTTGAGAGTTACAAGTGGATGATGATGGCTTCTCCTGTTGTTTATCGGAACTGTCTAATGAAATTTGTTGGACTGTTGGTGTAGGTGGAATTGTTGAACTGCCTGTTGACTTTTCTGCTTCTTCTTTGGCTGGAGTGAACTGTGTTGACAATATCTGTAGTGTTTGTTGGAGCTGTTCTTCTTCTTTATTGATTGTCTCTAGTTGCTTTATCATGGCTGCTTTTTGTTCCTACTTCTGTTTTAACTGGTGCTGGATTTGCTTCATGATGGCTTCCATTCTCTCGTCAATGTATCTGCTATGTGGTTGTGTTCGCTCTTTATGTACTTGTAATGTGTATAAGATGATACTTGCGTATCACTGAATACTTTTGATGATATTTTCATATCACTGTATGCTTCTGATGATACTTTCGTATCAATGTATACTTTTGATGATACTTTCGTATCACTGTATGCTTCTGGTGATACTTTCGTATCAATGTATGCTTTTGATGATACTTTCGTATCACTGTATACTTCTGATGATACTTTCATATCAATATATGCTTCTGATGATACTTTCGTATCAATGTATACTTTTGCTTTGAATACTTATTTGTTTTCAATATCGGATTCGGTATTTGAATCGATAGTATATGCATAGATATCAATATCTGAATCTATATCTGAATCTTCAATTGGTTCATATCCTATGTCATAAGCAATTTTTAATATATTTGTTTCTTTTGCTTTCTTTCCTTTTGTTGGGCATTCGTAGGCTTTATGTCCTTGTTCTTAACATAGCCAACATCTGCAATCTTTTTTCTTAGTACTGTTGTGTACTATTCTTCCATTATTTCCATGAATGGTGTCTCCTCCTTGTTTTCTTGACAATAATTGCATTGGTGACGTGGAAAATGCATAATATGCTTGCATAATTGTTTTTTAATTTCTGCAGGTAGAACGGTAAGATGATGCGAGAATTTTTCAAATTGTTCTTCAAATAGTCCTACAGCTTGCATTCCTTCAGTTGATATTTCTGTGTCAGTTGGTGTATATAGTAAAAATGTTTTGCTGCAATAATATATTCTGACATGTGATCTTTGTTCTTTTCTGTTGCCTATTCTTGAAGATGCTAAATAGACTCCTGCTAGTGCAAAAATTAGATGATCTTGTGTTGGTGTTTCATGTGGAAGTTCGTCTTTAGTTGGCTTAGTTCCATTACTGATTCCCATGTATGCAAATGTAATGCTTGGAGCTAGTAGTTGAGAGTCTTCATCGAAAAATGGATAACTAGAATGTAATTTAATGAATAAATCACGTTCCTTTGCAAAACGTGTTTTATAATGATGGATGACTGATTGAAAATTAGTTTGAAATTCACTGATGCACTGTAGGTTGTTTCCATTTAGGTAAATTGTATCAATGAATCCATGGGTGAAATATTCCCAAAGAGTCATTGGATTGGTAAGGTTGACTAAGAAAATTGCTTTTGGGCCTGGTTTTCGTATGACTGGGTAAAAGCCCATTAGTGAATGGACCTCTGTGTATGAAACTAGGCTATCCCATAACTTTGCAAATTTTTTCGTGGTTGGTTTTTTCATTAATTCTTTTTCTTTGGTAAATGGTATAGCTTGTAAGGCTGCTTTGGCTGCTTTGGCTGCGTTTAATTGGTTTAAAGATTTTGGTTGTGGTTCTGTTTTTGGAAGGGTTCCAAGAATGGTTGTCTTTGATGATTTTTCAACGGCTTCAGTTGTAACCGTTTTGTATGCTTCTCTAAATGCTGTTTCTGCTTCGACTTTTGTTTTGTAACTTTTGTGTGTAACGTTCTTTCCAACGATATGAGAATTTGCAATTCCCCAATCGTTAAACATTCCTTTGTGTGGTCCGTTAAAAATAACGTACCATTTCTTTGTTTTTGCATCACTTGATTGTTGATGAGTTTTGAATATTTCTTGAGAGTTACAAGTGGATGATGATGGCTTCTCCTGTTGTTTATCGGTACTGTCTGATGAAATTTGTTGGACTGTTGGTGTAGGTGGATTTGTTGAACTGCCTATTGACTTTTCTGCTTCTTCTTTGGCTGGAGTGAACTGTGTTGACAATATCCGTAGTGTTTGTTGGAGCTATTCTTCTTCCTTCTTGATTGTCTCTAGTTGCTTTATCATGGCTGCTTTTTGTTCCTGCTTCTGTTTTAACTGGTGCTGGATTTGCTTCATGATGGCTTCCATTCTCTCGTCAATGTATCTGCTATGTGGTTGTGTTCGCTCTTTATGTACCTGTAATGTGTATAAGATGATACTTGCGTATCACTGAATACTTTTGATGATATTTTCATATCACTGTATGCTTCTGATGATACTTTCGTATCAATGTATACTTTTGATGATACTTTCGTATCACTATATGCTTCTGATGATACTTTCGTATCAATGTATGCTTTTGATGATACTTTCGTATCGCTGTATACTTCTGATGATACTTTCGTATCAATATATGCTTCTGATGATACTTTCGTATCAATGTATACTTTTGCTTTGAATACTTATTCGTTTTCAATATCGGATTCGATATTTGAATCGGTAGTATATGCATAGATATCAATATCTGAATCTTCAATTGGTTCATATCCTATGTCATAAGCAATTTTTAATATATTTGTTTCTTTTGCTTTCTTTCCTTTTGTTGGGCATTCGTAGGCTTTATGTCCTTGTTCTTGACATAGCCAACATCTGCAATCTTTTTTTTTTAGATGGACAATAGTTTGGATTTGATTTATATTTTTGCTTATATTGTTTTCGATTTCTAAAATATTTTCTTTCTCCATTTTTATAGTATTGTTTATATTTTGGTTTATATGTTTGTTTTTTCCAAACTTTCTTTTTTCTTTTATGCTTGTTATTATTTTTACAACCATATTGACCAATTTGATTAAATTGTTTTTCACAACATAAATCAATCTGTGCGTCAATTTTAGTTTTTTGTTTTAGACATTTATCTTTCATCCATTCTTTCAAAACGTTTATTCGAGCACCTAATGATTCTGCTATTTTACCTTCTTGTGAAAGCTTGTTAAAATATTTTAATACACTTTGAAAGACAGTAGATGGTAGTTTTTGATAAAACATGTCTAATGCTAATTTTTGTCTTGGTAGATCTAAATAATAATATTGTTAGGAAAATTCACATATAAATGCATCTAAATAACACATATTACATATTCTTAAATTTGTTAAATGTCATAATGCTTTATTTCTAAAGGCTTCTTTTGATTCATTGTCTTTTACCTTTTTTCCTACAAATTCTTGGAGAATTTTATCTAAGACTTTCCTAAAAGTTTCCATTGCATCGGTAGTTGCTATTCTAGATAGTTCATCTTCTTCTAAAGATGATAGAAAACGATAAACATTTACTTGTGTCTTATGCATAATATAACTTAAAAAATTTCTTGGATGTAGGTTTCTAAGTTCGTCGGTTAATTGAATTTGTATACCCATTTGATTACTCCAATCTTGTATTTTTGTTTCTGGATCTAGATCACAATCGATAGAAAGAATATCTAGGTGTTGGAGTGGTGTTGAATAATTTTGGTATATATTGTGGCGGTACTTTTTCCCATTTATTTTGTTTATTTTTAACCATACATTGTCTATATAAATAGTTTTCTTCTAAAGATGGTGGTCCATATATATATTGATTTTGATAATCATCTTCTACATATGATTTATTTCGTTTTATTCCAAAATTAGTATAAAGATTATTATATGGATTTTCTTCATCGGATGTAAAATCGTATACTACTTCGACGTCATTTTCTATATTTTCATCTTTTACTTCTTCAGGTATTTCTAATGCTGCCATTAATTTAGTTAATGTTTCTACTTGTTCTTGAAGTGTTTCCATTATTTATTTTGTAAGTTAAATATATAGTTATTGCTTTCTTTTTCTTATAAGTTTTTTGACTTTAATTTGATCTGTATAATCTTTGTATGATATAAAATCGTTCATATGACTAAGTCTTTTTAAACAATTAATTTCAGAATCAATTTGTAATTTATAGAGAGAGTAAAACTTTTCGTTTTCTTCTTTTATTTCTATCAAATCATACATAGTAAAAACTATACTACGATGATCTAAATTTGTTATGGCCTGGTGGCTTTTATTTAAGAGATATTTAAGATAATCTAAATTATTAAATTGTTTTGGTTGTCCATTCTCATAAACAAGCCAAAAATTGTTGTCCATTATATTTTTATAATTAATGTCTTAGTCATAACAATTACTTTCAAATAATTGATCTGATATATCATTATTTATATAATCTTCTTTTGTTAATATGACATTTTTATAACTATCTTTTTATTAGTATTTTCTTTATTTCTTTTATACTTTTTAAACCATGTTTTTAATTTTTCTAGAATATTTTTGACTACCATGTTAAGGGTGGTTTAATTGAAAGAGGTTGTTTATTATTTTTAACTTCTAATATTTTATAAATTTGTTCAAGCAAATTTTGTGTTAGATTAATTTTATCTAATATTTCTGATTTTTGTTTTACCAATAAGTGTTTATTTATTTCTATGAGATTATTTAATTTTTTATTTATTATATTCATTTTTTCGTTGATCGTCATTTCGTCTTTCATTTGTAATTCTATATCATATAATTTACTACTAGATGATTCTGTCATATTCTTAAGCTTAATGACCTAATCATTTCTTTTATTTCTTTAATATTTTCATCTTTTCTATTTTCTGTAGATGTTGAAGGTTGTATTTCTGAAATAGAGAATCTTCCTATAACTGTTGAAATTGGCGGTTCTATAATTGGGTCTCTTTTAACTAAAGGTGTAAATATTTGTTGTCGAAAATCTGTTTCTTAAACTGGTTTATTATCTATTCTTTTTGGTGACTCGAGTGATAGTAAAGGTTCAAATAATTTATCGATATGAATTCTATCGCTTTTGTCGTCTGTTTTCAATTATGTAAATTAGGTGCTAGTCACCATCCTATAATGTAGTGTCAATAATAGCAGGTATGCAGTAGCAGCCCTCATGTACTATAAATAAGGCATTTGCCTAGTGTAATAAATCAGAGCTTGTTTGTGTTAAGTTTTAAGTGCTCTCAAAATTTCCTCTGTTGAAGTTTTATACTTCTGAATAGCAGAGCGGATATCATCGGATATCCACGAATTATCCACGAAGCATCTAAGAAACGCATCGTCACAGACACATCAGGTACATCTCTCACACATCCTCACACATACATCAGGTCCGATTCAAAAATCCAGATTCAAAACAACCGATATTATTATGCATTAAAGATCCATAAACAAAGATTTAAAAACAGGATCGTACGTGATATCCATCTCCCTGTAACACAGCTAGAGGTCGATATCTATGATAACCAGCTAAAGTATTTACACGCAAGAATTTCAGAAACCACATGTTAAATTATTCCATGTATCCTGCATCCATCTATTTTTATGCTATTTTCATCTAGTTTTTACTTTTTATCCGTGTTTTCCCTTTTGGTATCAAAGCGTCATAGTACGTACTGATGTTTTATGAATTATTATCATCATAATTTTGTATTATCTTTTATTATTCTGTTTTGTAACTGTTGAAAAATGTTTTTGTATGTGACCATCATTGAAATAAGACGAAATGTTTTTTATTATCTAACAAATATTATCAGTTCATTTCAGGTTGCGTGGATTCGAGATTAAAAATGAGAAAATAAAAGAAAATGATTTTTAAAACCAAAACAAAGAAAAATACAAAAGAAAATTAAATTAAATCTATTTAAAATGAATTTTTGGAAATATATTTTCTAAATAATTTATTTTATTAGACTTAATTAATTTTATAAATTAAAAATGATTTTTCCTAATTTATTTGAATTTATTTTGATTTTTAAAACATTTTAAATCAATTTAAATTAAATAAAATAAGAAAAAAACCGGAGCCCAAAACCGGAGCCCAAGCCGGAGCCCAACAAGCCGCAGCCCAGTCCGCCAGCCTTCCCGGATCCACCTGCTCCGCACCCGACGACCCGCCTGGATCCACTTCGTCTCACGGAAGATCCGCGCCTCCACCCGGACATGCGACCCAGCTCCGCCCCGCCTCCAACTCGTTTCCCTCAAAAGCTCCCAACCCGAACCGCACCCGAACCGAACCATTTCTTCTCACAAAAAACCCGCGTGTAAACCCGGAAACGCGACCCACGAACCGACCCGACGACCCGCGTGTTTCTGAGATGAAATACTTACATTTTCAGTCCCTAAACTTCCGAAAACTTATCAAAACTCACCCAAAACCCTTACAACTCCATATATAAACCATTTTACACCATTTTTTCATTACAACACATAATTATAAACCAAAACTCTCTCAAAAACCTCTCCAACTTCCACCATCTTATTTCCAACTTCCAAACACTCTCCAAAACACCAAGAACACACACCAAAAACACCAAGAACACCAACCAAAAACACCAAGAACACCAACCAAAAACACCAAGAACACCAAAAACACCAAGAACACCAAACAAAAACATCAAGATCACCAAGATTACCAAGATCACCAAACAAGTCAAGATTACCAAGATCATCAAACAAGAACAAATAGAGACACAGTCTATTAGAAATCCAGTCCAACCCTAATCCAGTTCAGTCAATATATTTGACGAACCTACTTGATAGACCAGTCGTTCCATTAGTCCTGTTGTAAACCAGTTCAGTCAATCTATTGACGAACCTACTTGATATATATATATATATATATATTTATATAATTATAGTCATTTACATTATTTATCGTTTTATGTCTTTTAATTATAGTCATTTATATTATTTATCGCTTTAAGTCATTTAATTACTGCAATTTATATTATTTATATATCTTTCACACAATAAACGGTGCAAACCTTTATTTGTGGCGATCAGATTATATATTATTATTCTGCAACTCTTATTATTTATTCCGCATTTATCTTTAATATATATATATATATATTTGTCACACAATAAACGGTGCAAACCTTTATTTGTGGTGATCATATTTTATATTTTAACAATTGGTATCAGAGCTCGTGTGATTTACTTTGAAATTTTCATCAAATACTTTTGGTTAGCGTTTATATAAACCTTCCATAAGCGTTTCTTTGAATATTTCATTTTAATATCACTTGTTAAAAAATCCTTCTTTTTAAATTAAAATTAAAAATCTTAAAAACATGTCTTCTGCTAATTACTCCAACATGAACTCAGTTTCTATTGCTAACAGTTTAGGATCTGGTTCACGGGCACCCATACTTATTCCCGAAGAGTATAATTCGTGGGTTGGCCGTATGAATCTTCATCTTAACTCCATAAGTGAAAATGTTTGGAAATGTGTAGAAGGAACATATATTGCTTCAGAGGATTTGTCTACCCTTGCTACAACTCAAGCAACTCGTGTTGAAACCGAGAAAAGGTTGAATCTCCAAGCCAAAAAGGAGCTTGTGTCCGGAATTCCCCACAGTATTTTAAGTCAAATGGATGACATAATACTGTTGACTGCGAATCAAATTTGGGAAAACTTAAAAAACCGTTTTTGTGGAAATCAAAGAATTATTGGAAATAAAAGAACATCCGTTTTAAATGAATTCGATAATTTCAAGATGCTTTCATCAGAAACCATCCATGATGCACATGATAGGTTCAATTTTATCATGGTAAAATTGAATAACTTGGGCATCAAAAAGACACAGCACGAGATCAATCTCAAATTTCTAAACAATCTTTACGAAAGCTGGAAGATGGTTAAACTCATCATTCAGGGAAATCCTGCCATTCATACGGAAACTCTATACAATTTGTACGGAGAACTTCAATCGTATGAATCCTCGATTGACCCACCAACCTCTACAGCTTTTGGAGGACCACTTGCTCTTGTGTCCACATCTTCTCAAAACCAAACACCTTTCAACGATCAAAACTTTAATCATTCTAATCAAACCACAACTTTTCAAAGCCAAGATTTTGTAAATAATTGTTTTGATCAGTTCAATTCGAACGATGAAGCAGATTATCAACAATTGTGTGCTTTGGTTGCAAATACAAATCTCCAAAGATTTATTCCAAATCTTGGTCAATCGAATTTTAAACCAAATTTTCAAAACCGACCACAATTTGGACAAAATAATTCTGGATTTCAACCAAGACCACAATTTGGTCAAAACAACCAAGGTTTTCAACCAAGACCTTATTTTGGACAAAATTCGCAAAGACCCTCTTTCCAAAATAACTCAAACCAGGGATTTCAAAACAATCCCAACTCAAATCATCAAAACAATAACCAAAACAACGGTCTTCAAAACCAAAACCGGGGATTCCAAAATCAAGGATACAATAATCAAAATAATGGTTTTTCAAACAACCAAAATTCTGGATTCCAACAAAACTCCTCTCAATCTTCCCAACAAATCCAAACTCAAACACCAGAACGACTTCCAATCAAAAGTCAAAAGGAAGAAAGTGATGAAGAAGTGATTATTTGTCACAATTGTAAAGGAACTAATCACTACGCAAGAGAGTGCCGAGCCAAAAACAAGACAAAAATCAAAGACTCGGCATACTACGCTCAAAAAGCCGATGAGTTAAAGAAAAAGGAAAACCAAGAAAACCAAAGAGCTTTGATGGCAATCCACGAACCAAATGTGGAATACTGGCCAACCTCTGAAGACGAAGCCGAAAATGAACCGTCACAATCCAACTTCTGCTTCGTAGTTGGTACAACTTCAAGAGCTCCAAATGTCATAGAACAGGTATGGTCTATGATCTCTGAACTCGGTTTTTCTAAATTACTTTTTGAGTCCCATATATCCAAAATTGAGAAAAGTTTAGAAGCTGATCTCAAGAAATACCATGACACAGTGGTTAATTCTGAAATCTTCAAATGTGAGTTACAAACCCTACAACTCAAATTTGCAGAATTAACCAGAACAAGGACCAAATTGGAAAGAGACGTTGAAAGAAAATCAGAAGATTACAATCATGTCTTTGAACAATTAAATCAATCTCTAATTCAGAAAAAGGAATTGGAATTAAAAAATCAATCAGTCATTTCTTCTGAAACAAAAGAAGTTTTAGAAATGGAAATCATTCAGTTGACGCAAAACATTCAAGAGTCAACTGAAAAACACAAAATCTTAAATGAAAAACTGACTGATTCTTTAAACCAAATCACTTTTCTTGAATCTGAAAACAAAAGATTGATACAGAATGTGGAATCTATCAAAATTGCTAGAAAACTCAGTGATGATATTTTCACCAAGGCAAACACATTGGGTACTGGAAAATTTGATACGAGTTACAGACCAGGAATTGGTAGAGAAACCTTTGAAAAAGAACTAGAAAATCAAGAAAACATAATAATTTGTGAAAACTCTGAATCAACTCTACCAGATCTTTTCACATCTGTTAATGAGGAAGATTCAGATGACGAAACAGTTATCAACTGTAGCCCAGATGATACTGCTTTCACTGTTTCCAAAAAGTCTTTCAAAAGAGTCTTAAATTCTGAAACAGACTCAGCTAGTTCTTTAACTCACCAAATCAAACATACCAACAAAACCATCAAATCAAAAAACTTTTTGAATGGAGAAAATTCATTTTACGAGGTTGGTAGTACTTCTGTACCAACTGCTTTTCCTACAATGAGTTCATCAATTGTTGGAAAAACTAGTCCGGGACAAAAATACTCCAAGAAACAACAAATAAGCAAAAAACCCATTCAAGTCACCAAAACCCCACTTGTCAACCCAAAAGTTTTTGAAAACCAACCAAAGAAACCAGTTAAACCCTACGTCATACCTCATAAACAGGTTTCCAAACAAAAACCAAAACCTTTTCATAGCCGTTCATTATACCCCAGATATGAAGAAAACTTTTCAAATCAATTCTCAAATCTAGGATATCTTTCATCAAATCACAGATCTTATCAACTCACAGGTTATCAAAAACAAATCATATTTTGGGAAAACTTGATAAATCAAATCAAACCTCAACCATTCTATCCCAATAAATCAAAGTCATTGAACAACAAACCCAAAATAGCAAAAGCTAACAAATCAGGACCCATTCAGATCTGGGTACCTAAAATTTCTGTCTAATTGCAGGGATCTAATGCTGGAGAACCCAAGGATGATACATGGTACATTGATAGTGGCTGCTCCAAGCATATGACAGGAAACAGAAACTACCTTCGTGACTTCAGACCCACCCAAACCAATCAAGACGTTACCTTTGGCAACAACATGACGGCGAAAATCAAAGGTTATGGAAACATAACTAATGGTAACTTCACCATAAAGAAAGTTGCTTATGTTGATGACCTGAAACACAACCTCATCAGTGTTGCTCAACTCTGCGATAACGATCTTGAAGTCCTATTTACCAAACAAAGAAGCTTGATCATGGACGCCAACTCCAAAGAAATCATTGTTGATTCACACCGTGCCGGAAATATGTATCCACTAGACATGGATCTTATTTATGGTAAACCCGATATTTGTCTGCTATCCAAAGCCCCAGCAGATATTAGTTGGTTATGGCACCGCCGCCTTTCCCATCTAAATTTCGGGTACATCAACAAATTGATCGGCGATGATCTAGTTCGAGGACTGCCACTTCTGAAGCTCGACAATGAAACTCTTTGTGCCGCTTGTGAAAAGGGAAAACTTTCCAAATCCTCTCATAAAAGCATTACAGAATCTAGTGTATCCGAACCACTAGAATTGCTGCACATAGACCTCTGTGGCCCCGCCAAAATCCAAACAATACAAGGGAAGAAGTATGTCCTTGTCATAGTTGATGGCTTCTCTCGATTTACATGGGTCTTTTTCTTAAGACTAAAATCAGAAGCACCAGAAGAGATGATCAACTTTATAAAACAGATCGAACTAAAGCTCAAACGACCAGTTCGAAGAATCCGAAGTGATAATGGTTTAGAGTTCAAAAACATAACTCTAGACTCATTTCTCAAAAACAAAGGCATCGAACACAACTTCTCAGCCCCTTACACTCCTCAACAAAACGGCGTTGTTGAAAGAAGGAACCGAACTCTGTGCGAAGCTGCAAGATCAATGCTCATCTTTGCTGATCTGCCACAATACTTCTGGGCAGAAGCAATTGCCACAGCTTGCTACACACAAAATCGCTCCTTAATTCACAAAAATCTTCATAAAACACCATATGAAGTCATTAACAACCGAAAACCAAATATCAAATTTTTTCATATTTTTGGTTGTCGATGCTTCATAAAGAATAATAAAGACCACCTTTCAAAATTTGAATCAAGGTCGGATGAAGGAATTTTCCTTGGTTACTCATTTTCTTCAGCTGCTTATCGAGTACTGAACAAACGTACAAGAGTAATTGAAGAAAGTACTGATGTCCACTTCGATGAATTTTATGTCAGAAAATTGGATCGTGAACATTTTGGTTCACAAATGATAGATAATATTTTTCAAAATCCAATTCCACAAACACCATCTCCTGACATAGACATTGAATTTGATATTGATTTACTTTTTGAACAACCTAAAACTGCTTATAATTCTGAAATTCTAACTACTCAAATTGATCCTACAGGAACACCCACTGAAGGAACTTCACAAAGAAACAGAAATGTTGCAGATCAAGTTGAGGGGAACCACAAACACATACTTCCTCATTAGAACAAACACCAAATCCTCCTTTAACCACTCGAGATTTTACCACTCCATCGCCAAATATCCAAAACAATCCCGATGCAACATTTATGGGGGAACCTTCAAACCTCTTCCAAGAAGAAACTACTGGAGAAGAACAATGGGATACTGAAAATCCTATTATTACAACGGAAGAAAAACGTTTAATAAAATGGACCAGAAACCATCCCACTGACCAAATAATCGGAGATCCCAATTCAGGCATCCAAACTAGAGCCGCAACTGCCAATGATTGCTTATTTGGAGCCTTCCTATCCATGACTGAACCCAAAACCATACATACTGCTCTCAAAGACCCAGACTGGGTAAAAGCTATGCAAGAAGAGCTAGCTGAATTCGAAAGAAATGACGTATGGAATCTTGTTCCTACACCACCCGATGTTACTGTAATAGGTTCAAGATGGGTTTTCAGAAACAAGACTGACGATCAAGGAGTCGTGTGTCGAAACAAGGCACGTCTCGTAGTCAAAGGCTATTCACAACAAGAAGGAATAGACTACGATGAAACATATGCTCCAGTCGCCAGAATAGAAGCTATCCGCATCTTTCTCGCATATGCTGCACATAAGAACTTTAAAGTTTTTCAAATGGATGTTAAATGTGCATTCCTACATGGAGAGTTAGATCGTGAAGTATACATCCAACAACCACCAGGCTTTGAAGATCCCAACTTTCCTCATCATAGCTTCAAATTGCAGAAAGCTGTCTATGGCTTAAAACAAGCACCTCGTGCCTGGTATGCCACCTTGTCAACGTTCCTCGAAGAATCAGGTTTCAAAAGGGGTTCAATCGATCAAACCCTCTTTCGAAAAATCTATAATAAACATCTCTTAATCGTACAAATATATGTTGATGACATTATTTTCGGTTCTACTGATGAATCTTTGAGTGTTAAGTTTGCAGATCTAATGAAAAGCAAATTTGAAATGAGCATGATTGGGGAGATGACTACTTTTCTCGGACTTCAAATCAAACAGTCAACTGATGGAATTTTCATCAACCAAGAGAATTATGTCAAAAACCTACTCACTCGATTTTCAATGGACAAATCCAATACCGCAAAAACCCCGATGGCTTTTGGATACAAAATCGATGCAGACTTAGATGGCAAACCGGTTGATCAGAAAAAATATCGTGGAATGATCGGATCACTATTATACCTCACTGCCAGCAGACCTGACATTATGTTTTCTACTTGTGTCTGTGCCAGATACCAAGCAAATCCAATGGAATCCCATGTCATTGCTGTGAAACGCATCTTCAAATACCTAAAAGGCACTCCCAAACTTGGCCTTTGGTATCCAGCTAAATCCGATTTTCAGCTGAACGCTTTCACCGACTCAGACTATGGAGGATGCAAGCTAGATAGGAAAAGTACATCTGGTAGCTGTCAATTCCTAGGAGGTCGACTAGTGAGTTGGTCTTCAAAGAAACAGAGTTGTGTATCCACATCAACAGCAGAAGCTGAATACGTCGCTGCCGCCAACAGTTGTTCACAAGTCATATGGATGCAAACTCAACTGCGTGACTATGGCTTCAGAGTTTCACAAATTCCCATATTTTGTGACTCAACCAGTGCAATAGCCATTTCTCACAATCCCGTTCACCATTCCATGACAAAGCACATCGATATTCGATATCACTTCATTAAAGACAACATTCAAAAGGGTCATATCGAATTACACTTCATAAACACCGAAGATCAAATTGCCGATGTGTTCACTAAGGCTCTCGATGAAACAAAATTTCAATACTTCCTAGGCCGTCTAGGAATGTTAAATCCAGATAACATCTATCCTTAAACTTTTACCTTTTGTTTGTACAAACGTGAGTTTACTTTATTTCAATAATAAAAACAAAAAAATTACAAAACTTCAAAAGACAAAAAGATTTTAGATTTTTATAATTTTCATATCTTTCCTTAAAAACCAAAATTTCCAAAAACATTCAAATAACCAAAATTTCCAAAAACATTCAGAAAAACAAATCTTCAAAAATACAATAAAAGACTTGCCATAATAAGCTTTTATAGAACCTTGTGATTAATCGTCTATTGACTTAATTTTCAGATGCTTATGCTCGATGAAGATTTTAAGTCATATTGATTCTCAATTGGAGTGAAGGTTCAAATCTCCTACTTTTCATAATGTATATAACTTTATTTCCTTCGATTTTATTTCATTATTGACGATTTTAAACAATCAAGGGACATAAGGTTAGGAGGTTCAGATGAAAACAAAAACCCATGTGAGAATTTGTGCCTCGTCGATCTAAATCATTGTGGAATTCATTTCTTGTGAGCTTAGGTGTGTCTCTATTGCTTTTAAGGTATACCCAATTATACCTTGACACAGTCTCATTTTTGCTTAGATATCAAAATGACCAGGGACGATACTTTCATTTATTACATACTAGACAAATTGTCTTTTATGCCACCTATCCCTACCTAGATATCAGCCATCCAAAAATGAAGACAGCCTCAAAATAGAAAGACTCCAAACGACGACATACCCAACAAGAAAGCCAAAAGAGAAACAAAGATCTATCAACATCCAATCCTCAAAGACGAGTCGACAAGAAAGTCAAATCACTCACCGAAGAAATACCAAGTTAAACAAACTTTCAACTAAATGGTTATTTCAAAACAAACATCATCAAATCCCTCAATTTGTTTTTAACCATTTTTCAGAAAAGCAAACATCTCAATCACTCAAGACAGATACTCTTACAAAAACAAAAACACAAAATTCTCAATTGTAGCAAATTCTTAATGTTAAAACAAAATATCTTTTTACAATAAATCGATAATTGATCAACAAATAGGATACCATCAAAGAAGAAGCTGCAACAACAACGGATTTCCCGGGATACTGTAGCCTTCATCACTGAAGATTATTAGTTGCAAACTACACTATGAAAATTGCTAAACCCCTCTACATGTATTTCCCGACGGAGAGAGAGTGAACGTTAATGGCATGAATGAAGAAACCCGCTGAGTAATGCCGAAACCATTCTTATGTGATTGATTATCTAATAATGAGACTAAGTGACTTTACAGGAAAAGCATAGATGAATACCTCCAATATGAGTGTGAGTCGTCAGAGAGAGATATCACTCATTTTTAGTGATCATTAACTTGTTCTGCTGCCAGAACAACCAAACACCTAAGTGAAATGTGAGCTATATCTATGAGCGTTCATCTGAATCGACCTGTTAGACCACTTGTCGTCATAAATAATGCTATAAAATCTTATGAAATTTCTTTAAATACATATATGACTACCCTTTGATATCCGAACCCGAGACTTTGATTCAGAAACAAACAGTCTTCAAAATCTTTTTCAAAACATAAGATATGTAAAACCAAGTCGCAAACTTTCAAAATGATTACAATGGTTTTATAAATATCTTATCATTAACAAAACTTTTATCTCAAATCTTCAATGTTAAAATTGTTAATGTGATTATATCTGTCCTTATTTCATCAATGATCACATAGGGGGAAATTGTTGAAAAATGTTTTTGTATGTGACCATCATTGAAATAAGACGAAATGTTTTTTATTATCTAACAAATATTATCAGTTCATTTCAGGTTGTGTGGATTCGAGATTAAAAATGAGAAAATAAAAGAAAATGATTTTTAAAACCAAAACAAAGAAAAATACAAAAGAAAATTAAATTAAATCTATTTAAAATGAATTTTTGGAAAATATTTTCTAAATAATTTATTTTATTAGACTTAATTAATTTTATAAATTAAAAATGATTTTTCCTAATTTATTTGAATTTATTTTGATTTTTAAAACATTTTAAATCAATTTAAATTAAATAAAATAAGAAAAAAACCGGAGCCCAAGCCGGAGCCCAACAAGCCGCAGCCCAGTCCGCCAGCCTTCCCGGATCCACCTGCTCCGCACCCGACGACCCGCCTGGATCCACTTCGTCTCACGGAAGATCCGCGCCTCGACCCGGACATGCGACCCAGCTCCGCCCCGCCTCCAACTCGTTTCCCTCAAAAGCTCCCAACCCGAACCGCATCCGAACCGAACCATTTCTTCTCACAAAAAACCCGCGTGTAAACCCGGAAACGCGACCCACGAACCGACCCGACGACCCGCGTGTTTCTGAGATGAAATACTTACATTTTCAGTCCCTAAACTTCCGAAAACTTATCAAAACTCACCCAAAACCCTTACAACTCCATATATAAACCATTTTACACCGTTTTTTCATTACAACACATAATTATAAACCAAAACTCTCTCAAAAACCTCTCCAACTTCCACCATCTTATTTCCAACTTCCAAACACTCTCCAAAACACCAAGAACACACACCAAGAACACCAACCAAAAACACCAAGAACACCAACCAAAAACACCAAGAACACCAAAAACACCAAGAACACCAAACAAAAACATCAAGATCACCAAGATTACCAAGATCACCAAACAAGTCAAGATTACCAAGATCATCAAACAAGAACAAATAGAGACACAGTCTATTAGAAATCCAGTCCAACCCTAATCCAGTTCAGTCAATATATTTGACGAACCTACTTGATAGACCAGTCGTTCCATTAGTCCTGTTGTAAACCAGTTCAGTCAATCTATTGACGAACCTACTTGATATATATATATATATATATATATATATATATATATATATATATATATATATATATATATATATATTTATATAATTATAGTCATTTACATTATTTATCGTTTTATGTCTTTTAATTATAGTCATTTATATTATTTATCGCTTTAAGTCATTTAATTACTGCAATTTATATTATTTATATATCTTTCACACAATAAACGGTGCAAACCTTTATTTGTGGCGATCAGATTATATATTATTATTCTGCAACTCTTATTATTTATTCCGCATTTATCTTTAATATATATATATATATATATATATATATATATATATATATATATATATATATATATATATATATATATATATATATATATATTTGTCACACAATAAACGGTGCAAACCTTTATTTGTGGTGATCATATTTTATATTTTAACAGTAACCATGTTTTCCCTTTTGGTATCAGAGCTAAGCAACGATTTTATTTATGCTAAGCAACGATTTTATTTATGATAAGCAACGATTTTATTTATGATAATTAACGATTTTATTAATGATAAGTAACGATTTTATGATAAGCCTAAGAGCTAAGCAACAATCTAAGTAATAAGACAAATAACGATTTAATTAGAAAAATAAGAAAGCTAAGTTATGATTATGATAATTAGTAAAGATAAACAACGATCTAATCTACAAAAAGTAACAATTTAAATAATAAATACGAATTAAAATCATATTTTATAATGTCTACATCTAACGAAACTAATGAACCCATAATTATTAATAACGAAGAAAATGAATCAGGATATATATTTGATGCTTTAGTTAGCAAGAATAATATAAATAAAGATGCTATTAGAAAATCAAATTTTACATTATCAGAAAAACATAATTTTAAATACGATACACTTAAAAATCTATTTTCAAGAAAAAATATTATTTACTACGGTAAAATAGTAGGAGAAGAACCAATACCTATAGAGTCAACTCAAGGAAATATAATTATACCTATTATTAATAAACAACAGATCAATAATAAAATTCAACATATCAAAGAAATAGATCGATCAAAGATAGCATATATTCATATATCTACAATTCAAGTAATTTTGAAAAAAGGGAAAACATGGTTACAAAACTGAATAATAAAAGATAATACAAAATTATGATGATAATAATTCATAAAACATCAGTACGTACTATGACGCTCTGATACCAAAAGGGAAAACATGGATAAAAAGTAAAAACTAGATGAAAATAGCATAAAAATAGATGGATGCAGGATACATGGAATAATTTAACATGTGGTTTCTGAAATTCTTGCGTGTAAATACTTTAGCTGGTTATCGTAGATATCGACCTCTAACTGTGTTACAGGGAGATGGATATCACGTTCGATCCTGTTTTTAAATATTTGTTTATGGATCTTTAATGCATAATAATATTGGTTGTTTTGGATCTGGATTTTTGAATCGGGCATGATGTATGTGTGAGGATGTGTGAGAGATGTACCTGACTGATGTGTCTGCGACGATGCGTTTCTTAGATGCTTCGTGGATAATTCGTGGATATCCGATGATATCCGCTCTGCTATTCAGAAGTATAAAACTTCAACAGAGGTAATTTTGAGAGCACTCAAAACTTAACACAAACAAGCTCTGATTTATTATACTAGGCAAATGCCTTATTTATAGTACATGATGGCTGCTACTGCATACGTGCTATTATTGACACTACATTATTCTGTCTAGCACTGACAAATAAAGACAAACTATAGGATGGTGACTAGCACCTAATTTACATAATTGAAAACAAACGACAAAAACTAAAAGTCTACATTATTACAAGATATGATGAGGGGAAGGGGCCACAAATATTCTTTGTGTCAAATCCAAATCCTCACCACCGCGAAATAATCGTCGTGCATAATAATTGAATGCTTTTGATGAGTGCTTAGTACTGTTGTGTACTATTCTTCCATTATTTCCATGAATGGTGTCTACTCCTTGTTTTCTTGACAATAATTGCATTGGTGACGTGGAAAATGCATAATATGCTTGCATAATTGTTTTTTAATTTCTGCAGGTAGAACGGCAAGATGATGCGAGAATTTTTCAAATGGTTCTTCAAATCGTTCTACAGCTTGCATTCCTTCAGTTGATATTTCTGTGTCAGTTGGTGTATATAGTAAAAATGTTTTGCTACAATAATTTATTCTGACTTGTGATCTTTGTTCTTTTCCGTTGCCTATTCTTGAAGAGGCTAAATAGACTCCTGCTAGTGCAAAAATTAGATGATCTTGTGTTGGTGTTTCATGTGGAAGTTCGTCTTTAGTTGGCTTAGTTCCATTACTGATTCCCATGTATGCAAATGTAATGCTTGGAACTAGTAGTTGAGAGTCTTCATCGAAAAATGGATAACTGGAATGTAATTTAATGAATAAATCACGTTCCTTTGCAAAACGTGTTTTATAATGACGGATGACTGATTGAAAATTAGTTGGAAATTCACTGATGCACTGTAGGTTGTTTCCATTTAGGTAAATTGTATTAATGAATCCATGGGTGAAATATTCCCAAAGAGTCATTGGATCGGTAAGGTTGGCTAAGAAAATTGCTTTTGGGCCAGGTTTTCGTATGACTGGGTAAAATCCCATTAGTGAATGGACCTCTGTGTATGAAACTAGGCTATCCCATAACTATGCAAATTTTTCCGTGGTTGGTTTTTTCATTAATTCTTTTTCTTTGGTAAATGGTATGGCTTGTAAGGCTGTTTTTGCTGTGTGTAATTGGTTTAGGGATTTTGGATGTAGATCTATTTTTGGGAGTGTTCCAAGAACTGGAAGGGTTCCAATAACGGTTGTCTTTGATGATTTTTGAACGGCTTCAGTTGTAACCGTTTTGTATGCTTCTATAAATGCTGTCTCTACTTCAACTTTTATTTTGTAACTTTTATGTGTAACATTCTTTCCAACGATATGAGAATTTGCAATTCCCCAATCGTTATAGATTCCTTTGTGTGGTCCGTTAAAAATAACGTACCATTTCTTTGTTTCTGCATCACTTGATTGTTGATGAGTTTTGAATATTTCTTGAGAGTTACAAGTGGATGATGATGGCTTCTCCTGTCGTTTATCGGAACTGTCTGATGAAATTTGCTGGACTGTTGGTGTAGGTGGAATTGTTGAACTGCCTGTTGACTTTTCTGCTTCTTCTTTGGCTAGAGTGAACTGTGTTGACAATATCTGTAGTGTTTGTTGGAGCTGTTCTTCTTCTTTCTTGATTGTCTCTAGTTGCTTTATCATGGCTGCTTTTTGTTCCTGCT
Organism: Cichorium intybus; assembly: GCA_023525715.1. Taxonomy (NCBI): domain Eukaryota; kingdom Viridiplantae; phylum Streptophyta; class Magnoliopsida; order Asterales; family Asteraceae; genus Cichorium; species Cichorium intybus. Next base: position 51,633,047 of record CM042017.1, read on the forward strand.
TCTGTTTTAACTGGTGCTGGATTTGCTTCATGATGGCTTCCATTCGCTTGTCAATGTAGCTGCTATGTGATTGTGTTCACTCTTTATGTACCTGTAATGTGTATAAGATGATACTTGCGTATCACTGAATACATTTGATGATATTTTCATATCACTGTATGCTTCTGATGATACTTTCGTATCAATGTATACTTTTGATGATACTTTCGTATCACTGTATGCTTCTGATGATACTTTTGTATCAATGTATGCTTTTGATGATACTTTCGTATCACTGTATACTTCTGATGATACTTTCGTATCAATATATGCTTCTGATGATACTTTCGTATCAATGTATACTTTTGCTTTGAATACTTATTCGTTTTCAATATCGGATTCGGTATTTGAATCGGTAGTATATGCATAGATATCAATATCTGAATCTATATCTGAATCTTCAATTGGTTCATATCCTATGTCATAAGCAATTTTTAATATATTTGTTTCTTTTGCTTTCTTTCCTTTTGTTGGGCATTCGTAGGCTTTATGTCCTTGTTCTTGACATAGCCAACATCTACAATCTTTTTGCTTAGATGGACAATAGTTTGGATTTGATTTATATTTTTGCTTATATTGTTTTCGATTTCTAAAATATTTTCTTTCTCCATTTTTATAGTATTGTTTATATTTTGGTTTATATGTTTGTTTTTTCCAAACTTTCTTTTTTCTTTTACGCTTGTTATTATTTTTACAACCATATTGACCAATTTGATTAAATTGTTTTTCACAACATAAATCAATCTATGCGTCAATTTTAGTTTTTTGTTTTAGACATTTATCTTTCATCCATTCTTTCAAAACGTTTATTCGAGCACCTAATGATTATGCTATTTTACCTTCTTGTGAAAGCTTGTTAAAATATTTTAATACACTTTGACAGACAGTAGATGATAGTTTTTGATAAAACATGTCTAATGCTAATTTTTGTCTTGGTAGATCTAAATAATAATATTGTTCGGAAAATTCACTTATAAATGCATCTAAATAACACATATTACATATTCTTAAATTTGTTAAATGCCATAATGCTTTATTTCTAAAGGCTTCTTTTGATTCATTGTCTTCTACCTTTTTTCCTACAAATTCTTGGAGAATTTTATCTAAGACTTTCCTAAAAGTTTCCATTGCATCGGTAGTTGCTATTCTAGATAGTTCATCTTCTTCTAAAGATGATAGAAAACGATAAACATTTCCTTGTGTCTTATGCATAATATAACTTAAAAAATTTCTTGGATGTAGGTTTCTAAGTTCGTCGGTTAATTGAATTTGTATACCCATTTGATTACTCCAATCTTGTATTTTTGTTTCTGGATCTAGATCACAATCGATAGAAAGAATATCTATAGGTGTTGGAGTGGTGTTGAATAATTTTGGTATATATTGTGGCGGTACTTTTTCCCATTTATTTTGTTTATTTTTAACCATACATTGTCCATATAAATAGTTTTCTTCTAAAGATGGTGGTCCATATATATATATATATATTGATTTTGATAATCATCTTCTACATATGATTTATTTCGTTTTATTCCAAAATTAGTATAAGGATTATTATATGGATTTTCTTCATCGGATGTAAAATCGTATACTACTTCGACGTCATTTTCTATATTTTCATCTTTTACTTCTTCAGGTATTTCTAATGCTTCCATTAATTTAGTTAATGTTTCTACTTGTTCTTGAAGTGTTTCCATTATTTATTTTATAAGTTAAATATCTAGTTATTGCTTTCTTTTTCTTATAAGTTTTTTGACTTTAATTTGATCTGTATAATCTTTGTATGATATAAAATCGTTCATATGACTAAGTCTTTTTAAACAATCAATTTCAGAATCAATTTGTAATTTATAGAGAGAATAAAACTTTTCGTTTTCTTCTTTTATTTCTATCAAATCATACATAGTAAAAACTATACTACGATGATCTAAATTTGTTATGGCCTGGTGGCTTTTATTTAAGAGATAATTAAGATAGTCTAAATTATTAAATTGTTTTGGTTGTCCATTCTCATAAACAAGCCAAAAATTGTTGTCTATTATATTTTTATAATTAATTTCTTAGTCATAACAATTACTTTCAAATAATTGATCTGATATATCATTATTTATATAATCTTCTTTTGTTAATATGACATTTTTATAACTATCTTTTTTATTAGTATTTTCTTTATTTCTTTTATACTTTTTAAACCATGTTTTTAATTTTTGTAAAATATTTTTGATTACCATGTTAAGGGTGGTCTAATTGAAAGAGGTTGTTTATTATTTTTAACTTCTAATATTTTATAAATTTGTTCAAGCGAATTCTATGTTAGATTAATTTTTTGTAATATCTCTGGAATTTGTTTTACCAATAAGTGTTTATTTATTTCTATGAGATTATTTAATTTTTATTTATTATATTCATTTTTTCGTTGATCGTCATTTCGTCTTTCATTTGTAATTCTATATCATATAATTTACTACTAGATGATTCTGTCATATTCTTAAGCTTAATGACCTAATCATTTCTTTTATTTCTTCATTATTTTCATCTTTTCTATTTTCTGTAGATGTTGAAGGTTGTATTTCTGAAATAGAGGATCTTCCTATAATTGTTGAAATTGGCGGTTCTATAATTAGGTCTCTTTTAACTAAAGGTGTAATTATTTGTTGTCGAAAATCTGTTTCATAAACTGGTTTATTATCTATTCTTTTTGGTGACTCGAGTGATAGTAAAGGTTCAAATAATTTATCGATATGAATTCTATCTTCTGTTTTAAATATAATACTATGATGAGAATTTGTTAGTGCATAGTTTATTTGATATGTTAAAGTAAAAGGATGATTTCCTTTTAACATAAAATTTTGTCTTAATAATTTATATCTTACTATAATACTATTACTTAGATTTCTATCTTTTAAACTAAGTCCTAATTGTATATTTATATTAAATTTTATTTTTCCTTCAATTAAATTTCCTTTTCCTTTGGCTATAATACCTTCTTGACTATTAATTATACGATCATCTCTAATTTCTAATTCTATTGGTGTATCTAAATCACTAAAAGTACTTTTTAAAATTACTTGAATTGTAAATATATGAATATATGCTATCTTTGATCGATCCATTTCTTTGATATGTTGTATTTTATTTTTGATCTGTCATTAAGCTTAAGAATATGACAGAAACATCTAGTAGTAAATTATATGATATAGAATTACAAATGAAAGACGAAATGACGATCAACGAAAAAATGAATATAATAACTAAAAATTAAATAATCTCATAGAAATAAATAAACACTTATTGGTAAAACAAATTCCAGAGATATTACAAAAAAATTAATCTAACACAGAATTTGCTTGAACAAATTTATAAAATATTAGAAGTTAAAAATAATAAACAACCTCTTTCAATTAAACCACCCTTAACATGGTAGTCAAAAATATTCTAGAAAAATTAAAAACATGGTTTAAAAAGTATAAAAGAAATAAAGAAAATTCAAATAAAAAAGATAGTTATAAAAATGTCATATTAACAAAAGAAGATTATATAAATAATGATATATTAGATCAATTATTTGAAAGTAATTGTTATGACTAAGAAATTAATTATAAAAATATAATGGACAACAATTTTTGGCTTGTTTATGAGAATGGACAACCAAAACAATTTAATAATTTAGACTATCTTAATTATCTCTTAAATAAAAGCCACCATGCCATAACAAATTTAGATCATCGTAGTATAGTTTTTACTATGTAAGATTTGATAGAAATAAAAGAAGAAAACGAAAAGTTTTATTCTTTCTATAAATTACAAATTGATTCTGAAATTGATTGTTTAAAAAGACTTAGTAATATGAACGATTTTATATCATACAAAGATTATACAGATCAAATTAAAGTCAAAAAAACTTATAAGAAAAAGAAAGCAATAACTAGATATTTAACTTTCAAAATAAATAATGGAAACACTTCAAGAACAAGTAGAAACATTAACTAAATTAATGGCAGCATTAGAAATACCTGAAGAAGTAAAATATGAAAATATAGAAAATGACGTCGAAGTAGTATACGATTTTACATCCGATGAAGAAAATCCATATAATAATCCTTATACTAATTTTGGAATAAAACGAAATAAATCATATGTAGAAGATGATTATCAAAATCAATATATATATGAACCACCATCTTTAGAAGAAAACTATTTATATAGACAAGGTATGGTTAAAAATAAACAAAATAAATGGGAAAAAGTACCGCGACAATATATACCAAAATTATTCAACACCACTCCAACACCTATAGATATTCTTTCTATCGATTGTGATCTAGATCCAGAAACAAAAATACAAGATTGGAGTAATCAAATGGGTATACAAATTCAATTAACCGACGAACTTAGAAACCTACATCCAAGAAATTTTTTAAGTTATATTATGCATAAGACACAAGGAAATGTTTATCGTTTTCTATCATCTTTAGAAGAAGATGAACTATCTAGAATAGCAACTACCGATGCAATGGAAACTTTTAGGAAAGTCTTAGATAAAATTCTCCAAGAATTTGTAGGAAAAAAGGTAGAAGACAATGAATCAAAAGAAGCCTTTAGAAATAAAGCATTATGACATTTAACAAATTTAAGAATATGTAATATGTGTTATTTAGATGCATTTATATGTGAATTTTCCGAACAATATTATTATTTAGATCTACCAAGACAAAAATTAGCATTAGACATGTTTTATCAAAAACTACCATCTACTGTCTGTCAAAATGTATTAAAATATTTTAACAAGCTTTCACAAGAAGGTAAAATAGCAGAATCATTAGGTGCTCGAATAAACGTTTTGAAAGAATGGATGAAAGATAAATGTCTAAAACAAAAAACTAAAATTGACGCACAGATTGATTTATGTTGTGAAAAACAATTTAATCAAATTGGTCAATATGGTTGTAAAAATAATAACAAGCGTAAAAGAAAAAAGAAAGTTTCGAAAAAACAAACATATAAACCAAAATATAAACAATACTATAAAAATGGAGAAAGAAAATATTTTAGAAATCGAAAAAAATATAAGCAAAAATATAAATCAAATCCAAACTATTGTCCATCTAAGAAAAAAGATTGCAGATGTTGGCTATGTCAAGAACAAGGACATAAAGCCTACGAATGCCCAACAAAAGGAAAGAAAGCAAAAGAAACAAATATATTAAAAATTGCTTATGACATAGGATATGAACCAATTGAAGATTCAGATATAGATTCAGATATTGATATCTATGCATATACTACCGATTCAAATACCGAATCCGATATTGAAAACGAATAAGTATTCAAAGCAAAAGTATACATTGATACAAAAGTATCATCAGAAGCATATATTGATACGAAAGTATCAACAGAAGTATACAGTGATACGAAAGTATCATCAAAAGCATGCATTGATACGAAAGTATCATCAGAAGCATACAGTGATACGAAAGTATCATCAAAAGTATACATTGATACGAAAGTATCATCAGAAGCATACAGTGATATGAAAATATCATCAAAAGTATTCAGTGATACGCAAGTATCATCTTATACACATTACATGTACATAAAGAGCGAACACAACCACATAGCAGATACATTGACGAGAGAATGGAAGCCATCATGAAGCAAATCCAGCACCAGTTAAAACAGAAGCAGGAACAAAAAGCAGCTATGATAAAGCAACTAGAGACAATCAAGAAAGAAGAAGAACAGCTCCAACAAACACTACATATATTGTCAACACAGTTCACTCCAGCCAAAGAAGAAGTAGAAAAGTCAACAAGCAGTTCAACAATTCCACCTACACCAACAGTCCAACAAATTTCATCAGACAGTTCCGATAAACGACAGGAGAAGCCATCATCATCCACTTATAACTCTCAAGAAATATTCAAAACTCATCAACAATCAAGTGCTGCAGAAACAAAGAAATGGTACGTTATTTTTAACGGACCACACAAAGGAATCTATAATGATTGGGGAATTGCAAATTCTCATATCGTTGGAAAGAACGTTACACACAAAAGTTACAAAACAAAAGTCGAAGTAGAAACAGCATTTAGAGAAGCATACAAAACGGTTACAACTGAAGCCGTTGAAAAATCATCAAAGACAACCATTCTTGGAACCCTTCCAAAAACAGAACCACAACCAAAATCTTTAAACCAATTAAACGCAGCCAAAGCAGCCAAAGCAGCCTTACAAGCTATACCATTTACCAAAGAAAAAGAAATAATGAAAAAACCAACCATGGAAAAATTTGCAAAGTTATGAGATAGCCTAGTTTCATACACAGAGGTCCATTCACTAATGGGCTTTTACCCAGTCATACGAAAACCAGGCCCAAAAGCAATTTTCTTAGCCAACCTTACCGATCCAATGACTCTTTGGGAATATTTCACCCATGGATTCATTGATACAATTTACCTAAATGGAAACAACCTACAGTGCATCAGTGAATTTCCAACTAATTTTCAATCAGTCATCCGTCATTACAAAACACGTTTTGCAAAGGAACGTGATTTATTCATTAAATTACATTTCAGTTATCCATTTTTCGATGAAGACTCTCAACTACTAGTTCCAAGCATTACATTTGCATACATGGGAATCAGTAATGGAACTAAGCCAACTAAAGACGAACTTCCACATGAAACACCAACACAAGATCATATAATTTTTGCACTAGCAGGAGTCTATTTAGCCTCTTCAAGAATAGGCAACGGAAAAGAACAAAGATCGCAAGTCAAAATAAATTATTGAAGTAAAACATTTTTACTATATACACCAACTGACACAGAAATATCAGCTGAAGAAATGCAAGCTGTAGAACGATTCGAAGAACCATTTGAAAAACTCTCGCATCATCTAGCCGTTCTACCTGCAGAAATTAAAAAACAATTATGCAAGCATATTATCCATTTTCCACGTCACCAATGCAATTATTGTCAAGAAAACAAGGAGGATGTTGAAAATACGATAACTGATCTCCACGAATAAGGTTTTTAAGCCTATTACTGTGTGACAGATATGTATTTTATCTATAATATGCGGAATAAATAAGAGTTGCGGAATAAAATAAAACGGTAAATCTAAACTAGACAGTATTTAAATAGACAGAAAGCGGTAAATAAAGTAAAAGTTAGAAGTTAGAGGTTAGATGTAATAAACGCCATTATCAACGATAACGTGTTTTTTACAATAAATAAAAAGGTTAGAAATTAGGAGTTAGATGTTAGATGTAATAAACGCCATTATCAACGATAACGTGTTTTTACAATAAATAAAAAGGTTAGAAGTTAGAATTTAAATGTCTCGGTTAAATACAGTCCACATGTGTTTTCGTTGTCGAGGTTCAATTCGGATGTATTGGATATTTAGTACAATTGATTTATAAAAGTTTAAATAAATCAATAACGACACAGATAATTTTAAAAGAACTTATCGATAGATGCGGAGGATAGCTTTTTTCTTGATGTGTCGATTTCTTGTTCTTTGTGGTAGGATGAGGTTTTGGTGATTTTTGGTGTCGGGTAGAGGTTGTTTAGAGATTTGAAGTTTGGTGTCGGGTAGAGGTTGTTTAGAGGTTTGAAGTTTGGTGTCGGGTGGAGGTTTTGTTTCTTGCGGTTTTGCGGTTTGATCCTCGTTGCCAAATGCAGAGATTTCAGAGTTTTAAGGTTTCTGGTCGTGGGTATGCTTGAGGTTAATGTATGTAGGTTGTACAAAATCAGCAAGAGGAAGTCTCTATTTATAGTCTGTTCCAGCGGAGATCGGGTCGCGATCGGGGTGGAGATCGGGTCGCGATCTTGAGTGTGTCTCGCTTTTGTGCTGGCCAGTACCCGACTCGGTGGAGTGTGGTAGGTGGGTAGGGTCGCGATCTTTGAGACGATCGGGTCGTGATCCGGGTCGGGTCGCGATGGGGAGGAAGATCGGGTCACGATCTCGTAGGATTGCCATCGGCTCGCGATCTTTGGTCAGCATAGTGTCACGTGTGTGTCATCAGATCGGGTCGCAATCTGGGTTTGGATCGGGTCGCGATCTGCACTGTTCCAGCCTTTTTCTTCTTTTGTTTTGATTTTCTTCACTTCGCGACACATGAGCTGTTGGGTCGCGATTGCTGTCGCTGGGTGACATTTTTGCTCTTTGGTACATAGTGTCTTTTTCTCAGGTTTGGTTGATCTCGGTTTGGTTGATCTTGAATTTACGCAACCTGAAATAAACTGGTGATATCTGTTAAAAAACATTTCGACTTATTTCAGTGATGGTCACATAAAAACATAAAAAACATTATTTAACAATTTCCCCCTATGTGATCATTAATGAAATGAGGAGAAAAATGTTTGATTGAAATTCTTGAAATTTGGATAAGACATTTATAAAACCATATCACTTGTTTTGAAAGAGTGTGACTAGATTTTACTTATGTTTTGAAAAATGTTTGTCAAGAATATTTGTTTCTGAATCAAAGTCTCGAGTTCGATTATCAAAAGGTTTTTGTATATGTATTTTCATAATATTCCTTAAGATTTTATAGCATTTATAAAGACGACAAGTGATCTTAATAGGTCGATTCAGATGAACTCTCATAGGTATAGCTCACACTTGACTGAGGTGTTTGTTTGTTCTGGGTGCAGAACTGGTGTATAATCACTAAAGATGAGTGATATCTCTCAGTTTGAAGGTGTTGACTTATGCTTAACGTGGATTTATACCTATATACTTTAGTCACTTGGTCTTCATATTAGATAATCAATCACATAAGACTGGTTTCGGCATTACTCAGAGGGTTTCTTCATTCATGCCATTGAAGTTCACTCTCTCTCCGTCGGGAAATACATGTAGAGGGGTTTAGAAATTTTCATAGTGTAGTTTGCAACTAAGAATATTCAATTATGAAGGCTACAGTATCCCGGTAAATCTTTGGTTTTGACAGCTATATTTGATAACGCTTTTGAGAATTCGTTGTTTGAGAGATGTCTGTCTTTGATGGATTGTTGTTGTAAATCTTCTTTTTCTTTGGTGATGTGTTCACCTTTGTCTTTATCTTTTCTTGATTTGTGCGAATACACATTGTGTAAAAGATATCTGATGTGGTTACCAATTGTGATTTGTTGATAGCATTTATTGGATATGACTTTGTCGTTTCTTCATTTTTCAGATTTGTTATGCCAGATGATGAAGGTTTTCTTTGAAGTGGTTTGATTTAGGATAGGGATAGGTGATATAATAGACAGTTTGTCTAATATATAAGAAAATGAAAGTATCGTCCCTGGACATTTTGATATCTAAGCAAAAATGAGACTAGAATCACGGTATAGGAGTATAAATCCTATAAGTCATAATGAAAACACCTTTGCTCACAGAAATGAATTCCACTTAGCAATTAAAGACGAGGCACAATTTCTCACATGGGTTTGGTTTTCATCTGAATCTCCTGATCTTATGTCCCTTTACAGATAAAATCGTTATAATTGAAATAAATTCAAAGGGAATAGGAGAATGTACATAACAAAAATGTTTGAAATTTGAACCTTCTCTTTAATTAAGAATCAATATAACTGAGAACATTCATCGAGCATAAGTATCTGAAAATTTACTCAAGAAGATGTTAATCACATGGTTCTATAAAAGCTTATTATGACAAGTCTTTTATTGTATTTTTGAAGATTTGTTTTTCTGAATGTTTTTGGAAATTTTGGTTATTTGAATGTTTTTGGAAAATTTTGGTTATTTGAATGTTTTTGGAAAATTTTGTTTATGAAAGTAAACACTCTTTTATACAAACAAAAAGTAAGAGATTAGGGATGGATGTTATCTGGATTCAACATTCCTAGACGGCCTAGGAAGTATTGAAACTTGGTTTCGTCTAGAGCCTTAGTAAAGACATCGGCAATTTAATCTTCTGTGTTTATGAAGTGCAATTCGATATGACCTTTTTGTATGTTGTCTTTGAGGAAATGATATCGAATGTCGATGTGCTTTGTCATGGAATGGTGCACGGGATTGTGAGAAATGGCAATTGCGCTGGTTGAGTCACAAAATATGGGAATTTGTGATACTTTGTAGCCATAGTCACGTAATTGAGTTTGCATCCACATGACTTGTGAACAGCAGCTTGCGGCGGCTACATATTCAGCTTCTGCGGTTGAAGTGGACACGCATGATTGTTTCTTTGAAGTCCAGCTTACCAGTCTGCCTCCAAGAAATTGGCAAGAACCAGATCTGCTTTTTCTGTCTAGTCTGCATCCTCCATAGTCGGAGTCGTGAAGGCATTAAGCTGAAAATCAGAGTTAGCTGGATACCAAAGGCCAAGAGATGGAGTTCCTTTAAGATATTTGAAAATTCTTTTTACAGCTATAGCATGAGATTCCATAGGATTGGCTTGGTATCTGGCACAGACACATGTAGAAAACATGATGTCGGGTCTGCTGGCTGTGAGGTATAGGAGTGATCCTATCATTCCTCGATATTTCTTTTGATCAACAGGCTTGCCATTTAAGTCTGCATCTAATTTGTAACCAAGGGACATTGGGGTTTTAGCTGTATTGGATTTGTCAAGAGAAAAACGAGTTAGAAGATTTTTGACATAATTTTCTTGATTGATGAAAATTCCATCTGATGATTGTTTGACTTGTAGTCCAAGAAAAGTAGTCATTTCTCCTATCATGCTCATCTCAAATTTGCTCTTCATCAAATCTGCAAACTTGATACTCAAGGATTCATCAGTAGAACCGAAAATAATGTCATCGACATATATTTGAACGATTAACAGATGTTTATTAAAATTTTTACGAAAGAGAGTTTGATCAATTGAACCTCTTTTGAATCCTGATTCTTCTAGAAATGTTGACAAAGTTGAATACCAGGCTCGAGGTGCTTGTTTTAAGCCATAAACTGCTTTTTGTAACTTAAAACTGTGATTTGGGAACTGTGGATCTTCAAAACCCGGAGGTTGTTGAATATACACATCACGATCAATCTCTCCATGTAAAAATGCACATTTTACATCTATTTGGTAAACTTTGAAGTTCTTGTGTGCTGCATATGCTAGAAAGATACGAATGGCTTCGAGTCTTGCAACTGGAGCATAAGTTTCATCGTAATCGATTCCTTCTTGTTGAGAATAGCCCTTGACGACAAGTCTTGCTTTGTTTCGACAAACTATGCCTTGATTATCAGTTTTGTTTCTGAAAACCCATCTTGAACCTACTACAGTAACATCGGGAGGAGTAGGAACAAGATCCCATACTTGGTTTCTTTCGAATTCAGCTAGTTCTTCTTGCATGGCTTTGACCCAGTCTGGATCTTTGAGAGCTGAATGGATGGTTTTGGGTTCAGTCATGGATAAGAATGCTCCGTATAAACATTCATTTGAGGAAGCGGCTCTTGTTTGAATACCAGAATTGGGATCTCCTATAATTTGTTCTGCAGGATGATTTCTGGTCTATTTGTTTAGGCGAGTTTTTTTCAGGTATTTCGATTGGTGTTTCTATGTCCCATTGTTCTTCTTGGTCAGGTGATTCTGTTGGGAATAGATTTTGGTTGTTGTCAGATATGTCTTTTTGGATTATAGGGTGAGAATGAGGTAAAGAAGGTTCCCCCATAGATGATGCACTGGGATCATTTTGGACAGGTGGATTGGGAGTGTTCAAAGAGGAATTCAGTGTTGGTAATTCCCCCTCAACTTGATCTGCATTTTCTTGGTTTGATTGTGAAGTTTCTGCATCGGAGTTTCCTGTAGGAATAGTAGAAGATGTTAGAAATTCAGAATTATAAGCGGTTTTGGGTTGTTCAAAAAGTAAATCAAGATCAATTTCTATGTCCGTAGAAGGCATTTGTTGAATTGGATTTTGAAAAATATTATCGATCATTTTAGAACCAAAATGTTTACGATCCAATTTCCTGGCATAAAATTCATCGAAATGAATATCGGTACTTTCTTCAATTACTCTAGTACGTTTATTCAGTACTCGATAAGCAGCTGAGGTAAAGGAGTAACCAAGGAAAATTCCTTCGTCTGATCTTGATTCAAATTTTGAAAGGTGATCTTTGTTATTCTTTATGAAGCATCGACAACCAAAAATATGAAAGAATTTGATGTTTGGTTTTCGGTTGTTAATGACTTCATATGGTGTTTTATGAAGTTGTTTATGGATTAAAGAACGATTTTGAGTGTAGCAAGCTGTGGCTATTGCTTCTGCCCAGAAGTATTGTGGCAGATCAGCAAAGATGAGCATTGATCTTGCAGCTTCGCACAGAGTTCGGTTCTTTCTTTCAACAACGCCATTTTGTTGAGGAGTGTAAGGGGCTGAGAAGTTGTGTTCGATGCCTTTGTTTTTGAGAAATGAGTCTAGAGTTATGTTTTTGAACTCTAAACCATTATCACTTCGGATTCTTCGAACTGGTCGTTTGAGCTTTAATTCAATCTGTTTGATGAAGTTGATCATTTCTTCAGGTGCTTCTGATTTTAGCCTTAAAAAGAAAACCCAAGTAAAGCGTGAGTAATCATCAATAATAACAAGGATATATTTCTTCCCTTTTATGCTTTGGGTTTTTGCAGGGCCGCAAAGATCAATGTGCAGTAATTCTAGTGGTTCGGATACAGTAGATTCAGGAATGCTTTTATGAGAGGATTTGGACAGTTTTCCTCCTTCACAAGCTGCACAAAGAGTTTCATTATCAAGTTTCAGAAGTGGCAGTCCGCGAACAAGATCATTTGCAATCAACTTGTTGATGTAGCCGAAGTTGAGATGGGAAAGACGACGATGCCACAACCAACTAATATCAGCAGAAGCTTTGGACAAGAGACAGATGTCTGGTTTTCCATAGATAAGGTCCATATCTAGTGGATACATGTTGCCTAGACGATCAGAATTAACTAGAATGGCTTTGGTCTTGGCATCCGTGATTATGCTTCGTTGTTTGGTGAAAAGAACTTCATGATTGTTGTCACAAAGTTGTGATACGCTGATTAGGTTGTGTTTCAGTCCGTCAACGTAGGCTACTTTCTTGATGGTGAAGTGACCATTTGTTATGTTTCCATAACCTTTGATTCTTGCAGTCATGTTATTTCCAAAGGTCACATCTTGTTTGGATTCTGTGGGTTTGAAGTCTCGTAGAAAGCTCTGGTTTCCTGTCATATGCTTGGAGCAGCCACTATCGATATACCATGTGCCATCCTTGGGCTCTCCAGCACAAAGTGCCTGCAATTAGACAGAAATTTTAGGTACCCAAACCATGGTGGGTCCTGATTTGTTAATGGTTTTTGATAATTTGTAATCATTGTAGTATTTGTTGATTGGACGGAATGGTTGAGGTTTAAGTTGATTTATTAGATTTTCCCAAAGTGAGATTTGTTTTTGGAAACCTGTCATTTGAAATGATTTCTGATTTTGTGAAAAGTATCCTATATGTGAAGATCTGTTTGATAACCTTTCTTTGTATCTGGGGTCTGAATGGTTTTGGAAAACACTTTGATGATTGAATGGAATTTGGTGAAATGATGGTTTCTGAAAGTTCCTTGAGAGATTGAAGTTTATCTTTTGAAAGTGACTTTGAATCGGTTTTTGAAAAGGTTTTTGTTTTGGATTACAGGTTTGTTTTTGTGGCACAGCGATTGGTTTCAAAGGTTTTCCTTTGAAAACAATGGGCTTGCTTTGTTCTTTTGGTTTAAAGACAGCTTGAATGGGTTTAAAGGTTGAGTTTAAAGAGGGAAAGACAGTTGGAACAGAAGTACTACCATTTTGATGATCAGAATTTTCTCCATTTAAGAAATTTTCAAGTTTGATTGTGCCATCATTCTTTGTTAGTTTAGTAGATCTCAATTGATGAGTTACTGAACTAGCAGAGTCTGATTCAGATTTTACAACTCTTTTGAATGAGTTGTTGGAAAAAGTATCATCTGGGCTACAGTTGATAACTGTTTCATCATCTGAATCGTCCTCATTAGCAGATAAGAAAAAATCTGGTATAGGCGATTTAGAGTTTTCACAAATTTTCCCATTTTTCTTTCCAGTCTCTTCATTTTCAAAAGATTCTCTTCCAATTCCCGGTTTATAATTCGTATCAATTTTGCCAGTTCCTAAGTTGTTTGCTTTAGTGAAAACATCATCACTCAATTTTCTGGCAATATTGATAGAATCCAGTTTTCCTTGAAATCTTTGATTTTCGGATTCAAGAAATTTGATTTGCTTTGAAGAATCATCTAGTTTTTGAATTAAACTAGTGTTTTTGTCAGTTAAATCTTGAACTTTTTGTTTTAACTGAAGGACTTCCTTTTCTAAGGTATCTTTTATTTCAGATGAAATAACAGATTGATTTTTTATTTCTAAGTCCCTTTTTTGTTTTAGAGCTTCATTTAATTGTTCTAGGATGTGATTATTTTCTTCAGTTTTTTGTTCAATATCTCTTTCAAGTTTGTCTCTAGTCCTTGTAGATTCTCCAAATCTGAGTTGCAAGGTTTGTAATTCAGATTTGTAGATATCAGATTTGACTATTGTGTCATGATACAGTCTGAGATCAGCTTTTAGACTGTTCTCAATCTTAGTCATGTGGGACTCAAATGGTGTTCTTGAAAGACCGAGATCTGAGATCATAGACCATACCTGATCGATGACATATGGAGCTCTTGTGGTTGGTTCATTGTCAGCCATGAAGCAGAAGTTTGACTGAGCGGGTTCAGTGTCTGTTTCATCATCAGAAGTTGGCCAGTATTCCACGCTAGGTTCGTGGAATGCCATCAAAGTTTTTTGCTTTGCTTTCTGTTCTTGTTTCTTCAGCTCTTCGGCTTTTTGTGCATAGTAGGCTGAGTCTTTGACTTTGACTTTGGCTCGACAATCTCGGGCATAATGATTTAGTCCTTTGCATTTGTGACAAATGATTACTTCATCATCATCATCGTTATTGTCAGCCTTTTGGTTCTTAACGGGTGATCTTTCAAATGTTTGAGTTTGTTTCTGTTGAGATGGTTTTGAATGATTTTGCTGAAATCCAGAACTTTGGTTATTATAAGAGTTGTTATTATTTTGAAAACCGCGATTCTGAAAGTTTTGTCCAAAAGTGGATCTTTGTTGAAAATTTGGTCTGAAGTTTGATTGATTATGATGTGGCAAAAATCTCTCGAGATTAGTGTTTGCTACCAAAGCACATAATTGTTGGTGATCAGCTTCATTATTTGGATCAGACAAGTCACAAGAATTATTTGAAAAAGCTTGGTTTTGATTTAAATCAATTTGACTTTGATCATGAAAATGTGTTTGGTTTTGAGAGGATGTTGACAACAAAGCAAGTGGTCCTCCAAAAGAAGTGGACGTTGGTGGGTCAATCGAGGATTCATACGATTGTAATTCTCCGTACAGATTGTACAAAGATTCAGTATGAATTGCCGGATTTCCGTGAATGATTAGTTTCACCATTTTCCAGCTTTCATAAAGGTTGTTTAAAAATTTGAGGTTTATCTCATGCTGTGACTTTTTGATGCCTAAATTATTCATTTTGATGGTAATGAGATTGAACCTGTCATGAGCATCATGGATGGTCTCATGTGAAAACATTTTGAAGTTGTCAAATTCGTTTAAAATAGATGTTTTCTTGTTTCCAATGATTCTCTCATTTCCTTCAAAACTATTTTTCAACGTTTGCCAAATTTGGTTTGCAGTTAAAAGGATTATATCATTCATTTGGCTTAGAATACTGTGGGGTATTCCAGACACAAGCTCCTTTTTGGCTTGAAGTTCAAGTTTCTTCCTTTCATTTAGTATATCCAAGTTACTCGTAAGAGAGGTCATGTTATCTGGTAGAGATCCGTCTACACATTTTCACACGTCTTCACTTATAGAGTTGAGATGAAGATTCATACGACCTACCCATGATTTATATTCTTCGGGAATAAGAATGGGTGCTCGAGTACCTGAACCTATACTGTTAGCAATAGATACAGAATTTATGTTTGAGTAGTTTGCGGAAGACATTTTTTTTAATGAAAATGTGATGTTAAAATGAAATTTATAAAGAAAACTTATTGGTGGTTTATAAAAACGCTACACAAAAGTTTTCGACAAAAATTTTCAAAATAAATCACACAAGTAATTTTTAAATGTTTTTTTTTTAATAATTTAATTTTTTTGTTGAACAAGTGATATTAAGATAAAATTTTTAAAGGAAACTTATTGGTGGTTTAAAAAAACGCTACACAAAAGTTCTCGACAAAAATTTCAGATTAAATCACACGAGCTCTGATACCAATTGTTGAAAATACGATAACTGATCTCCACGAATAAGGTTTTTAAGCCTATTACTGTGTGACAGATATGTATTTTATCTATAATATGCGGAATAAATAAGAGTTGCGGAATAAAATAAAACGGTAAATCTAAACTAGACAGTATTTAAATAGACAGAAAGCGGTAAATAAAGTAAAAGTTATAAGTTAGAGGTTAGATGTAATAAACGCCATTATCAACGATAACGTGTTTTTACAATAAATAAAAAGGTTAGAAGTTAGACGTTAAATGTCTCGGTTAAATACAGTCCACATGTGTTTTCGTTGTCGAGGTTCAATTCGGATGTATTGGATATTTAGTACAATTGATTTATAAAAGTTTAAATAAATCAATAACGACACAGATAATTTTAAAAGAACTTATCGATAGCTGCGGAAGATAGCGTTTTTCTTGATGTGTCGATTTCTTGTTCTTCGTGGTAGGATGAGGTTTTGGTGATTTTTGGTGTCGGGTAGAGGTTGTTTAGAGATTTGAAGTTTGGTGTCGGGTAGAGGTTGTTTAGAGGTTTGAAGTTTGGTGTCGGGTGGAGGTTTTGTTTCTTGCGGTTTTGCGGTTTGATCCTCGTTGCCAAATGCAGAGATTTCAGAGTTTTAAGGTTTCTGGTCGTGGGTATGCTTGAGGTTAATGTATGTAGGTTGTACAAAATCAGCAAGAGGAAGTCTCTATTTATTGTCTGTTCCAGCGGAGATCGGGTCGCGATCGGGGTGGAGATCGGGTCGCGATCTTGAGTGTGTCTCGCTTTTGTGCTGGCCACTACCCGACTCGGTGGAGTGTGGTAGGTGGGTAGGGTCGCGATCTTTGAGACGATCGGGTCGCGATCCGGGTCGGGTCGCGATGGGGAGGAAGATCGGGTCGCGATCTCGTAGGATTGCCATCGGCTCGCGATCTTTGGTCAGCATAGTGTCACGTGTGTGTCATCAGATCGGGTCGCGATCTGGGTTTGGATCGGGTCGCGATCTGCACTGTTCCAGCCTTTTTCTTCTTTTGTTTTGATTTTCTTCACTTCGCGACACATGAGCTGTTGGGTCGCGATTGCTGTCGCTGGGTGACATTTTTGCTCTTTGGTACATAGTGTCTTTTTCTCAGGTTTGGTTGATCTCGGTTTGGTTGATCTTGAATTTACGCAACCTGAAATAAACTGGTGATATCTGTTAAAAAGCATTTCGACTTATTTCAGTGATGGTCACATAAAAACATAAAAAACATTATTTAACAGAGGAGACACCATTCATGGAAATAATGGAAGAATAGTACACAACAGTACTAAGCACTCATCAAAAGCATTCAATTATTATGCACGACGATTATTTCGCGGTGGTGAGGATTTGGATATGACACAAAGAATATTTGTGGCCCATCCCCCTCATCATATCTTGTAATAATGTAGACTTTTAGTTTTTGTCGTTTGTTTTCAATTATGTAAATTAGGTGCTAGTCACCATCCTATAGTTTGTCTTTATTTGTAAGTGCTAGACACAATAATGTAGTGTCAATAATAGCACGTATGCTGTAGACTCTACAAGAGTCCCTCATGTACTATAAATAAGGCATTTGCCTAGTGTAATAGAGCAGAGCTTGTTTGTGTTTAGTTTTGAGTGCTCTCAAAATTTCCTCTGTTGAAGTTTTATGCTTCTGAATAGCAGAGCCCTCTGTTGATGCCCTGCGCTTCTGAATAGCAGAGCCTATCGAAGCAGCTAAGAAACGCATCGTCGTATACATCAGTCAGGTACATCTCTTAAACACCCTCACACATACATCATGCCCGATTCAAAAATCCAGATTCAAAAGAACCGATATTATTATGAATTAAAGATCCATAAACAAAGATTTAAAAACAGGATCAAACGTGATATCCATCTCCCTGTAACACAGTTAGAGGTCGATATCTACGATAACCAGCTAAAGTATTTACACGCAAGAATTTCAGAAACCACATGTTAAATTATTCCATGTATCCTGCATCCATCTATTTTTATGCTATTTTCTTCTAGTTTTTAGTTTTTAGTTTTGTTTTTATTCATGTTTTCCCTTTTGGTATCAGAGCGTCATAGTACGTACTAATGTTTTATGAATTATTATCATCATAATTTTGTATTATCTTTTATTATTTAGTTTTGTAACCATGTTTCCCCTTTTGGTATCAGAGCTAAGTAACGATTTTATTTATGCTAAGTAACGATTTCATTTATGATAAGTAATAAGCTAAGCAACGATTTTAATTATGATAAGCCTAAGAGCTAAGCAACGATTTTATTTATGCTAAGCAACGATTTTATTCATGCTAAGCAACGATTTTATTTATGATAAGTAACGATTTTAATTATGATAAGCCTAAGAGCTAAGCAACAATCTAAGTAATAAGACAAATAACGATTTAATTAGAAAAAGAAGAAAGCTAAGTTATGATTATGATTTTAATATATACTATAATTAATAAAGATAAACAACGATCTAGTCTACAACGAGTAACAATTTAAATAATAAATACTAATTAAAATCATATTTTATAATGTCTACATCTAACGAAACTAATGAACCCATAATTATTAATAACGAAGAAAATGAATCTGGATATATATTTGATGCTTTAGTTAACAAAAATAATATAAATAAAGATGCTATTAGAAAATCAAATTTTACATTATCAGAAAAACATAATTTTAAATACGATACACTTAAAAATCTATTTTCAAGAAAAAATATTATTTACTACGGCAAAATAGTAGGTGAAGAACAAATACCTATAGAGTCAACTCAAGGAAATATAATTATACCTATTATTAATAAACAACAGATCAAAAATAAAATACAACATATCAAAGAAATAGATCGATCAAAGATAGCATATATTCATATATTTACAATTCAAGTAATTTTGAAAAGTACTTTTAGTGATTTAGATACACCAATAGAATTAGAAATTAGAGATGATCGTATAATTAAAAACTTCAACAGAGGAAATTTTGAGAGCACTCAAAACTTAACACAATCAAGCTCTGCTCTATTACACTAGGCAAATGCCTTATTTATAGTACATGAGAGACTCTTCTAGAGTCTACAGCATACATGCTATTATTGACACTACATTATTGTGTCTAGCACTTACAAATAAAGACAAACTATAGGATGTTGAAACTAAAAACTAGATGAAAATAGCATAAAAATAGATGGATGCAGGATACATGGAATGGTTTAACATGTGGTTTCTGAAATTATTTCATGCTGGTTATCGTAGATATCGACCTCTAACTGTGTTACAGGGAGATGAATATCACGTTCGATTCTATTTTTAAATCTCTATTTATGGATCTTTAATGCATAATAATATCGGTTGTTTTGAATCTCGGTTTTCGAATCGGTCATGATGTATGAGGATGCGTAAGAGATGTACCTGACTGATGTATACGACGATGCGTTTCTTAGCTGCTTCGATAGGCTCTGCTATTCAGAAGTGCGGGGCTTCAACAGAGGGCTCTGCTATTCAGAAGCATAAAACTTCAACAGAGGAAATTTTAAGAGCACTCAAAACTTAACACAAACAAGCTCTGATTTATTACACTAGGCAAATGCCTTATTTATAGTACATGAGGGCTGCTACTACATACGTGCTATTATTGACACTACATTATTGTGTCTAGCACTTACAAATAAAGACACACTTACAAATAAAGACAAACTATAGGATGGTGACTAGCACGTAATTTACATAATTGAAAACAAACGACAAAAACTAAAAGTCTACATTATTACAAGATATGATGAGGGGGATGGGCCACAAATATTCTTTGTGTCATATCCAAATCCTCACCACCGCGAAATAATCGTCGTGCATAATAATTGAATGCTTTTGATGAATGCTTAGTACTGTTGTGTACTATTTTTCCATTATTTCCATGAATGGTGTCTCCTCCTTGTTTTCTTGACAATAATTGCATTGGTGACGTGGAAAATGCATAATGTGCTTGCATAATTGTTTTTTAATTTCTGCAGGTAGAACGGCAAGATGATGCGAGAATTTTTCAAATGGTTCTTCAAATCGTTCTACAGCTTGCATTCCTTCAGTTGATATTTCTGTGTCAGTTGGTGTATATAGTAAAAATGTTTTGCTGCAATAATTTATTCTGACTTGTGATCTTTGTTCTTTTCCGTTGTTTATTCTTGAAGAGGTGACACGCCTTGGTCGTCGTGCGGTCAAAAATAAGAGAAAACCTAACACACACACACTAGTATAGCGGTAGTCAGGGTCGATCCACAGAAGCTTCGTGGTTAGACTAGATGAGAGATTACCAACTAATAGTGTCACAGCTATAGTCGGAGGATCTGATTTCTATTTCCCTAATCACTAGTAAATGAGACAAGAATCAAACACACCAAAGCCAAGCTAAGCTATGTCCAAATGACCTAGTTACTTTCTGAACTCAGAAGTACATCTCTGAATCAGAAGCAATTGAAGGCATCCAAACTAGCAAAACCAAGCACAGCATAAACTAGCTAATAACTAAAGTTCTAATTGAACAATTACTATCTAAGATTTAATGCTAAACCTAACCAAGTTAGCTACTGTTTTCAGCAAAGGAAAACAGCCCCAACCGAGTCATAAACACAATCCAATCATAAACAAATAAACAAAACACAAACAAGCATTCAAAATACCGAAAAACCAATATTAAATGTAACCGAATGATTTCATTCACCAAAACCAATATCCAACATCAAATCAGTAACCAAATTGTTTCAAAATCAAACCCTAAGTGCTCAAAGTCAGTGGTTGTCACTCCCAAAGACTTAGCTACAAAACTACTTTCTACTAAAAAGAAAATTAAATCCAAACACATAAAATACCAATTGTGAGCTTGCTGAAATGAAATCCTGGAGTCAAAGAGCTTCAAGGTCGATGTTTACACCCGATCTTTGCTAGGGTTTTCGGCTGGAAATGCCTCTATTTATAGTTGCAAATTTCCCGTGACCGCGCCGCGCAAAAGTGAAATCCGCGGCGCGCGTACTTATCCAATCCCCGTTTTTTCGTCATTTAAATGTGTTCCACCGCCTTAAGCCCGCGTCGCGCGTGATTGATTCCCGCGGCGCGCGTACGAGTTTCTTTGATTTTGCATTCTTTCCAAACTTCTTCCTTTTGCACGCTTTTAGTCCCTGTTTCCGTTCTTTTTCTTCAAACAAGTCCTGGCACGAAAAGTGAGAATACCCAGGCATATTTGATATAATTTTACCAAGAACATGGCTCAACAACGCCTAAAATACTTGATATCACTAGGCATTGTCAAACACCCCATACTTGTGCCTTGCTTGTCCCCAAGCAAGAGAGTTTTTAACAAATTATAATAAAGAATCAAACAATTTCTGACTGTGTTCAGTTTCAAAGTTATTGCTCTTTTGAGTTAAAGTGGAATAGTTCGTGAAAACATAATTGAGTTGTTCTTTAGAATTCATGGCTTTCTAGAGAACCCTTGATTACAAACTTTTTGTCCACAATGAAGTGTACTTACTCATTCAGATTCTAAAGGCCATTAAGGAATTGTCCATGACTTTCGATGTTGTCCGTGTAACGAGCTTTCAGAAATACCATCCCAGACCAGACGATCTTAGGTGGTAAGGTGCGTAAGGTCCACCCATTTTAGACCTACCGGCTCGAACAACAAAGGCCACATATTGACTTTTCCTTCCTAAATTCCAATCCTAAAACATCTCAATCTTCTAAACTCGTAAAACTCAACTTATTTGACTAACTAATAGCATGATCACAAATAAACAGTATTCCTTGAAAAATACTAATGCTATCACAATCCCAAACCATTCATTTCAAAATTGTAATTCATTAAAAATTTTGAAAAATATTGCTAAAAATTGAAAAATTGATCATTTCTGCAAAAAATTTCAAAAATTTCTCTTTCGACCGTCCACACCCCACACTTAAAACTGTACAACGTCCCCATTGTACAAAAATTATTTCAAAACAAGGGAGAAAGAGTTACCCCTTTTTGGACGGTAGACTGCTTGGTTCTCAATATCACAGGTATAATTGCGTACAGAAGGATCCTCGATTGCATATGCTGGAGTTGTAGCGCTACAGTAGGACACGCCGGTGGTCAAGACAAGTGGAGGGGGCACGGTGACCCCTCACTTGTCTGAGACAACTCCTTCTCAACTTGGTATAACATGTATAACTCAATAAACAAATCAAAAGCAACATGACAAAAATAAAATATTAACAGAATATACAAATAGAGGTGTCATAAGTTTTGTACATATATCCCAAAAAATATAAAAATGAAGAAAGAAAAAGTACATCAATCACTACCCGGTGGCCTGGAAGGTCCAGCCTCGTGATCGTGGGACCTGGCTGGGAATGGTCGGGGGCGTCTGCTCTGTGCTGATGCAAGCTGTATAAGTACCTCCCCAATCCACTCGAGCTGGTCCAAGACTATCTTGAGCTGACCCTCAACCCGCGTGACTCTGGCATCCAACCGGCGGAGGGCTGGTGAGTCATCCTGCTGTGGCTGCGGCTGTGCCGGCTCTGGTGCTGCTGGCTCTGGTCTCCGGCGTCTCCTGCCGGGCTGGGCGTATGCAGGCTGGGGTGCCTGAAGAGGCTCGATCGGTGCCCGGATGTACTGCCCCGGGCGTTGCAGCTCACTGAGCTGCATCCTCTCCAAAGTGCGTGCTGTAGTGCGCGATGGAGGCAAAGCGGTCAAGGAAGCTGCCACGGGGGCAGTGAGAATACCAAATGAGCGGGCCAGGAGGGTAATGAAATACCCCCTGGCTAATGGGCTGCTGGAGGAGGCGCCGGTCGAGTGGGTGGAGAGGGCGATCGCAAGGGCGTAGGGGAGATGGAGGAATCGGGAAGGGTCGAGGAGGATCCACAAATAAGTCATGTCGTCGCCCGACTCCTTCTCGCCCCCCTCCCGATGCATGATGAAGGTGGAGATGATCCGGTGCATAAGGCGGTGAAGTGGATCGCGTAGGTGGCTCTCCCTCGAGGTCCCCGCCTCGTACATAACATTGGACAATGGTGTCCAATCCTCCATGTTGGAAGGGTGCTCCGACTCCCCCTTGAATGCATGACCCAAGGAACCGGGTGAAGAAACGGTGCTGGAGGTCCTCTGGAGTGTAGATGCCTGCGCGCCTCCCGAAGTCTCGGAGGTTGCACTCCCTGTGCACACCTCCCAACCGAAAACGTACTAGCCTGGAGCGTGGGTCCCCCGCCCGAGGTGCGAACTGGACAGTGTAAATGAACTCCAGTAGTAGCTCTGTGTAGACCACGTCCTCATCCGTGGCCATGATCCTATCCCAACCTCGGCAGGTGAACGATGCCTCCTCGTGGGTCCAGGTGCGATGCAAAAACGGCTCGATCGCACCCCAGAGCCCTGCATCCCTCAGGATGTCTCGGTCTATAACCGTCGCCTCGAGAACACGGCGATTGGTCAGTGCATCCCGCCGCGAAATGTACTCCACTGAACTGTCACGCTCCGCAGGAAACTGGAGGAAAGCGTTGTCCAATCTGAACATCATCTGCAAAAAGAAAACACATAGCACAAAACAAAAATTTTTGCAAAATTAGTCCTTTTCTTCCCAGCCGCACCGCGGCGCGGCCTAAGAGCAAGGGCGTGGCGCGGCGTACGGCTGTTTCAAGAACCCCGAATCAAATCCTTGATTTAACATACTAAATCTCAATATAATCATACTACAAGGTAGCCTAGGTACCGACTAGCTCATCTAGGGTTTCCATTTGGCAAAATAAACACCCTATAAGCTAGCATTAGTGATTCTAAGTTTTTGAACTTTTTTGAATAAAACCCTAAAATTAACTACTTAATAACTAGTTTAAACAGCTAATAAGTAGTTAAAATAGCGTACCTTGGCAGTAGAAACACAATAAGCAAGAAAAATTGCAAGAAATTTTTGATCACCAGAGCTCCGAGTCGTGTGAATTGAGTTGTGAGCCGCGGCTCACCGTATAAAGGGGAAAACCGTCTGATCGTTTCCCGCGGCGCGCATTTCCCTTTTCCGCGGCGCGCGTGTCGCCAAATCAACCCCTGCGCATCGGGTTGAGTTCCGACCCCGCGTCGCGCAATACAAAAATCCGCGGCGCGGTCTTCAAGGATTTTCAAGCTTCTCAATTGACCCCACACTTATTTCAAACCACTAGTACCTGCAAAAAGATTGATGTATTTTTGTATTTTATTTAAGAAATATATCCTAACTTATGACACGATGGGTTGCCGCCCAACAAGCGCTAAGTTTAACGTCTTCAGCCAGACGTTCTGCTCCTAAACTGACCCTTCTTCTTCTTGACCTCTTGATGACATTTGCTGGTATTCTGGCATGAAATTATTAGCCATCATTGTCATAAGGGATGTGAGTTAGGTCATCCAATCACTCACACCGCTGATCCATTGTTGTTGAGATTTCAAGAGCTCGAAAACATTCGCCTCTCATTTTCTGGATTCTCTTTCATATTGGTGATGCCTTGCTTCCATCATCTCTATCATTTCCAGCAATTGTTCCTTGTCGATGGCGGATAACGGGTGGTCCTTGGTTTCCTTTAAGATTTCCTCTTTTCCTCCCTCTCCCGTACGTGTCCATATCTTTTCTTTGCTCCTGATTCCTGGCTCCATTAACGTTTTCCTGTCTGCTGGTTTACCATTTTCCTCTGAAGGTAGTGATATTGGGTTCCCAAACATATTCAATCTTCTTTTCCTGGTCCCGAAGAAAATATCCATATCTCCAGTCTTACAATCGATCACTGGCCCAGCGGTAGCTAAAAATGGACGCCCTAAGATGAGCGCAGGCCCATCGTCCGGACTCTCATATTCCATGACCAAAAAATCTACGGGATAGAAAAAGTCCCCTACTTTGACTATGATATTTGTCAGCTTCCCCTAGATACGTTAGTTGATTGGTCAGCCAGCTACAGTACAACTTCTGCTGGCTCAATTTCTTCGTTTTTGTACTTGTCGTACAGGTATCCTGGCAAGATGTTAACACTTGCTCCCAAATCTAAAAGGGTGTTTCGGATAACCACGTCCCCTACAGTTGTAGTGATCAATGGTGATCCGGGGTCCTTTTCCTTTCTCGGCAGTGTTCCCAATAACGCCTCGCTGGCTCTCACAGTTAATCTCACCGTTTTTGGCGTAGGTGCTTTGCTTTTCCCATTCTGTTCACACATTTCTTGCAGAATCCTGGTGTCCTCAGGAGCATCCTTTAGCTCATCCCATAGGGGCTGATTCATTAAGGGTCACGTTGATCTGGATACTTCCTGCTTCCTTTTTTCTTTCTTATTCTTCTTCTTCTGCTTGATCCCTGCTATTGTTGGTTGTTCTTCCTCTTGGATCTCTTTGTCTGTTTCTGATTGAGTGCCATTCTCAACCGGAACTTCTCCTTTTTTACCTTCCTCTCTCTCTAGAGCCTTTTCTTCTTCCCCTGGTCTCACCTCACTCCCTACTTCGAACAAGTCCTCCAGAGTGACCTTTCGCCATCCTGATTCGACAGTATTGACTTGTTCCTTCCCTGGACGTTGATTATGCGTAGGGTTGACTTCAGTAGCACTTGGCAGCTTGCCACTATCTCTTTTTTGCTGATCTGCAGCCATTTGACCTATTTGTCTCTCCATATTTGCGATGGCCTTTGCATTCGCTTGAGATTGTTGTTGAGTCGAAGTGACCATATCATACATCTTAGCTATCATCTCTTCTTGGGTCCCTGGGGCGTTGTTGGCAGCATTGGTGGGCCCCCTGTTGTTGTTGCTATTTCCGTTATTGTTTCCATTGTTTGCAGGTTGATGGTTTCTAGGTTGACCAGTCGATTGATTCTGATAATTGTTCTGCCTGAAATTTTGTTGCTGTCCTTGGTTGTATGGCCTGTAGGGTCGTCCATTATTGTGTTGACCTTGACCCTGGCCATAAACTTGATTAGCTTCCTGCATCTTAGGTCCTCCTTGACCTTCTTGTGATGAACTTGGCGGTCCATTCTGTAATGTTGACATAAGCCTGTCAAACTTTTTGTTTAGTTCACCGATTTCCTTTTTCACTTCCTTTTTCCAATCAGCATCGACTCCTACTGCTGCCGCCGTACTTGTAGTCTTGCTGGTGGAAAAGTTTGCTTTGGAGCCATTACTCAACTGCTCCAAAAACTGCCAGGCTTCTTCTGGGTCCTGCCACATAAATGTCCCACTGGATGAGGCATTTATCATGGCTTGGTGTGTTTTGCTAACTCCCTCAAAGAATAACTTGACCAACTGCCATTTGGGAATCTCGTGATGCGGACAAGATCGCAACAACTCCTTCAATCTGTCAAAGGCTTCATGAAAAGCCTCCCCAGGCTTCTGCTGGAAATCCTGGATAATTCTTCTGATTTCAGTTGTTTTGCTCGCTGGATAAAATTCCTGAAGGAACTTTGCCTTGAGCTGATCCCATGTAGTGATACTGTTCGATGGCAACGATGTGAACCAATATTTGGCTTTGTCCTTAAGGGTGAACGGAAACAGTCTAAGCCTAAAAATATTTCTATTCATGTTTCTGGGATTATTAGCATTAGCGATCGCTAAGAATTCATATAAATGGTTATAGGGATCATCCTGCTTATATCCTCTGAATTCTGGTAATATTCCTAATAACTGAGGTCTAATCTCTACTTGCGAATCTATGTTATCAGGAATATAGATCGGCGACGAATCATCATATTCCCGCGGTTGGAAATGTGATGCAACCGATTGCCGTCTCGGTTGTGCAAAATGTAAAGGTTGGGCGGGGTTACCGTAAAGATGATCATTGTACTCCCGCTGACCTGGTGGTGGATGTTGTGGCGTTCTTCTAAGAGGTCCCCGACCTCGATTCCATTGTGGAACTGGTGCTGGTGGCACCCATCCTTCATCTTCCTCGTCATACACTTCTTCCGTCTCTGGGTAATGGTATCGTGGCTGAGGCGGTGGTTGAAAGTGTATAGGTTGTGTTGTTTGGTATGTGGGTTGAGGTTTAAAGAGGGCTGGTTGTGGTTGGGATGTTGGTGTATGATGTCTAGGAGCTGGGGTGCCATCTCGAGTCGGCTCTCCCCAAGTCATAGCAGAAGTAAAGGGATTAGTGGATTGGGGTTGTGAAGCGGGTGTAAATGATGGGACAGATGGTGGAGTGCATGATGGTATGGGTGCAGGGGCTGAAACTGCACCACCAGAAGCACTCGTGCTCCCAAACTGAAATTCTGAAAGCGGGGGAAAGGAAAACATCCCCGTTGCCTTACCTGATGGATCCTGAGCAACACTGACCGGACTACTGCTAACTTGATTCTAATTCATGATGCATAAACGCCTACGGGCACGGAGTTTGTGCGCAGTATGCTCAATCTCAGAATCAAACTGCAATGGGGATAATTGCTTCCCCCTGCGGGTACGCATGCACTAGTGCAACACGCCCACAGAAATCACAAATCAAACTTACCAAAATGAAATTTCAAAAAAAGAAACAAGTTCCTACTGCTCACCTAACCTAAGCTCGCAACTCCCCGGCAACGGCGCCAAAATTTGACACACCTTGGTCATCGTGCGGTCAAAAATAAGAGAAAACCTAACACACACACTAGTATAGCGGTAGTCAGGGTCGATCCACAGGAGCTTCGTGGTTAGACTAGATGAGAGATTACCAACTAATAGTGTCACAGCTATAGTCGGAGGATCTGATTTCTATTTCCCTAATCACTAGTAAATGAGACAAGAATCAAACACACCAAAGCCAAGCTAAGCTATGTCCAAATGACCTAGTTACTTTGTGAACTCAGAAGTACATCTCTGAATCAGAAGCAATTGAAGGCATCCAAACTAGCAAAACCAAGCACAGCATAAACTAGCTAATAACTAAAGTTCTAATTGAACAATTACTAGCTAAGATTTAATGCTAAACCTAACCAAGTTAGCTACTGTTTTCAGCAAAGGAAAACAGCCCCAACCGAGTCATAAACACAATCTAATCATAAACAAATAAACAAAACACAAACAAGCATTCAAAATACCGAAAAACCAATATTAAATGTAACCGAATGATTTCATTCACCAAAACCAATATCCAACATCAAATCAGTAACCAAATTGTTTCAAAATCAAACCCTAAGTGCTCAAAGTCAGTGGTTGTCACTCCCAAAGACTTAGCTACAAAACTACTTTCTACTAAAAAGAAAATTAAATCCAAACACATAAAATACCAATTGTGAGCTTGCTGAAATGAAATCCTGGAGTCAAAGAGCTTCAAGGTCGATGTTTACACCCGGTCTTTGCTAGGGTTTTCGGCTGGAAATGCCTCTATTTATAGTTGCAAATTTCCCGTGACCGCGCCGCGCAGAAGTGAAATCCGCGGCGCGCGTACTTATCCATTCCTCGTTTTTTCGTCATTTAAATGTGTTCCACCGCCTTAAGCCCGCGTCGCGCGTGATTGATTCCCGCGGCGCGCGTACGAGTTTCATTGATTTTGCATTCTTTCCAAACTTCTTCCTTTTGCATGCTTTTAGTCCCTGGTTCCGTTCTTTTTCTTCAAACAAGTCCTGGCACGAAAAGTGAGAATACCCAGGCATATTTGATATAATTTTACCAAGAACAGGGCTCAATAACGCCTAAAATACTTTATATCACTAGGCGTTGTCAAGAGGCTAAATAGACTCCTGCTAGTGCAAAAAATAGATGATCTTGTGTTGGTGTTTCATGTGGAAGTTCGTCTTTAGTTGGCTTAGTTCCATTACTGATTCCTATGTATGCAAATGTAATGCTTGGAACTAGTAGTTGAGAGTCTTCATCGAAAAATGGATAACTGGAATGTAATTTAATGAATAAATCACGTTCCTTTACAAAACGTGTTTTATAATGACGGATGACTGATTGAAAATTAGTTGGAAATTCACTGATGCACTGTAGGTTGTTTCCATTTAGGTAAATTGTATCAATGAATCCATGGGTGAAATATTCCCAAAGAGTCATTGGATAGGTAAGGTTGGCTAAGAAAATTGCTTTTGGGCCTGGTTTTCGTATGACTAGGTAAAATCCCATTAGTGAATGGACCTCTGTGTATGAAACTAGGCTATCCCATAACTTTGCAAATTTTTCCGTGGTTGGTTTTTTCATTAATTCTTTTTCTTTGGTAAATGGTATAGCTTGTAAGGCTGCTTTGGCTGCTTTGGCTGCGTTTAATTGGTTTAAAGATTTTGGTTGTGGTTCTGTTTTTGGAAGGGTTCCAAGAATGGTTGTCTTTGATGATTTTTCAACGGCTTCGGTTGTAACCGTTTTGTATGCTTCTCTAAATACTGTTTCTGCTTCGACTTTTGTTTTGTAACTTTTGTGTGTAACGTTCTTTCCAACGATATGAGAATTTGCAATTCCCCAATCGTTATAGATTCCTTTGTGTGGTCCGTTAAAAATAACGTACCATTTCTTTGTTTCTGCATCACTTGATTGTTGATGAGTTTTGAATATTTCTTGAGAGTTACAAGTGGATGATGATGGCTTCTCCTGTTGTTTATCGGTACTGTCTGATGAAATTTGCTGGACTGTTGGTGTAGGTGGATTTGTTGAACTGCCTGTTGACTTTTTTGCTTCTTCTTTGGCTGGAGTGAACTGTGTTGACAATATTTGTAGTGTTTGTTGGAGCTGTTCTTCTTCCTTCTTGATTGTCTCTAGTTGCTTTATCATGGCTGCTTTTTGTTCCTGCTTCTGTTTTAACTGGTGCTGGATTTGCTTCATGATGGCTTCCATTCTCTTGTCAATGTATCTGCTATGTGGTTGTGTTCGCTCTTTATGTACCTGTAATGTGTATAAGATGATACTTACGTATCACTGAATACTTTTGATGATATTTTCATATCACTGTATGCTTCTGATGATACTTTCGTATCAATGTATACATTTGATGATACTTTCGTATCACTGTATGCTTCTGATGATACTTTCGTATCAATGTATGCTTTTGATGATACTTTCGTATCACTGTATACTTCTGATGATACTTTCGTATCAATATATGCTTCTGATGATACTTTCGTATCAATGTATACTTTTGCTTTGAATACTTATTCGTTTTCAATATCGGATTCGGTATTTGAATCGGTAGTATATGCATAGATATCAATATCTGAATCTATATCTGAATCTTCAATTGGTTCATATCCTATGTCATAAGCAATTTTTAATATATTTGTTTCTTTTGCTTTCTTTCCTTTTGTTGGGCATTCGTAGGCTTTATGTCCTTGTTCTTGACATAGCCAACATCTGCAATCTTTTTTCTTAGATGGACAATAGTTTGGATTTGATTTATATTTTTGCTTATATTGTTTTCGATTTCTAAAATATTTTCTTTCTCCATTTTTATAGTATTGTTTATATTTTGGTTTATATGTTTGTTTTTTCCAAACTTTCTTTTTTCTTTTACGCTTGTTATTATTTTTACAACCATATTAACCAATTTGATTAAATTGTTTTTCACAACATAAATCAATATGTGCGTCAATTTTAGTTTTTTGTTTTAGACATTTATCTTTCATCCATTCTTTCAAAACGTTTATTCGAGCACCTAATGATTCTGCTATTTTACCTTCTTGTGAAAGCTTGTTAAAATATTTTAATACACTTTGACAGACAGTAGATGGTAGTTTTTGATAAAACATGTCTAATGCTAATTTTTGTCTTGGTAGATCTAAGTAATAATATTGTTCGGAAAATTCACATATAAATGCATCTAAATAACACATATTACATATTCTTAAATTTGTTAAATGCCATAATGCTTTATTTCTAAAGGCTTCTTTTAATTCATTGTCTTCTACCTTTTTTCCTATAAATTCTTGGAGAATTTTATCTAAGACTTTCCTAAAAGTTTCCATTGCATCGGTAGTTGCTATTCTAGATAGTTCATCTTCTTCTAAAGATGATAGAAAACGATAAACATTTCCTTGTGTCTTATGCATAATATAACTTAAAAAATTTCTTGGATGTAGGTTTCTAAGTTCGTCGGTTAATTGAATTTGTATACCCATTTGATTACTCCAATCTTGTATTTTTGTTTCTGGATCTAGATCACAATCGATAGAAAGAATATCTATAGGTGTTGGAGTGGTGTTGAATAATTTTGGTATATATTGTGGCGGTACTTTTTCCCATTTATTTTGTTTATTTTTAACCATACATTGTCTATATAAATAGTTTTCTTCTAAAGATGGTGGTCCATATATATATATATATATATATATATATATATATATATATATATATATATATATATATATATATATATATATATATATATATATATATATATATATATATATATATATATATATATATATATATATATATATTGATTTTGATAATCATCTTCTACATATGATTTATTTTGTTTTATTCCAAAATTAGTATAAGGATTATTATATGGATTTTCTTCATCGGATGTAAAATCGTATACTACTTCGACGTCATTTTCTATATTTTCATCTTTTACTTCTTCAGGTATTTCTAATGCTGCCATTAATTTAGTTAATGTTTCTACTTGTTCTTGAAGTGTTTCCATTATTTATTTTGTAAGTTAAATATCTAGTTATTGCTTTCTTTTTCTTATAAGTTTTTTGACTTTAATTTGATCTGTATAATCTTTGTATGATATAAAATCGTTCATATGACTAAGTCTTTTTAAACAATTAATTTCATAATAATTTGTAATTTATAGAGAGAATAAAACTTTTCGTTTTCTTCTTTTATTTCTATCAAATCATACATAGTAAAAACTATACTACGATGATCTAAATTTGTTATGGCCTGGTGGCTTTTATTTAAGAGATAATTAAGATAGTCTAAATTATTAAATTGTTTTGGTTGTCCATTCTCATAAACAAGCCAAAAATTGTTGTCCATTATATTTTTATAATTAATTTCTTAGTCATAACAATTACTTTCAAATAATTGATCTAATATATCATTATTTATATACTCTTCTTTTGTTAGTATGACATTTTTATAACTATCTTTTTTATTAGTATTTTCTTTATTTCTTTTATACTTTTTAAACCATGTTTTTAATTTTTCTAGAATATTTTTGACTACCATGTTAAGGGTGGTTTAATTGAAAGAGGTTGTTTATTATTTTTAACTTCTAATATTTTATAAATTTGTTCAAGCAAATTTTGTGTTAGATTAATTTTATCTAATA
Source organism: Cichorium intybus (assembly GCA_023525715.1). NCBI lineage: Eukaryota > Viridiplantae > Streptophyta > Magnoliopsida > Asterales > Asteraceae > Cichorium > Cichorium intybus. The sequence goes on from CM042017.1 coordinate 51,665,574, forward strand.
TTTCTGATATTTGTTTTACCAATAAGTGTTTATTTATTTCTATGAGATTATTTAATTTTTTATTTATTATATTCATTTTTTCGTTAATCGTCATTTCGTCTTTCATTTGTAATTCTATATCATATAATTTACTACTAGATGATTCTGTCATATTCTTAAGCTTAATGACCTAATCATTTATTTTATTTCTTCAATATTTTCATCTTTTCTATTTTCTGTAGATGTTGAAGGTTGTATTTCTGAAATAGAGGATCTTCCTATAATTGTTGAAATTGACGGTTATATAATTGGGTCTCTTTTAACTAAAGGTGTAATTATTTGTTGTAAAAAATCTGTTTCATAAACTGGTTTATTATCTATTCTTTTTGGTGACTCGAGTGATAGTAAGGGTTTAAATAATTTATCGATATGAATTCTATCTTCTGTTTTAAATGTAATACTATGATGAGAATTTGTTAGTGCATAGTTTATTTGATATGTTAAAGTAAAAGGATGATTTCCTTTTAACATAAAATTTTGTCTTAATAATTTATATCTTACTGTAATACTATTACTTAGATTTCTATCTTTTAAACTAAGTCCTAATTGTATATTTATATTAAATTTTATTTTTCCCTTTTGGAATCAGAGCGTCATAGTACGTACTGATGTTTTATTAATTATTATCATCATAATTTTGTATTATCTTTTATTATTCAGTTTTGTAACCATGTTTTCCTTTTTGCTTTAGCTGGTTATCGTAGATATCGACCTCTAACTGTGTTACAGGGAGATGGATATCACGTTTTATTTGTTTATGGATCTTTAATGAATAATAATATCGGTTGTTTTGAATCTGGATTTTTGAATCGGGCATGATGTATGTGTGAGGATGTGTGAGAGATGTACCTAACTGATGTGTCTGCGACGATGCGTTTCTTAGATGCTTCTGGGTTTTCGAATCGGTCATGATGTATGCGGATGCGTAAGAGATGTACCTTACTGATGTATACGACGATGCGTTTCTTAGCTGCTTCGATAGGCTCTGCTATTCAGAAACGCGGGGCTTCAACAGAGGACTCTGCTATTCAGAAGCATAAAACTTCAACAGAGGAAATTTTGAGAGCACTCAAAACTTGACACAAACAAGTTCTGCTCTATTACACTAGGCAAATGCCTTATTTATAGTACATGAGGGACTCTTCTAGAGTCTATAGCATACGTGCTATTATTGACACTACATTATTGTGTCTAGCACTTAAAAATAAAGACAAACTATAGGATGGTGACTAGCACCTAATTTACATAATTGAAAAACGAACGACAAAAACTAAAACTCTACATTATTACAAGATATGATGAGGGGGATGGGCCGTGTTTGCTGGAGCTGTTCTTCTTCTTTCTTGATTGTCTCCAGTTGCTTTAACATGGCTGCTTTTTGTTCCTGCTTCTGTTTTAACTAGTGCTGGATTTGCTTCATGATCGCTTCCATTCTCTCGTCAATGTATCTACTATGTGGTTGTGTTCGCTCTTTATGTACCTGACTGATGTATACGACGATGCGTTTCTTAGCTGCTTCGATAGGCTCTGCTATTCAGAAGCGCGGGGCTTCAACAGAGGGCTCTGCTATTCAGAAGCATAAAACTTCAACAGAGGAGTTGTTTATTATTTTTAACTTCTAATATTTTATAAATTTGTTGAAGCAAATTCTGTGTTAGATTAATTTTTTTTGTAATATCTCTGGAATTTGTTTTACCAATAAGTGTTTATTTATTTCTATGAGATTATTTAATTTTTTATTTATTATATTCATTTTTTCGTTGATCGTCATTTCGTCTTTCATTTGTAATTCTATATCATATAATTTACTACTAGATGATTCTGTCATATTCTTAAGCTTAATGACCTAATCATTTCTTTTATTTCTTCAATATTTTCATCTTTTCTATTTTCTGTAGATGTTGAAGGTTGCATTTCTGAAATAGAGGATCTTCCTATAAAAAAAGTAAAAACTAGATGAAAATAGCAAAAAAATCGATGGATGCAGGATACATGGAATGGTTTAACATGTGGTTTCTGAAATTCTTTCATGCTGGTTATCGTAGATATCGACCTCTAACTGTGTTACAGGGAGATGGATATCACGTTCGATTCTATTTTTAAATCTCTGTTTATGGATCTTTAATGCATAATAATATCGGTTGTTTTGAATCTGGGTTTTCGAATCGGTCATGATGTATGAGGATGCGTAAGAGATGTACCTGACTGATGTATGCGACGATGCGTTTCTTAGCTGCTTCGATAGGCTCTGCTATTCAGAAGCGCGGGGCTTCAACAGAGGGCTCTGCTATTCAGAAGCATAAAACTTCAACAGAGGAAATTTTGAGAGCACTCAAATCTTAACAGAAACAAGCTCTGATTTATTACACTAGGCAAATGCCTTATTTATAGTACATGAGGGCTGCTACTGCATACGTGCTATTATTGACACTACATTATTGTGTCTAGCACTTACAAATAAAGACAAAGTATAGGATGGTGACTAGCACCTAATTTACATAATTGAAAAAAACGACAAAAACTAAAAGTCTACATTATTACAAGATATGATGAGGGGAAGGGGCCACAAATATTCTTTGTGTCAAATCCAAATCCTCACCACCGCGAAACAATCGTCGTGCATAATAATTGAATGCTTTTGATGAGTGCTTAGTACTGTTGTGTACTATTCTTCCATTATTTCCATGAATGGTGTCTCCTCCTTGTTTTCTTGACAATAATTGCATTGGTGACATGGAAAATGCATAATATGCTTGCATAATTGTTTTTTAATTTCTGCAGGTAGAACGGCAAGATGATGCGAGAATTTTTCAAATGGTTCTTCAAATCGTTCTACAGCTTGCATTCCTTCAGTTGATATTTCTGTGTCAGTTGGTGTATATAGTAAAAATGTTTTGCTGCAATAATTTATTCTGACTTGTGATCTTTCTTCTTTTCCGTTGCCTATTCTTGAAGAGGCTAATTAGACTCCTGCTAGTGCAAAAATTAGATGATCTTGTGTTGGTGTTTCATGTGGAAGTTCGTCTTTAGTTGGCTTAGTTCCATTACTGATTCCCATGTATGCAAATGTAATTCTTGGAACTAGTAGTTGAGAGTCTTCATCGAAAAATGGATAACTGGAATGTGATTTAATGAATAAATCGCGTTCCTTTGCAGAACGTGTTTTATAATGACGGATGACTGATTGAAAATTAGTTGGAAATTCACTGATGCACTGTAGGTTGTTTCCATTTAGGTAAATTGTATCAATGAATCCATGGGTGAAATATTCCCAAAGAGTCATTGGATAGGTAAGGTTGGCTAAGAAAATTGCTTTTGGGCCTGGTTTTCGTTTTTCGTATGACTGGGTAAAAACCCATTAGTGAATGGACCTCTGTGTATGAAACTAGGCTATCGCATGACTTTGCAAATTTTTCCGTGGTTGGTTTTTTCATTAATTCTTTTTCTTTGGTAAATGGTATGGCTTGTAAGGCTGCTTTGGCTGCTTTGGCTGCGTTTAATTGGTTTAAAGATTTTGGTTGTGGTTCTGTGTTTGGAAGGGTTCCAAGAATGGTTGTCTTTGATGATTTTTCAACGGCTTCAGTTGTAACGGTTTTGTTTGCTTCTCTAAATGTTGTTTCTGCTTCGACTTTTGTTTTGTAACTTTTGTGTGTAACGTTCTTTCCAATGATATGAGAATTTGCAATTCCCCAATCGTTATAGATTCCTTTGTGTGGTCCTTTAAAAATAACGTACCATTTGTTTGTTTCTGCATCTCTTGATTGTTGATGAGTTTTGAATATTTCTTGAGAGTTACAAGTGGATGATGATGGCTTCTCCTGTCGTTTATCGGAACTGTCTGATGAAATTTGCTGGACTGTTGGTGTAGGTGGAATTGTTGAACTGCCTGTTGACTTTTCTGCTTCTTCTTTGGCTGGAGTGAACTGTGTTGACAATATCTGTAGTGTTTGTTGGAGCTGTTCTTCTTCTTTCTTGATTGTCTCTAGTTGCTTTATCATGGCTGCTTTTTGTTCCTGCTTCTGTTTTAACTGGTGCTGGATTTGCTTCATGATGGCTTCCATTCTCTCGTCAATGTATCTGCTATGTGGTTGTGTTCGCTCTTTATGTACCTGTAATGTGTATAAGATGATACTTGCGTATCACTGAATACTTTTGATGATATTTTCATATCACTATATGCTTCTGATGATACTTTCGTATCAGTGTATACTTTTGATGATACTTTCGTATCACTGTATGCTTCTGATGATACTTTCGTATCAATGTATGCTTTTGATGATACTTTTGTATCACTGTATACTTCTGATGATACTTTCGTATCAATATATGCTTCTGATGATACTTTCGTATCAATGTATACTTTTGCTTTGAATACTTATTCGTTTTCAATATCAGATTCGGTATTTGAATCGGTAATATATGCATAGATATCAATATCTGAATCTATATCTGAATCTTCAATTGGTTCATATCCTATGTCATAAGCAATTTTTAATATATTTGTTTCTTTTGCTTTCTTTCCTTTTGTTGGGCATTCGTAGGCTTTATGTCCTTCTTCTTGACATAGCCAACATCTGCAATCTTTTTTCTTAGATGGACAATAGTTTCGATTTGATTTATATTTTTGCTTATATTGTTTTCGATTTCTAAAATATTTTCTTTCTCCATTTTTATAGTATTGTTTTTATTTTGGTTTATATGTTTGTTTTTTCCAAACTTTCTTTTTTCTTTTACGCTTGTTATTATTTTTACAATCATATTGACCAATTTGATTAAATTGTTTTTCACAACATAAATCAATCTGTGCGTCAATTTTAGTTTTTTGTTTTAGACATTTATCTTTCATCCATTCTTTCAAAACGTTTATTCGAGAACCTAATGATTCTGCTATTTTACCTTTTTGTGAAAGCTTGTTAAAATATTTAATACACTTTGACAGACAGTAGATGGTAGTTTTCGATAAAACATGTCTAATGCTAATTTTTGTCCTGGTAGATCTAAATAATAATATTGTTCGGAAAATTCACATATAAATGCATCTAAATAACACATATTACATATTCTTAAATTTGTTAAATGCCATAATGCTTTATTTCTAAAGGCTTCTTTTGATTCATTGTCTTCTACCTTTTTTCCTACAAATTCTTGGAGAATTTTATCTAAGACTTTCCTAAAAGTTTCCATTGCATCGGTAGTTGCTATTCTAGATAGTTCATCTTCTTCTAAAGATGATAGAAAACGATAAACATTTCCTTGTGTCTTATGCATAATATAACTTCAAAAATTTCTTGGATGTAGGTTTCTAAGTTCGTCGGTTAATTGAATTTGTATACCCATCTGATTACTCCAATCTTGTATTTTTGTTTCTGGATCTAGATCACAATCGATAGAAAGAATATCTATAGGTGTTGGAGTGGTGTTGAATAATTTTGGTATATATTGTGGCGGTACTTTTTCCAATTTATTTTGTTTATTTTTAACCATACCTTGTCTATATAAATAGTTTTCTTCTAAAGATGGTGGTCCATATATATATTGATTTTAATAATCATCTTCTACATATGATTTATTTCGTTTTATTCCAAAATTAGTATAAAGATTATTATATGGATTTTCTTCATCGGATGTAAAATCGTATACTACTTCGACGTCATTTTCTATATTTTCATCTTTTACTTCTTCAGGTATTTCTAATGCTGCCATTAATTTAGTTAATGTTTCTACTTGTTCTTGAAGTGTTTTCCATTATTTATTTTGTAAGTTAAATATCTAGTTATTGCTTTCTTTTTCTTATAAGTTTTTTGACTTTAATTTGATCTGTATAATCTTTGTATGATATAAAATCATTCATATGACTAAGTCTTTTTAAACAATTAATTTCAGAATCAATTTGTAATTTATAGAGAGAATAAAACTTTTCGTTTTCTTCTTTTTTTTTTATCAAATCATACATAGTAAAAACTATACTACGATGATCTAAATTTGTTATGGCTTTTATTTAAGAGATAATTAAGATAGTCTAAATTATTAAATTGTTTTGGTTGTCCATTCTCATAAACAAGCCAAAAATTGTTGTCCATTATATTTTTATAATTAATTTCTTAGTCATAACAATTACTTTCAAATAATTGATCTAATATATCATTATTTATATAATCTTCTTTTGTTAATATGACATTTTTATAACTATCTTTTTTATTAGTATTTTCTTTATTTCTTTTATACTTTTTAAACCATTTTTTTAATTTTTCTAGAATATTTTTGACTACCATGTTAAGGTTGGTTTAATTGAAAGAGGTTGTTTATTATTTTTAACTTCTAATATTTTATATATTTGTTCAAGCAAATTCTGTGTTCGATTACTTTTTTTGTAATATCTCTGGAATTTGTTTTACCAATAAGTGTTTATTTATTTCTATGAGATTATTTAATTTTTATGTATTATATTCATTTTTTCGTTGATCGTCATTTCGTCTTTCATTTGTAATTCTATATCATATAATTTACTACTAGATGTTTCTGTCAGATTCTTAAGCTTAATGACCTAATCATTTCTTTTATTTCTTCAATATTTTCATCTTTTCTATTTTCTGTAGATGTTGAAAGTTGTATTTCTGAAATAGAGGATCTTCCTATAATTGTTGAAATTGGCGGTTCTATAATTGGGTCTCTTTTAACTAAAGGTGTAATTATTTGTTGTCGAAAATCTGTTTCATAAACTGGTTTATTATCTATTCTTTTTGGTGACTCGAGTGATAATAAAGGTTCAAATAATTTATCGATATGAATTCTATCTTCTGTTTTAAATGTAATACTATGATGAGAATTTGTTAGTGCATAGTTTATTTGATATGTAAAAGTAAAATGATGATTTCCTTTTAACATAAAATTTTGTCTTAATAATTTATATCTTACTGTAATACTATTACTTAGATTTCTATCTTTTAAACTAAGTCCTAATTGTATATTTATATTAAATTTTATTTTTCCTTCAATTAAATTTCCTTTTCCTTTGGCTATAATACTTTCTTGACTATTAATTATACGATCATCTCTAATTTCTAATTCTATTGGTGTATCTAAATCACTAAAGGTACTTTTCAAAATTACTTGAATTGTAAATATATGAATATGTGCTATCTTTGATCGATCCATTTCTTTGATGTGTTGTATTTTATTTCTGATCTGTTGTTTATTAATAAAAGGTATAATTATATTTCCTTGAGTTGACTCTATAGGTATTGGTTCTTCACCTACTATTTTACCGTAGTAAATAATATTTTTTCTTGAAAATATATTTTTAAGTGTATCGTATTTAAAATTATGTTTTTCTGATAATGTAAAATTTGATTTTCTAATAGTATCTTTATTTATATTATTTTTGCTAACTAAAGCATCAAATATATATCCTGATTCATTTTCTTCGTTATTAATAATTATAGGTTCATTAGTTTCGTTAGATGTAGACATTATAAAATATGATTTTAATTAGTATTTATTATTTAAATTGTTACTTGTTGTAGATTAGATCGTTGTTTATCTTTACTAATTATCATAATCATAACTTAGCTTTCTTATTTTTCTAATTAAATCGTTATTTGTCTTATTACTTAGATTGTTGCTTAGCTCTTAGGCTTATCATAAAATCGTTACTTATCATTAATAAAATCGTTAATTATCATAAATAAAATTGTTGCTTAGCATAAATAAAATCATTGCTTAGCATAAATAAAATCATTGCTTAGCTCTGATACCAAAAGGGAAAACACGGATAAAAAGTAAAAACTAGATGAAAATAGCATAAAAATAGATGGATGCAGGATACATGGAATGGTTTAACATGTGGTTTCTGAAATTCTTTCATGCTGGTTATCGTAGATATCGACCTCTAACTGTGTTACAGGGAGATGGATATCACGTTCGATTCTATTTTCAAATCTCTGTTTATGGATCTTTAATGCATAATAATATCGGTTGTTTTGAACCTGGGTTTTCGAATCGGTCATGATGTATGAGGATGCGTAAGAGATGTACCTGACTGATGTATACGACGATGCGTTTCTTAGCTGCTTCGATAGGCTATGCTATTCCGAAGCGCGGGGCTTCAACAGAGGGCTCTGCTATTCAGAAGCATAAAACTTCAACAGAGGAAATTTTGAGAGCACTCAAAACTTAACACAAACAAGCTCTGCTCTATTACACTAGGCAAATGCTTTATTTATAGTACATGAGGGACTCTTCTAGAGTCTACAGCATACGTGCTATTATTGACACTACATTATTGTGTCTAGCACTTACAAATAAAGACAAACTATAGGATAGTGACTAGCACCTAATTTACATAATTGAAAACAAACGACAAAAACTAAAAGTCTACATTATTACAAGATATGATGAGGGGGATGGGCCACAAATATTCTTTGTATCATATCCAAATCCTACATTATTTTGTCTAGCATTTACAAATAAAGACAAACTATAGGATGGTGACTAGCACCTAATTTACATAATTGAAAACAAACGACAAAAACTAAAAGTCTTCATTATTACAAGATATGATGAGGGGAAGGGGCCACAAATATTCTTTATGTCAAATCCAAATCCTCACCACCGCGAAATAATCGTCGTGCATAATAATTGAATGCTTTTGATGAGTGCTTAGTACTGTTGTGTACTATTCTTCCATTATTTCCATGAATGGTGTCTCCTTCTTGTTTTCTTGACAATAATTGCATTGGTGACGTGGAAAATGCATAATATGCTTGCATAATTGTTTTTTAATTTCTGCAGGTAGAACGGCAAGATGATGCGAGAATTTTTCAAATGGTTCTTCAAATCGTTCTACAGCTTGCATTCCTTCAGTTGATATTTCTGTGTCAGTTGGTGTATATAGTAAAAATGTTTTGCTGCAATAATTTATTCTGACTTGTGATCTTTGTTCTTTTCCGTTGCCTATTCTTGAAGAGGCTAAATAGACTCCTGCTAGTGCAAAAATTAGATGATCTTGTGTTGGTGTTTTATGTGGAAGTTCGTCTTTAGTTGGCTTAGTTCCATTACTGATTCCCATGTATGCAAATGTAATGCTTGGAACTAGTAGTTGAGAGTCTTCATCGAAAAATGGATAACTGGAATGTAATTTAATGAATAAATCACGTTCCTTTGCAAAACGTGTTTTATAATGACGGATGACTGATTAAAAATTAGTTAGAAATTCACTGATGCACTGTAGGTTGTTTCCATTTAGGTAAATTGTATCAATGAATCCATGGGTGAAATATTCCCAAAGAGTCATTGGATCAGTAAGGTTGGCTAAGAAAATTGCTTTTGGACCTGGTTTTCGTATGGCTAAGAAAATTGCTTTTGTTTCCATTTAGGTAAATTGTATCAATGAATCCATGGGTGAAATATTCCCAAAGAGTCATTGGATCAGTAAGGTTGGCTAAGAAAATTGCTTTTGGGCCTGGTTTTCGTATGACTGGGTAAAAGCCCATTAGTGAATGGACCTCTATGTATGAAACTAGGCTATCCCATAACTTTGCAAATTTTTCCAAGGTTGGTTTTTTCATTAATTCTTTTTCTTTGGTAAATGGTATAGCTTGTAAGGCTGCTTTGGCTGCATTTAATTGGTTTAAAGATTTTGGTTGTGGTTCTGTTTTTGGAAGGGTTCCAAGAATGGTTGTCTTTGATGATTTTTCAACGGCTTCAGTTGCAACCGTTTTGTATGCTTCTCTAAATGCTGTCTCTGCTTCAACTTTTGTTTTGTAACTTTTATGTGTAACATTCTTTCCAACGATATGAGAATTTGCAATTCCCCAATCGTTATAGATTCCTTTGTGTGGTCCGTTATAAATAACGTACCATTTCTTTGTTTCTGCATCACTTGATTGTTGATGAGTTTTGAATATTTCTTAAGAGTTACAAGTGGATGATGATGGCTTCTCCTGTCGTTTATCGGAACTGTCTGATGAAATTTGCTGGACTGTTGGTGTAGGTGGAATAGTTGAACTCCCTGTTGACTTTTCTGCTTCTTCTTTGGCTGGAGTAAACTATGTTGACAATATCTGTAGTGTTTGTTGGAGCTGTTCTTCTTCTTTCTTTATTGTCTCTAGTTGCTTTATCATGGCTGCTTTTTGTTCCTGCTTCTGTTTTAACTGGTGCTGGATTTGCTTCATGATGGCTTCCATTCTCTCGTCACTGTATCTGCTATGTGGTTGTGTTCGCTCTTTATGTACCTTAATGTGTATAAGATGATACTTGCGTATCACTGAATACATTTGATGATATTTTCATATCACTGTATGCTTCTGATGATACTTTCATATCAATGTATACTTTTGATGATACTTTCGTATTACTGTATGCTTCTGATGATACTTTCGTATCAATGTATGCTTTTGATGATACTTTCGTATCACTGTATACTTCTGATGATACTTTCGTATCAATATATGCTTCTGATGATACTTTCGTATCAATGTATACTTTTGCTTTGAATACTTATTCGTTTTCAATATCGGATTCGGTATTTGAATCGGTAGTATATGCATAGATATCAATATCTGAATCTATATCTGAATCTTCAATTGGTTCATATCCTATGTCATAAGCAATTTTTAATATATTTGTTTCTTTTGGTTTCTTTCCTTTTGTTGGGCATTCGTAGGCTTTATGTCCTTGTTCTTGACATAGCCAACATCTGCAATCTTTTTTCTTAGATGGACAATAGTTTGGATTTGATTTATATTTTTTCTTATATTGTTTTCGATTTCTAAAATATTTTCTTTCTCCATTTTTATAGTATTGTTTATATTTTGGTTTATATGTTTGTTTTTTCCAAACTTTCTTTTTTCTTTTACGCTTGTTATTATTTTTACAACCATATTGACCAATTTGATTAAATTGTTTTTCACAACATAAATCAATCTGTACGTCAATTTTAGTTTTTTGTTTTAGACATTTATCTTTCATCCATTCTTTCAAAACGTTTATTCGAGCACCTAATGATTCTGCTACTTTACCTTCTTGTGAAAGCTTGTTAAAATATTTTAATACACTTTGACAGACAGTAGATGGTAGTTTTTGATAAAACATGTCTAATGCTAATTTTTGTCTTGGTAGATCTAAATAATAATATTGTTCGGAAAATTCACATATAAATGCATCTAAATAACACATATTACATATTCTTAAATTTGTTAAATGCGATAATGCTTTATTTCTAAAGGCTTCTTTTGATTCATTGTCTTCTACCTTTTTTCCTACAAATTCTTGGAGAATTTTATCTAAGACTTTCCTAAAAGTTTCCATTGCATCGGTAGTTGCTATTCTAGATAGTTCATCTTCTTCTAAAGATGATAGAAAACGATAAACATTTCCTTGTGTCTTATGCATAATATAACTTAAAAAATTTCTTGGATGTAGGTTTCTAAGTTCGTCGGTTAATTGAATTTGTATACCCATTTGATTACTCCAATCTTGTATTTTTGTTTCTGGATCTAGATCACAATCGATAGAAAGAATATCTATAGGTGTTGGAGTGGTGTTGAATAATTTGGTATATATTATGGCGGTACTTTTTCCCATTTATTTTGTTTATTTTTAACCATACCTTGTCTATATAAATAGTTTTCTTCTAAAGATGGTGGTCCATATATATATTGATTTTGATAATCATCTTCTACATATGATTTATTTCGTTTTATTCCAAAATTAGTATAAGGATTATTATATGGATTTTCTTCATCGGATGTAAAATCGTATACTACTTCGACGTCATTTTCTATATTTTCATCTTTTACTTCTTCAGGTATTTCTAATGCTGCCATTAATTTAGTTAATGTTTCTACTTGTTCTTGAAGTGTTTCCATTATTTATTTTGTATTTGACTTTAATTTGATCTGTATAATCTTTGTATGATATAAAATCGTTCATATGACTAAGTCTTTTTAAACAATTAATTTCAGAATCAATTTGTAATTTATAGAGAGAATAAAACTTTTCGTTTTCTTCTTTTATTTCTATCAAATCATACATAGTAAAAACTATACTACGATGATCTAAATTTGTTATGGCCTGGTGGCTTTTATTTAAGAGATAATTAAGATAGTCTAAATTATTAAATTGTTTTGGTTGTCCATTCTCATAAACAAGCCAAAAATTGTTGTCCATTATATTTTTATAATTAATTTGTTAGTCATAACAATTACTTTCAAATAATTGATCTAATATATCATTATTTATATAATCTTCTTTTGTTAATATGACATTTTTATAACTATCTTTTTTATTAGTATTTTCTTTATTTCTTTTATACTTTTTAAACCATGTTTTTAATTTTTCTAGAATATTTTTGACTACCATGTTAAGGGTGGTTTAATTGAAAGAGGTTGTTTATTATTTTTAACTTCTAATATTTTATAAATTTGATCAAGCAAATTTTGTGTTAGATTAATTTTATCTAATATTTCTGATATTTGTTTTACCAATAAGTGTTTATTTATTTCTATGAGATTATTTAATTTTTTATTTATTATATTCATTTTTTCGTTGATCGTCATTTCTTCTTTCATTTGTAATTCTATATCATATTATTTACTACTAGATGATTCTGTCATATTCTTAAGCTTAATGACCTAATCATTTCTTTTATTTCTTCAATATTTTCATCTTTTCTATTTTCTGTAGATGTTGAAGGTTGTATTTCTGAAATAGAGGATCTTCCTATAATTGTTGAAATTGGCGGTTCTATAATTGGGTCTCTTTTAACTAAAGGTGTAATTATTTGTTGTCGAAAATCTGTTTCATAAACTGGTTTATTATCTATTCTTTTTGGTGACTCGAGTGAAAGTAAGGGTTCAAATAATTTATCGATATGAATTCTATCTTCTGTTTTAAATGTAATACTATGATGAGAATTTGTTAGTGCATAGTTTATTTGATATGTTAAAGTAAAAGGATGATTTCCTTTTAACATAAAATTTTGTCTTAATAAATTATATCTTACTGTAATACTATTACTTAGATTTCTATCTTTTAAACTAAGTCCTAATTGTATATTTATATTAAATTTTATTTTTCCGTTTTGGTATCAGAGCGTCATAGTACGTACTGATGTTTTATGAATTATTATCATCATAATTTTGCATTATCTTTTATTATTAAATTTTGTAACCATGTTTTCCCTTTTGCTTTAGCTGGTTATCGTAGATATCGACCTCTAACTGTGTTACAGGGAGATGGATATCATGTTTTCTTTGTTTATGGATTTTAATGCATAATAATATCGGTTGTTTTGAATCTGGATTTTTGAATCGGGCATGATGTATGTGTGAGGATGTGTGAGAGATGTACCTGACTGATGTGTCTGGGACGATGAGTTTCTTAGATGCTTCTGGGTTTTCGAATCGGTCATGATGTATGAGGATGCGTAAGAGATGTACCTTACTGATATATACGACGATGCGTTTCTTAGCTGCTTCGATAGGCTCTGCTATTCAGAAGCGCGGGGCTTCAACAGAGGGCTCTGCTATTCAGAAGCATAAAACTTCAATAGAGGAAATTTTGAGAGCACTCAAAACTTAACACAAACAAGCTCTGCTCTATTACACTAGGCAAATGCCTTATTTATAGTACATGAGGGACTCTTCTAGAGTCTACAGCATTCGTGCTATTATTGACACTACATTATTGTGTCTAGCACTTACAAATAAAGACAAACTATAGGATGGTGACTAGCACCTAATTTACATAATTGAAAACAAACGACAAAAACTAAAAGTCTACATTATTACAAGATATGATGAGGGGGATGGTCCGTTATGATGAGGGGGATGGTCCGTGTTTGCTGGAGTTGTTCATCTTCTTTCTTGATTGTCTCCAGTTGCTTTATCATGGCTGCTTTTTGTTCCTGCTTCTGTTTTAACTGGTGCTGGATTTGCTTCATGATGACTTCCATTCTCTCGTCAATGTATCTAGTATGTGGTTGTGTTCGCTCTTTATGTACCTGACTGATGTATACGACGATGCGTTTCTTAGCTGCTTCGATAGGCTCTGCTATTCAGAAGCGCGGGGCTTCAACAGAGGGCTCTGCTATTCAGAAGCATAAAACTTCAACAGAGGAGTTGTTTATTATTTTTAACTTCTAATATTTTATAAATTTGTTGAAGCAAATTCTGTGTTAGATTAATTTTTTTGTAATATCTCTGGATTTGTTTTACCAATAAGTGTTTATTTATTTCTATGAGATTATTTAATTTTTTATTTATTATATTCATTTTTTCGTTGATATTCATTTCGTCTTTCATTTGTAATTCTATATCATATAATTTACTACTAGATGATTCTGTCATATTCTTAAGCTTAATGACCTAATCATTTCTTTTATTTCTTCAATATTTTCATCTTTTCTATTTTCTGTAGATGTTGAAGGTTGTATTTCTTAAATAGAGGATCTTCCTATAAAAAAAGTAAAAACTAGATGAAAATAGCATAAAAATAGATGGATGCAAGATACATGGAATGGTTTAACATGTGGTTTCTGAAATTCTTTCATGATGGTTATCGTAGATATCGACCTCTAACTGTGTTACAGGGAGATGGATATCACGTTCGATTCTATTTTTAAATCTCTGTTTATGGATCTTTAATGCATAATAATATCGGTTGTTTTGAATCTGGGTTTTCGAATCGGTCATGATGTATGAGGATGCGTAAGAGATGTACCTGACTGATGTACACGACGATGCGTTTCTTAGCTGCTTCGATAGGCTCTGCTATTCAGAAGCGCGGCGCTTCAACAGAGGGCTCTGCTATTCAGAAGCATAAAACTTCAACAGAGGAAATTTTGAGAGCACTCAAAACTTAACACAAACAAGCTCTGATTTATTACACTAGGCAAATGCCTTATTTATAGTACATGAGGGCTGCTAATGCATACGTGCTATTATTGACACTACATTATTGTGTCTAGCACTTACAAATAAAGACAAACTATAGGATGGTGACTAGCACCTAATTTAAATAATTGAAAACAAACGACAAAAACTAAAAGTCTACATTATTACAAGATATGATGAGGGGAAGGGGCCACAAATATTCTTTGTGTCAAATCCAAATCCTCACCACCGCGAAATAATCGTCGTGCTTAATAATTGAATGCTTTTGATGAGTGCTTAGTACTGTTGTGTACTATTCTTCCATTATTTCCATGAATGGTGTCTCCTCCTTGTTTTCTTGACAATAATTGCATTGGTGACGTGGAAAATGCATAATATGTGTAACACCCGGCTTTTAAAACAAAACATCCCTGAAAAATTTTCATTTAAAACCAAGGTTTCAATACGTAAAACCAGTACAAAGGGGTATATTTTTAATAAAATCGGGTACAAGCGTATCAAGGAGAGTATATAATATCATAGTCTCCTTTGAAGCCGAGCTGCTACTGACAGCATCTACAAGTCCACTTCTTGAGTCACGGACTCTATCTTGTCCCCTATCAGTATCATGCTAACCTGCAGGGACAATAACAAATATCGTGAGCTATAAAACTCAGTGAGTAATCATATCTGCAAATAACAAGCATTAGAAATTCATTCATATATAAATCACTATATATGATAAGTATCTTTCTAATCATTCTTTTCAAATCAAATTTCATTTTATAGTCTCTTCCGACTAACAGTATAATTCTGTCTGGATATCTGATCCAGACTACTAGCCTTACCAGCTGATCATGTATTCTAGGATTTCGTATCCTACTATATAGCCTTACCGACTAGAACGTCATATCCTGTGATTATCAAATCACTTTATCACATCTAATCTGTTATTTGCATACCGATCATATCAATTCTATTTGCCATCAAGGCCATAGGCATATAAAAGAGAATATTATACAAATTCTCAATTATCAATTCTGTCCCTGTTTCTTAGTCATATCTGACTTTATCATATTTCATGACTATATAAGTCATATCATTTGTCTTGGCTATACAAGCCGCACCAAAACATTTCCAGCGTATGAATCAATGCCCGAAGGCCGCACCGGTTTAGGTTCAGCAACCCGAAATCGTAGCCTTAAGGCAGCATCGTCTCGATATAATAATATCATAGCCATATAGGCCGCACCAGTTGGATATAACATCCAGAATCATACAATACAAAATCAAATATGGCTCACGGGTTAGCCTACTGTTGCCTTGGCTCACGGGTTAGCCCGCTGTTGCCTAGACTCACGGCTTATCCAGTCTTGTGTATATGAGTTTGACTCATCCAAATAAACTATGGCTCACGGGTTAGCCCGCTGTTGCCTAGACTCACGGCTTATCCGGTCTTGTCTATCATAGTGTATATGTATATGTATTGACTCACAGTTCCGTTCTTGTCATCGCAATGACTCACGGCTTATCTGGTCTTGTCTTTTACATATATTTTTACACTTGTCGTTTTCGTCCCTCGAAGCTGTTTCAACCTGTAACAATTCAATCATCATATATCACATATGATATCAATGAGATTACTCACCTGGATGCTAGCTGCATTTACATTCCGGTTGTTTCTTGCCTTTGCGTGCACCACAACCATTTTGTCCCAAACCTATTTATCCATTTCATATCAAATGACAATAGGTTAATAATCATTTCAATTAACTCTAATACAATAGAGTTCAATACAATATCATTATAAACAATGCCTAGTTAATAAACTTTCCGTTTACTAATTTTTTATGAATTTTACTATTCACCGAGGCATTCGAATTGATCTACAGTGCCCCCGAGGGGTCGAAAACTCAATATAAAAATTTTCACAAACTTTTCAGACCATAACGAGCCTACGGTTCAAGTTTGAGCTAAAACGGACAAGCTAAACGAAAGTTAGCATTTTTGATCCCCTGGCTGCCCCCTGCCTAGAGGCGCACTGCGCCTAGGACAGGGCGCACTGCGCCAGGGGCTTGGGCACACCGCGCCTAGCGCCTGCGCAGGTCTCCTGTCCAGCCACGATTTGTGCACTGTAGCACGCAGTTTTGGCCCATTAAGTCCTTATTTCTGTCCTTAATCGTTTGGGGTTTGTTTCTAGGCTAAAACCTTATACTTTAACAAGGTTTTCAACCATTCAAAACAACTAAATCAAACAAAATGAAGAATTAGGGTTCTTAGTCCCAAAACCCCAAAACTTCAAATTCATCATAAATAGCAATCTACTTCCATTTTCTTGAATTAAGTCCTTTTAGCATGACTTAATGGAAGTAATAAACTATCTAAACCACATAATCATAGCTGAAATGTACAAATTTCAGTTTCTATAAAACCAAATCAAGAACACTTCAAGAACTTGGTTAAAATCAAGTTTACTAACCTTGATTAACATAGGAATCACCAATTCAAGCTATGATTCCAATTCCTTGCTTCAATTCCATGATTTCCTGCAGAAATCGCATCTCCAAGCCTTCTCCCGTTGCTGCACAAATGGCTAGTCAAAGAAGAGAGTCACCTATTCTATTTATACCTCAATTTTTACATTTTTAGTCCTTAAGTTCATTTTCTTGAACTTTGACCACAAAATCAAGTTTTATTACAATAAAACTTTCATTCTTTATACATTTGCCACAAACAACAATATTTTTCATATTTGGTCCTTCACATGGTCAAATGACCAAATTACCCTTTTGTGGTAAAATGACCAAAAATCAGTTTTTATAACATTTTAAGTCCAAAACTCAAAATATTATTTCACACTAAATTATTTTCTGTCCAAAAGACCAATTTACCCTTCCAAGGTAAAATGACCATTTTACCCTTTTTATTATATTTACTTAAAAAGAGTGTCTTGGTGTTACAAATTCTCCCCTCCTTTAAAAGATTTCGTCCCCGAAATCATATAAGGATTTGAGGTTATGTCTCCCTCATTTCGCTTTCGGTCTTCCACATCATGTCGAAAACTATATGGTATTGCCTAAGCACTTAACCATAGTAGTCTTCGTATCTCGTGGTTATATCACAGCTTGCATATCATTCCTCCGGTTGTCCTGGGTACCTTATCTACTTGTTTATCTTCATCTCACTATAAGGAATTTGTTGGAAATTATCAATACATAATTTCTTTCTTGCCGTCCCAAACAGATTTTAACCTTTTCAAAGGATTACTTTTCGTATTACCATATTCCTTTACTTGAAATTTCAAAGGTTTATACTCAGTGATTCACATATCACTTTTACAACTTCTTAATCATGCTTCAAATTCGTTCGTACCCAACATGTCTTTTCTTCAATTTATGCAAGAATCTAGTATCTAGCCCACGATTTTATCACAACTTCAATCCAATAAATCAAAGGATAACATGGTATTCCATACCATTCTTCATATGAATCATCAAACTACTAGCATGTAAGCTGCTATTTCTTGCAAATTCTATCAGAGATAGACAATCTTCTCATCTTCCACTAGGGTCTGCTGTGCTATTTTCAAGCACATCTTCTAAAATCTGCATCATTAGGTCACTTTGTTCAGAAATACACGGTACTTGCAGAGACTTTATTGCAAAGCCTATAACAATGTTGTCCCATTTCTTTTTCAGGGACCAATCACGGGTCAATTTCTTCGCACGTTTCTAACGGTTTGACTTTACTTGGCGTACAAGTCAATTACTTTTCATGTGTCTTTCAATATCTTTCTTTAGTCCCGGCCACCAATACATAGGTTTTATCGTCCTATTCAATCTGGTATTGCTCCGGGTATACTGCATATCTAATACAAAATGTATCTTTTCAAGATAATTTTTACGTTTCACTTTGCTTTGGAATCCACATTCACAACCACCGAGGGTTTTAAATCACTGTGATATTCCAACTAGCTTCATAGAATATTCAATCATTCATTCATTTTTCACGGTTTCAGACTTGCACACATCTTTCTGTGCTACCCGACTCAACTCAGGTAATCAATTTGCCACACTTATACATGTGGATGTAACCTTCAAAGGTTACTCTTTTCAATTCAAGGCATCTATAGCCACATCTTCCTTTTTGAGATGGTACAGGATTTCATACCCGAAATCTCTAAGTAACCCATCTATCTTTATTATGTCATATCTAGCTTCTTTTTGATCAATTAAGTATTTCAAACTCTTATGATCCATACAAACAGTAAGCTTTACACCATACAAGTAGTGTCTCTAAAGCTTCAATGCCAATCATAATTGCTACTGCAATATCATGTATCCAAAGTCAACTCTGGATGCATTTCTATAATCCAATTTATCTGCTTAGCATCAATGCTAACATCAAAGTTTCACACATGGTTTATTCCAAACCTTTACAAGATGCCTGTGGTCTTTCTACCACTCAGATTTTTCACGTTTATTAGTTAACCTTAGTCAACTGGACAGCAATCAAGGAGCAGTTTTTGACAACTCTCCCGTAGTAACCCGCCAATCCAAGGAAATTACTAATTTCAGTCAGATTCCAAGGCGGTTTCTGTCTTATCACAGTATCATTTCCACTGGATCTACTTTATCATCTTTGGCATTATTAACATGGCCAAAGAATATGAAACTTCTTTTAGTCAAAAAAAAATTTTATACTTGGAGAATTTTACAAATCACTTAACTTAGTGAAGTAACTCCAATATTTGGTACAAACGCACCTTATATTCGATCTGGTTTCGAGAATATCAGATTCTCAGTAGTCAATGCACATATGCATCAACTTGTCTTTCTTCTTTTCAAACAAGGTAGGGCTCTATACGATGACACATACGGTCATACGAGACCCCAATTCAAGAAATTCTTCTAGTTGCTTCCCAATTCTGCCATTTCTACAGATGCAATTCAATACAGAGCCCGTATACCAAAACGGCTCCCATAATCAGCTTTAATCATAAACTCTTCTCGCCAATCTGGCAGAAATCTTGGAAGTTCTTTTCAAAAGAAACATCCGAGAATTTATTTAAAGTAGACTATCACTACTTTATTTAACTTGGCCAATACCATGTATGCCAATTACAATATCATTCTTTTACTAACTCTTTTATGAGTTTAAGCAAAGAAAATAACCGGTATTCTCATCAACGGTCATTTATCATGGATTTTCATCCGTTTCATTTCTGTTTTAAGAACCATAATGTTCTCGTTTCTACAATTCATGTTAGCACAATTCATTGCTAACCAATTTATAAGCACAATTGCTTCCAATTCATCGGTAGTCATCGGCTTTAGATTCATAGGGAAAATAATCCCGTAAATCCTAGGCAGACTACTTTCCAGGTGTTCAATATCTAGAACATACGTGCTATCTGCTATAGCTTCTTCCAAAATTTCATCCAAAATCGTTGATGAAATATTTCCAACAATACATCAAGTCATCGATCCCAAGCATAGCTTCCTGGATCAAATATAACATACACGAGTTATATTCAGGACAATTATACTTGTGACCATATCAGTCTACTCATGAGCTTCTTCCACAGTCTACTGGAATGCTCATAATACCATTGGCCCTTTTCGACCGTTCATTTCTTCTTTCTTTCCTGAGTTCATCACCCGTTACTCCACATTTAGCATGTGAGTATTTCATAAGGAAGTGATCTATAGTTCCATGCTGGAACCACTTCCGTCCCATACAACAAGTTCGAGCAATTTGCTCCCATTTTCTGCAATTTCAGCATGTCAACGGTAGACTCTCAACTCTAAAATGTTCCGAGTGCTTTTTCTGCACTTCCTACATTACATCATCTTTTCGTTCTGGTCCCTTCCCTTTAAGGTTAGACCTAATTCGTTTTAACTTCTTCTGAGAAGTCCACTATTATTTTCTGCTTTTCTTGTAGTCTCGGCTACTTTTCTTTCACCTTGAATATCAGTCAAGGTGAGCACCCAATTCCTGTTTCTGCTATTCGTCCCCTTTTTGGCTCTCATACAACGGAGCCTTGCGAAAGGGCTGGTCCATTTCTTAGAGCTTCACGCCCTAAATGTCTTCCAAGAAGATTCACAGTTCATACTTCTTATGTGTCAGAAGTCGGCAACAGTTAGGTTATATATGTATAATAACAACTATATACACCTAACTATGCATCATGTCTACTGTCTTAGGGTTTAAGTCCAGGAATCTACTCTATAGATACCTAGTTCACTTAAACCACGGCTCTGATACCAACTTGTAACACCCGGCTTTTAAAACAAAACACCCCTGAAAAATTTTCATTTAAAACCAAGGTTTCAATACGTAAAACCAGTACAAAGGGGTATATTTTTAATAAAATCGGGTACAAGCGTATCAAGGAGAGTATATAATACCATAGTCTCCTTTGAAGCCGAGCTGCTACTGACAGCATCTACAAGTCCACTTCTTGAGTCACGGACTCTATCTTGTCCCCTATCAGTATCATGCTAACCTGCAGGGACAATAACAAATATCGTGAGCTATAAAACTCAGTGAGTAATCATATCTGCAAATAACAAGCATTAGAAATTCATTCATATATAAATCACTATATATGATAAGTATCTTTCTAATCATTCTTTTCAAATCAAATTTCATTTTATAGTCTCTTCCGACTAACAGTATAATTCTGTCTGGATATCTGATACAGACTACTAGCCTTACCAGCTGATCATGTATTCTAGGATTTCGTATCCTACTATATAGCCTTACCGACTGGAACGTCATATCTTGTGATTATCAAATCACTTTATCACATCTAATCTGTTATTTGCATACCGATCATATCAATTCTATTTGCCATCAAGGCCATAGGTATATAAAAGAGAATATTATACAAATTCTCAATTATCAATTCTGTCCCCTGTTTCTTAGTCATATCTGACTTTATCATATTTCATGACTATATAAGTCATATCATTTGTCATGGCTATACAAGCCGCACCAAAACATTTCCAGCGTATGAATCATAGCCCGAAGGCCGCACCAGTTTAGGTTCAGCAACCCGAAATCGTAGCCATAAGGCCGCATCGTCTCGATATAATAATATCATAGCCATATAGGCCGCACCAGTTGGATATAACATCTAGAATCATACAATACAAAATCAACTATGGCTCACGGGTTAGCCCGCTGTTGCCTTGGCTCACGGGTTAGCCCGCTGTTGCCTAGACTCACGGCTTATCCGGTCTTGTCTATATGAGTTTGACTCATCCAAATAAACTATGGCTCACGGGTTAGCCCGTTGTTGCCTAGACTCACGGCTTATCCGGTCTTGTCTATCATAGTGTATATGTATATGTATTGACTCACAGTTCCGTTATTGTCATCGCAATGAATCACGGCTTATCTGGTCTTGTCTTTTACATATATTTTTACACTTGTCGTTTTCGTCCCTCGAAGCTGTTTCAACCTGTAACAATTCAATCATCATATATCACATATGATATCAGTGAGATTACTCACCTGGATGCTAGCTGCATTTTCATTCCGGTTGTTTCTTGCCTTTGCGTGCACCACAACCATTTTGTCCCAAACCTATTTATCCATTTCATATCAAATGATAATAGGTTAATAATCATTTCAATTAACTCTAATACAATAGAGTTCAATACAATATCATTATAAACAATGCCTAGTTAATAAACTTTCCGTTTACTAACTTTTTATGAATTTTACTATTCACCGAGGCATTGGAATTGATCTACAGTGCCCCCGAGGGGTCGAAAACTCAATATAAAAATTTTCCCAAACTTTTCAGACCATAACGAGCCTACGGTTCAAGTTTGAGCTAAAACGGACAAGCTAAACGAAAGTTAGCATTTTTGATCCCCTGCCTGGCCCCTACCTAGAGGCGCACCGCGCCTAGGACAGGGCGCACTGCGCCTGGGCGCACCCCGCCAGGGGCTTGGGCGCACAGCGCCTAGCGCCTGCGCAGGTCTCCTGTCCAGCCGCGATTTGTGCATTGTAGCACGCAGTTTTGGCCCATTAAGTCCTTATTTCTGTCCTTAATCGTTTGGGGTTTGTTTCTAGGCTAAAACCTTATACTTTAACAAGGTTTTCAACCATTCAAAACAACTAAATCAATCAAAATGAAGAATTAGGGTTCTTAGTCCCAAAACCCCAAAACTTCAAATTCATCATAAATAGCAATCTACTTCCATTTTCTTGAATTAAGTCCTTTTAGCATGACTTAATGGAAGTAATAAACTATCTAAACCACATAATCATAACTGAAATGTACAAATTTCAGTTTCTATAAAACCAAATCAAGAACACTTCAAGAACTTGGTTAAAATCAAGTTTACTAACCTTGATTAACATAGGAATCACCAATTCAAGCTATGATTCCAATTCCTTGCTTCAATTCCATGATTTCCTGCAGAAATCGCATCTCCAAGCCTTCTCCCGTTGCTGCACAAATGGCTAGTCAAAGAAGAGAGTCAAATCTTCTATTTATACCTCAATTTTTACATTTTTAGTCCTTAAGTTCATTTTCTTGAACTTTGACCACAAAATCAAGTTTTATTACAATAAAACTTTCATTCTTTATACATTTGCCACAAACAACAATATTTTTCATATTTGGTCCTTCACATGGTCAAATGACCAAATTACCCTTTTGTGGTAAAATGACCAAAAATCAGTTTTTATAACATTTTAAGTCCAAAACTCAAAATATTATTTCACACTAAATTCTTTTCTGTCCAAAAGACCAATTTACCCTTCCAAGGTAAAATGACCATTTTACCCTTTTTATTATATTTACATAAAAAGAGTGTCTTGGCGTTACAATATGCTTGCATAATTGTTTTTTAATTTCTGCAGGTAGAACGACAGGATGATGCGAGAATTTTTCAAATGGTTCTTCAAATCGTTCTACAGCTTGCATTCCTTCAGTTGATATTTCTGTGTCAGCTGGTGTATATAGTAAAAATGTTTTGCTGAAATAATTTATTCTGACTTGTGATCTTTATTCTTTTCCGTTGCCTATTCTTGAAGAGGCTAAATAGACTCCTGCTAGTGGAAAAATTAGATGATCTTGTGTTGGTGTTTCATGTGGAAGTTCGTCATTAGTTGGCTTAGTTCCATTACTGATTCCCATGTATGCAAATGTAATGCTTGGAACTAGTAGTTGAGAGTCTTCATCGAAAAATGGATAACTGGAATGTAATTTAATGAATAAATCACGTTCCTTTGCAAAACGTGTTTTATAATGACGGATGACTGATTGAAAATTAGTTGGAAATTCACTGATGCACTATAGGTTGTTTCCATTTAGGTAAATTGTATCAATGAATCCATGGGTGAAATATTCCCAAAGAGTCATTGGATCGGTAAGGTTGGCTAGGAAAATTGCTTTTGGGCCTGGTTTTCATATGACTGGGTAAAAGCCCATTAGTGAATGGACCTCTGTGTATGAAACTAGGCTATCCCATAACTTTGCGAATTTTTCTATGGTTGGTTTTTTCATTAATTCTTTTTCTTTGGTAAATGGTATAGCTTGTAAGGCTGCTTTGGCTGCTTTGGCTGCGTTTAATTGGTTTAAAGATTTTGGTTGTGGTTCTGTTTTTGGAAGGGTTCCAAGAACTGGAAGTGTTCCAAGAACGGTTGTCTTTGATGATTTTTGAACGGCTTCAGTTGTAACCGTTTTGTATGCTTCTCTAAATGCTGTCTCTGCTTCAACTTTTGTTTTGTAACTTTTATGTGTAACATTCTTTCCAACGATATGAGAATTTGCAATTCCCCAATCGTTATAGATTCCTTTGTGTGGTCCGTTAAAAATAACGTACCATTTCTTTGTTTCTGCATCACTTGATTGTTGATGAGTTTTGAATATTTCTTGAGAGTTACAAGTGGATGATGATGGCTTCTCCTGTCGTTTATCGGAACTGTCTGATGAAATTTGCTGGACTGTTGGTGTAGGTGGAATTGTTGAACTGCCTGTTGACTTTTCTGCTTCTTCTTTGGCTGGAGTGAACTGTGTTGACAATATCTGTAGTCTTTGTTGGAGCTGTTCTTCTTCTTTCTTGATTGTCTGTAGTTGCTTTATCATGGCTGCTTTTTGTTCCTGCTTCTGTTTTAACTGGTGCTGGATTTGCTTCATGATGGCTTCCATTCTCTTGTCAATGTATCTACTATGTGATTGTGTTCGCTGTTTATGTACCTGAGATATGGATGGAATTGGTGTAATTGTAGCTACCAACGGATTAACCTTCCTCGACAATAATCTTCTTGTAGTTTATATCGCCAGAATCCTAACTGATATTTTGAATCTGTTCAGAGTTCAAATCTTGTTTGTAATAAGTCGATCTTCCATTTCTTCAAGGTTCTTAGACATGCTAGTGTTTCTCGTTCATGTGTGCTATAGTTTTGTTCAGTTTGGGAAAATGTTCCCGATACATATTTGCATAATTTTTTCTCATATTTATCAATTTTTAATACTTCTGATGATACTTGCGTATCACTGTTTACTTTTGATGATACTTTCGTATCACTGTATGCTTCTGATGATACTTTCGTATCACTGTTTACTTTTGATGATACTTTCGTATCACTGTATGCTTCTGATGAGTTAGATAAAAGGTTTCCCTCAGTATCTAAACCCAATAATACTTTTCCATGTATAATAGCTTTTAGCCATCCTGCCCATGTATCTTTTGATGCATCCGTTTCGACTATTAAAAAATCGTCCGGTTGCGAATTGTATAATGTTGGTAAAACATGAATTTTTTCTTTTATATTTTTGACTAAAATAGTATCTTCGTTGGTCCATGACCATGGTGTTTTTTCGGATACTTTCTTTTGTAAAATTCTTCTTTCATTTGCTAAATTTTTTAGAAAACCTTGTTCTGCGATGTAGTTTAAACAGCCAAGAAAGCATTGTATTTGTTTCCGGTCTTCTAGTTTATCGGGAAATAAATACAATTTTTCTCGAACATTATCCGTTAAAGAAAGATGTCCATTTTCTTCGATTTGTAATCCTAAATATTCAACTTTAGTTTGTAAAAGTTTAGATTTCTTTTTTGATAAAACTAAACCTTTTTCTTTAATTCTTTGTAAAACTTTAATAACTGCTTTAAGGTGTAATTGTTCATTTCCATTTGTAAAAACAATAATATCATAAATATATGCAAGACATATTTGATCCAAACCATTTAAGATTGAATCCATAAATCTTTGATATATTGCGGGTGCTTGTTTTAAACCAAATGGTAGAACGTTCCATTCGTAGTGTCTCTGAGGTGGACATGAAACAGCTGTTAGTGGTTTCGTGTCTTCGTGTAGTCGTAATTGCCAATATCCTGATTTTGCATCAAATGTGCTAAAATGTGTATTTCCTTTTAATTTTTGTAAAATATATTCTTTTCGGGGTAATTTATATGAATCTCCAATAGTTGCATCATTCATTTTTTTATAATTAATAACCATTCTTCGTTTTCCTCGTTTTATTTCATTATGATTTTCTACATAAAAGGCGGGTACGGAGTGTGGACTCGTACTATTTCTTATAATTCCTTTTTCTAAAAGCTGACTACACTCGGTTTTAAACTCATTTACATCTTTTATGCTATATGGTATTTTATTAGGTACATTGATTTCTGCTTTAGGATCTTTTAGTAATATTTTAATCTCTTGATTATTTGTGTTTTTCAATTGATCTAATGGATTTTCACTACATACTTCTTCTAATTGTTTTTCAGCAATATCTTTTGTTAATGTTAATAATACTTGTAGTTGAAAACCAACTTCTCGTTTCATTATATTAATAAGATCATATTGTTTAATTATAGAGGATTTTATAATTCCTTTAGATGGATGTTTGATACTTATATATTCATCCGTTTGAACAAAAGGATTATATAATTTTAAAAAATTATTTCCAATAACAAGATCTATTCCAGAATCATGTTGATATATGGTTGGTGTAATAAAATGAATTTTTTCTATAATAACACTGATATTCCTTCCTACATACCAAATGTGTGTACAGATTTATCAGCAATAGTAATTTTAATTGGTATTTTAAGTTTTTCCCATTTTGTCAAAATATTCTTTTTTCCAAAACATAGTGTTGCTCCTGTATCAATATATGCGATTACTTTCCGATTATGTATTGTAGTTGTTATGAATGTACTATTAGGGTTAATTTTGGGTTTTTCTTTACTCCTTTTATTGTTAGTCATGACATCTATTTTCATATAGTTGTTCTAATATATCATTATTTATATAATATATTTTTGTTAATATGATATTTTACAACTATCTTTTTTATTAGTATTTTCTTTATTTCTTTTATACTTTTTAAACCATGTTTTTAATTTTTGTAAAATGTTTTTGATTACCATGTTAAGGGTGGTCTAATTGAAAGAGGTTGTTTATTATTTTTAACTTCTAATATTTTATAAATTTGTTCAAGCGAATTCTGTGTTAGATTAATTTTTTGTAATATCTTTGGAATTTGTTTTACCAATAAGTGTTTATTTATTTCTGTGAGATTATTTAATTTTTTATTTATTATATTCATTTTTTCGTTGATCGTCATTTCGTCTTTCATTTGTAATTCTATATCATATATTTTACTACTAGATGATTCTGTCATATTCTTAAGCTTAATGATCTAATCATTTCTTTTAATTCTTCAATATTTTCATCTTTTCTATTTTCTGTAGATGTTGAAGGTTGTATTTCTGAAATAGAGGATCTTCCTATAATTGTTGAAATTGGCGGTTCTATAATTGGGTCTCTTTTAACTAAAGGTGTAATTATTTGTTGTCAAAAATCTGTTTCATAAACTGGTTTATTATCTATTCTTTTTGGTGACTCGAGTGATAGTAAAGGTTCAAATAATTTATCGATATGAATTCTATCTTCTGTTTTAAATGTAATACTATGATGAGAATTTTTTAGTGCATAGTTTATTTGATATGTTAAAGTAAAAGGATTATTTCCTTTTAACATAAAATTTTGTCTTAATAATTTATATCTTACTGTAATACTATTACTTAGATTTCTATCTTTTAAACTAAGTCCTAATTGTATATTTATATTAAATTTTATTTTTCCTTCAATTAAATTTCATTTTCCTTTGGCTATAATACTTTCTTGACTATTAATTATACGATCATCTCTAATTTCTAATTCTATTGGTGTATCTAAATCACTAAAGGTACTTTTCAAAATTACTTGAATTGTAAATATATGAATATATGCTATCTTTGATCGATCCATTTCTTTGATATGTTGTATTTTATTTTTGATCTGTTGTTTATTAATAATAGGTATAATTATATTTCCTTGAGTTGACTCTATAGGTATTGGTTCTTCACCTACTATGTTACCGTAGTATATAATATTTTTTCTTGAAAATAGATTTTTAAGTGTATCATACTTAAAATTATGTTTTTCTGATAATATAAAATTTGATTTTCTAATAGCATCTTTATTTATATTATTCTTACTAATAAGAGCATCAAATATATATTCTGATTCGTTTTCTTCGTTATTAATAATTATTGATTCATTAATTTCGTTACATGTAGACATTATAAAATATGATTTTAATTAGTATTTATTATTTAAATTGTTACTCGTTGTAGACTAGATCGTTGTTTAAATTTACTAATTATTGTATATATTAAAATCATAATCATAACTTAGCTCTCTTATTTTTCTAATTAAATCGTTATTTGTCTTATTACTTAGATTGTTGCTTAGCTCTTAGGCTTATCATAATTAAAATCGTTGCTTAGCTTATTACTTATCATAATTGAAATCGTTGCTTAGCATAAATAAAATCGTTACTTAGCTCTGATACCAAAAGGGAAAACACGGATAAAAAGTAAAAACTAGATGAAAATAGCATAAAAATAGATGGATGCAGGATACATGGAATGGTTTAACATGTGGTTTCTGAAATTCTTTCATCATGGTTATCGTAGATATCGATTTCTAACTGTGTTACAGGGAGATGGATATCACGTTCGATTCTATTTTTAAATCTCTGTTTATGGATCTTTAATGCATAATAATATCGGTTGTTTTGAATCTGGGTTTTCGAATCGGTCATGATGTATGAGGATGCGTAAGAGATGTACCTGACTGATGTATATGGCGATGCGTTTCTTAGCTGCTTCGATAGGCTCTGCTATTCAGAAGCGCGGGGCTTCAACAGAGGAAATTTTGAGAGCACTCAAAACTTAACACAAACAAGCTCTGATTTATTACACTAGGCAAATGCCTTATTTATAGTACATGAGGGCTGCTACTGCATACGTGCTATTATTGACACTACATTATTGTGTCTAGCACTTACAAATAAAGACAAACTATAGGATGGTGACTAGCACGCATCCATCTATTTTTATACTATTTTCATCTAGTTTTTACTTTTTATCCATGTTTTCCCTTTTGGTATCAGAGCTAAGTAACGATTTTATTTATGCTAAGCAACGATTTTATTTATGATAAGCAATGATTTTATTGATGATAAGCAACGATTTTATTTATGATAATTAACGATTTTATTAATGATAAGTAACGATTTTATGATAAGCCTAAGAGCTAAGCAACAATCTAAGTAATAAGACAAATAACGATTTAATTAGAAAAATAAGAAAGCTAAGTTATGATTATGATAATTAGTAAAGATAAACAACGATCTAATCTACAACAAGTAACAATTTAAATAATAAATACTAATTAAAATCATATTTTATAATGTCTACATCTAACGAAACTAATGAACCCATAATTATTAATAACGAAGAAAATGAATCAGTATATATATTTGATGCTTTAGTTAGCAAAAATAATATAAATAAAGATGCTATTAGAAAATCAAATTTTACATTATCAGAAAAACATAATTTTAAATACGATACACTTAAAAATCTATTTTCAAGAAAAAATATTATTTACTACGGCAAAATAGAAGGTGAAGAACCAATACCTATAGAGTCAACTCAAGGAAATATAATTATACCTATTATTAATAAACAACATATCAAAAATAAAATACAACATATCAAAGAAATAGATCGATCAAAGATAGCTTATATTCATATATCTACAATTCAAGTAATTTTGAAAAGTACTGTTAGTGATTTAGATACACCAATAGAATTAGAAATTAGAGATGATCGTATAATTAATAGTCAAGAAAGTATTATAGCCAAAGGAAAAGGAAATTTAATTGAAGGAAAAATAAAATTTAATATAAATATACAATTAGGACTTAGTTTAAAAGATAGAAATCTAAGTAATAGTATTACAGTAAGATATAAATTATTAAGACAAAATTTTATGTTAAAAGGAAATCATCCTTTTACTTTAACATATCAAATAAACTATGCACTAACAAATTCTCATCATAGTATTACATTTAAAACAGAAGATAGAATTCATATCGATAAATTATTTGAACCTATACTATCACTCGAGTCACCAAAAAGAATAGATAATAAACCAGTTTATGAAACAGATTTTCGACAACAAATAATTACACCTTTAGTTAAAAGAGACCCAATTATAGAACCGCCAATTTCAACAATTATAGGAAGATCCTCTATTTCAGAAATACAACCTTCAACATCTACAGAAAATAGAAAAGATGAAAATGTTGAAGAAATAAAAGAAATGATTAGGTCATTAAGCATAAGAATATGACAGAATCATCTAGTAGCAAATTATATGATATAGAATTACAAATGAAAGATGAAATGACGATCAACGAAAAAATGAATATAATAAATAAATAATTAAATAATCTCATAGAAATAAATAAACACTTATTGGTAAAACAAATATCAGAAATATTAGATAAAATTAATCTAACACAAAATTTGCTTGAACAAATTTATAAAATATTAGAAGTTAAAAATAATAAACAACCTCTTTCAATTAAACCACCCTTAACATGGTAGTCAAAAATATTCTAGAAAAATTAAAAACATGGTTTAAAAAGTATAAAAGAAATAAAGAAAATACTAATAAAAAAGATAGTTACAAAAATGTCATATTAACAAAAGAAGATTATATAAATAATGATATATTAGATCAATTATTTGAAAGTAATTGTTATGACTAAGAAATTATTATAAAAATATAATGGACAACAATTTTTGGTTTGTTTATGAGAATGGACAACCAAAACAATTTAATAATTTAGACTATCTTAATTATCTCTTAAATAAAAGCCAACAGGCCATAACAAATTTAGATCATCGTAGTATACTTTTTACTATGTATGATTTTATAGAAATAAAAGAAGAAAACGAAAAGTTTTATTCTCTCTATAAATTACAAATTGATTCTGAAATTAATTGTTTAAAAAGACTTAGTCATATGAACGATTTTATATCATACAAAGATTATACATATCAAATTAAAGTCAAAAAACTTATAAGAAAAAGAAAGCAATAACTAGATACTTAACTTACAAAATAAATAATGGAAACACTTCAAGAACAAGTAGAAACATTAACTAAATTAATGGCAGCATTAGAAATACCTGAAGAAGTAAAAGATGTGTTGAAAAATGTTTTTTGTATGTGACCATCATTGAAATAAGACGAACTGTTTTTATATTATCTGACAAATATTATAAGTCTATTTCAGGTTGCGTGGATTCGAGATTGAATGATTAAACGAGAAAATAAGAAAATAATTTTAAAAAAAAGATTGGAGTTAAATTTATCATTTATTAAACTTGATTATTGAGGAATAGTTATTTTAATTATTTTCTAAATAATTTATTTTGATAAAAGATGCAATTTAATAGAAAATGAGTTTTAAAGCCAAAACAAAGAAAAATTCAAAAGAAATTAAATTAAATCTATTTAAAATGAATTTTTGGAAATATATTTTCTAAATAATTTATTTTATTAGACTTAATTAATTTTATAAATTAAAAATGATTTTTCCTAATTTATTTGAATTTATTTTGAATTTTAAAACGTTTAAAATCAATTTATTTAATTAAAATGGAACAGGCTGCTACAGTACCCGCCCTGCCCACCAGATCCGGCCCATCAAGCGTCCAGCCCAAGTGCGCAGCCAAGATCCGAAGCCCACTCCTCAGCGACCCAGCTTCTGAATCCGGAATGTAGATCCAGATCCGGATCCGTCCCCGAACCGAACTCGCCCTCTTTCATCTCACAAGAAAACCGCGCCCAAACCCGGATTCGACCCGCCTCCGACCCAGCCGACCAACCCGCGTGTTTCAGCTCCAAAGTTACAGTTTTGGTCCCTAAACTTCCGAAATTCATCCAAAATCCACCCAAAACTCATTTTACACCCTTTATAACCATTTTTACACCATTTTTTCATTACAACACATAATTATAAACCAAAACTCTCTCAAAAACCTCTCCAACTTCCACCATCTTATTTCCAACCTTCCAAACACTCTCCAAAAACACCAAGAACACCAACAAAAACACCAAGAACACCAAGAAAAACACCAAGAACACCAAGATCAACACCAAGAACACCAAGATCATCAAACAAGAAAACCAAGATCACCAAGATCATCAAACAAGAACAAATAGAGACACAGTCTATTAGAAATCCAATCCAACCCTAAGCCAGTTCAGTCAATTTATTTGACGAACCTACTTGATACTCCAGTCGTTCCATAGTCCTGTTGTAACCCAGTTCAGTCAATCTATTGACGAACCTACTTGATATATATATATATATATATATATATATATATATATATATATATATATATATATATATATATATATATATATATATATATATATATATATTTATATTATTATAGTCATTTACATTATTTATCGTTTTATGTCTTTTAATTATAGTCATTTATATTATTTATCGCTTTAAGTCATTTAATTACTGCAATTTATATTATTTATATATCTTTCACACAGTAAACGGTGCAAACCTTTATTTGTGGCGATCAGATTATATATTTTTAATCTGCAACTCTTATTATTTATTCCGCATTTATCTTTAATATATATATATATATTTGTCACACAATAAACGGTGCAAACCTTTATTTGTGGTGATCATATTTTATATTTTCAACAATTGGTATCAGAGCTCGTGTGATTTACCTTGAAATTTTCGTTGAAAAACTTTTGGTTAGCGTTTATATAAACCTTCCATAAGCGTTTCTTTGAATATTTTATTTTAATATCACTTGTTAAAAATCATTTTTTTAAAAAAAAAAATTTAAAATTAAAAATCTTAAAAACATGTCTTCTGCTAATTACTCTAACATGAATTCAGTTTCTATTGCCAACAGCTTAGGATCTGGTTCACGGGCACCCATAATTATACCTGAAGAGTATAATTCGTGGGTTGGCCGAATGAATCTACATCTTAACACAATAAATGAAGATGTTTGGAAATGTGTTGAAGGCACATATACTGATCCAGAAAATATGACTACTCTTGCTACAAATCAAGTCACTCAAGCTGAAAACAGAAGAAAATTGGAACTACAAGCAAAAAAGGAACTGGTGTCTGGCATACCTCACAGTATTCTAAGTCAAATGGATGACATAATACTGTTGATTGCGAATCAAATTTGGGAAAACTTAAAAAACCGTTTTTGTGGAAATCAAAGAATTATTGGAAATAAAAGAACATCCGTTTTAAATGAATTCGATAATTTCAAGATGCTTTCATCAGAAACCATCCATGATGCACATGATAGGTTCAATTTTATCATGGTAAAATTGAATAACTTGGGCATCAAAAAGACACAACACGAGATCAATCTCAAATTTCTAAATAAT
This sequence comes from Cichorium intybus, assembly GCA_023525715.1. Taxonomy (NCBI): domain Eukaryota; kingdom Viridiplantae; phylum Streptophyta; class Magnoliopsida; order Asterales; family Asteraceae; genus Cichorium; species Cichorium intybus. The sequence continues at coordinate 51,699,319 of CM042017.1, forward strand.
CTTTACGAAAGCTGGAAGATGGTTAAACTCATCATTCAGGGAAATCCTGCCATTCATACGGAAACTCTATACAATTTGTACGGAGAACTTCAATCGTATGAATCCTCGATTGATCCACCAACATCTACAGCTTTTGGAGGACCACTTGCTCTTGTGTCCACATATTCTCAAAACCAAACACCTTTCAACGATCAAAACTTTAATCATTCTAATCAAACCACAACTTTTCAAAGCCAAGATTTTGTAAATAATTGTTTTGATCAGTTCGATTCGAACGACGAAGCAGATTATCAACAATTGTGTGCTTTGGTTGCAAATACAAATCTCCAAAGATTTATTCCAAATCTTGGTCAATCGAATTTTAAACCAAATTTTCAAAACCGACCACAATTTGGACAAAATAATTATGGATTTCAACCAAGACCACAATTTGGTCAAAACAACCAAGGTTTTCAACCAAGACCTTATTTTGGACAAAATTCGCAAAGACCCTCTTTCCAAAATAACTCAAACTAGGGATTTCAAAACAATCCCAACTCAAATCATCAATACAATAACCAAAACAACGGTCTTCAAAACCAAAACTGGGGATTCCAAAATCAAGGATACAATAATCAAAATAATAGTTTTTCAAACAACCAAAATTCTGGATTCCAACAAAACTCCTCTCAATCTTCCGAACAAATCCAAACTCAAACACCAGAACGACTTCCAATCAAAAGTCAAAAGGAAGAAAGTGATGAAGAAGTGATTATCTGTCACAATTGCAAAGGAACTAATCACTACGCAAGAGAGTGCCGAGCCAAAAACAAGACAAAAATAAAAGACTCGGCATACTACGCTCAAAAAGCCGATGAGTTAAAGAAAAAGGAAAACCAAGAAAACCAAAGAGCTTTAATGGCCAACCTCTGAAGACGAAGCCGACAATGAACCGACACAATCCAACTTCTGCTTCGTAGTTGGTACAACTTCAAGATCTCCAAATGTCATAGAACAGGTATGGTCTATGATCTTTGAACTCGGTTTTTCTAAATTACCTTTTGAGTCCCATATATCCAAAATTGAGAAAAGTTTAGAAGCTGATCTCAAGAAATACCATGACACAGTGGTTAATTCTGAAATCTTCAAATGTGAGTTACAAACCCTACAACTCAAATTTGCAGAATTAACCAGAACAAGGACCAAATTGGAAAGGGACGTTGAAAGAAAATCAGAAGATTACAATCACGTCTTTGAACAATTAAATCAATCTCTAATTCAGAAAAGGGAATTGGAATTAAAAAATCAATCAGTCATTTCTTCTGAAACAAAAGAAGTTTTAGAAATGGAAATCATTCAGTTGACACAAAACTTTCAAGAGTCAACTGAAAAACACAAAATCATAAATGAAAAACTGACTGATTCTTTAAACCAAATCACTTTTCTTGAATCTGAAAACAAAAGATTGATACAGAATGTGGAATCTATCAAAATTGCCAGAAAACTCAGTGATGATATTTTCACCAAGGCAAACACCTTGGGTACTGGAAAATTTGATATGAGTTACAGACCAGGAATTGGTAGAGAAACCTTTGAAAAAGAATTAGAAAATCAAGAAAACATGATAATTTGTGAATACTCTGAATCAACTCTACCAGATCTTTTCACATCTGTTAATGAGGAAGATTCAGATGACGAAACAGTTATCAACTGTAGCCCGGATGATACTGCTTTCACTGTTTCCAAAAAGTCTTTCAAAAGAGTCTTTAATTCTGAAACAGACTCAGCTAGTTCTTTAACTCACCAAATCAAACATACCAACAAAACCATCAAATCAAAAAACTTTTTGAATGGAGAAAATTCCTTTTACGAGGTTGGTAGTACTTCTGTACCAACTGCTTTTCCTACAATGAGTTCATCAATTGTTGGAAAAACAAGTCCGGGACAAAAATACTCCAAGAAACAACAAATAAGCAAAAAACCCATTCAAGTCACCAAAACCCCAATTGTCAAGCCAAAAGTTTTTGAAAACCAACCAAAGAAACCAATTAAACCCTACGTCATACCTCATAAACAGGTTTCCAAACAAAAATCAAAACCTTATCCAAAACCTTTTCAAAACCGTTCATCATACCCTAGATATGAAGAAAACTTTTCAAATCAATTTTCACATCTAGGATATCGTTCACCAAATCACAGATCTTATCAACCCACAGGTTATCAAAAACAAATCATATTTTGGGAAAACTTGATAAATCAAATCAAACCTCAACCATTCTATTACAATAAACCAAAGTCATTGAACAACAAACCCAAAATAGCAAAAGCTAACAAATCAGGACCCATCCAGATCTGGGTACCTAAAATTTCTGTCTAATTGCAGGGATCTAATGCTGGAGAACCCAATGATGATACATGGTACATTGATAGTGGCTGCTCCAAGCATATGACAGGAAACAGAAACTACCTTCGTGACTTCAGACCTACCCAAACCAATCAAGACGTTACATTTGGCAACAACATGACGGAAAAAATCAAAGGTTATGGAAACATAACAAATGGTAAATTTACCATAAAGAAAGTTGCCTATGTCGATGACCTGAAACACAACCTCATCAGTGTTTCTCAACTGTGTGATAACGATCTTGAAGTTTTATTCACGAAACAACAAAGCTTGATCATGAACGCCAACACTAAAGAAATCATTGTTGATTCACACCGTGCCGGAAATATGTATCCACTAGACATGGATCTTATTTATGGTAAACCCGATATTTGTCTGCTATCCAAAGCCCCAGTAGATATTAGTTGGTTATGGCACCGCCGCCTTTCCCATCTAAATTTCGGGTACATCAACAAATTGATCGGCGATGATCTAGTTCGAGGACTGCCACTTCTGAAGCTCGACAATGAAACACTTTGTGCCGCTTGTGAAAAGGGAAAACTTTCAAAATCCTCTCATAAAAGCATTACAGAATCTAGTGTATCCGAACCACTAGAATTGGTGCACATAGACCTATGTGGACCCGCCAAAATCCAAACAATACAAGGGAAGAAGTATGTCCTTGTCATAGTTGATGGCTTCTCTCGATTTACATGGGTCTTTTTCTTAAGACTAAAATCAGAAGCACCAGAAGAGATGATCAACTTTATAAAACAGATCGAACTAAAGCTCAAAAGACCAGTTCGAAGAATCCGAAGTGATAACGGTTTAGAGTTCAAAAAGATAACTCTAGACTCATTTCTAAAAAACAAAGGCATCGAACACAACTTCTCAGCCCCTTACACTCCTCAATAAAACGGTGTTGTTGAAAGAAGGAACCGAACTCTGTGCGAAGCTGCAAGATCAATGCTCATCTTTGCTGATCTGCAACAATACTTCTGGGCAGAAGCAATTGCCACAGCTTGCTACACACAAAATCGCTCCTTAATTCACAAAAATCTTCATAAAACACCATATGAAGTCATTAACAACCGAAAACCAAATATCAAATTTTTTCATATTTTTGGTTGTCGATGCTTCATAAAGAATAATAAAGACCACCTTTCAAAATTTGAATCAAGGTCGGACGAAGGAATTTTCCTTGGTTACTCATTTTCTTCAGCTGCTTATCGAGTACTGAACAAACGTACAAGAGTAATTTAAGAAAGTACCGATGTCCACTTCGATGAATTTTATGTCAGAAAATTGGATCGTGAACATTTTGGTTCACAAATGATAGATAATATTTTTCAAAATCCAATTCCATAAACACCATCTCCTGACATAGACATTGAAGTTGATATTGATTTACTTTTTGAACAACCTAAAACTGCTTATAATTCTGAAATTCTAACTACTCAAATTGATCCTACTGGAACAACCACTGAAGGAACTCCACAAAGAAACAGAAATGTTGCAGATCAAGTTGAGGGGGAACCACAAACACATACTTCCTCATTAGAACAAACACCAAATCCTCCTTTAACCACTCCAAATTTAACCACCCCAGATTTTACCACTCCATCCCCAAATATCGAAAACAATCCCGATGCAACATTTATAGGGGAACCTTCAAACCTCTTCCAAGAAGAAACTACTGGAGAAGAACAATGGGATACTGAAAATCCTATTATTACAACGGAAGAAAATCGTTTAATAAAATGGACCAGAAACCATCCCACTGACCTAATCATCGGAGATCCCAATTCAAGCATCCAAACTAGAGCCGCAACTGCCAATGAATGCTTATTTGGAGCCTTCCTATCCATGACTGAACCCAAAACCATACATACTGCTCTCAAAGACCCAGACTGGGTAAAAGCTATGCAAGAAGAGCTAGCTGAATTCGAAAGAAATGACGTATGGAATCTTGTTCCTACACCACCCGATGTTACTGTCATAGGTTCAAGATGGGTTTTCAGAAACAAGACTGATGATCAAGGAGTCGTGTGTCGAAACAAGGCACGTCTCGTAGTCAAAGGCTATTCACAACAAGAAGGAATAGACTACGATGAAACATATGCTCCAGTCGCCAGAATAGAAGCTATCCGCATCTTTCTCGCATATGCTGCACATAAGAACTTTAAAGTTTTTCAAATGGACGTTAAATGTGCATTCCTACATGGAGAATTAGATCGAGATGTTTATATCCAACAACCACCAGGCTTTGAAGATCCCAAATTTCCTCATCACAGCTTCAAATTGCAAAAAGCTGTCTATGGCTTAAAACAAGCACCCCGTGCCTGGTATGCCACCTTGTCAACATTCCTCGAAGAATCAGGTTTCAAAAGGGGTTCAATCGATCATACCCTTTTTCGTAAAATCTTTAATAAACATCTGTTAATCGTACAAATATATGTTGATGACATTATTTTCGGTTCTACTGATGAATCTTTGAGTGTTAAGTTTGCAGATTTAATGAAAAGCAAATTTGAAATGAGCATGATTGGGGAGATGACTACTTTTCTCGGACTTTAAATCAAACAGTCAACTGATGGAATTTTCATCAACCAAGAGAATTATGTCAAAAACCTACTCACTCGCTTTTCAATGGACAAATCCAATACTGCCAAAACCCCAATGGCCTTTGGATACAAAATCGATGCAGACTTAGATGGCAAACCCGTTGACCAGAAAAGATATCGTGGAATGATCGGATCACTATTATACCTCACTGCCAGCAGACCTGACATTATGTTTTCTACTTGTGTCTGTGCCAGATACCAAGCAAATCCTATGGAATCTCATGTCATTGCTGTGAAACGCATCTTCAAATACCTAAAAGGCACTCCCAAACTTGGCCTTTGGTATCCAGCTAAATCCGATTTTCAGCTGAATGCTTTCACCGACTCAGACTATGGAGGTTGCAAGCTAGATAGGAAAAGTACATCTGGTAGCTGTCAATTCCTAGGAGGTCGACTAGTGAGTTGGTCTTCAAAGAAACAGAGTTGTGTATCCACATTAACAGCAGAAGCTGAATACGTCGCTGCCGCCAGCTGTTGTTCAGAAGTCATATGGATGCAAACTCAACTGCGTGATTATGGCTTCAGAGTTTCACAAATTCCCATATTTTGTGACTCAACCAGTGCAATAGCCATTTCTCACAATCTCATTCACCATTCCATGACAAAGCACATCGATATTCGATATCACTTCATTAAAGACAAAATTCAAAAGGGTCATATCGAATTACACTTCATAAACACCGAAGATCAAATTGTCGATGTCTTCACTAAGGCTCTCGATGAAACAAAATTTCAATACTTCCTAAGCCGTCTAGGAATGTTAAATCCAAATATCATCCATCCTTAAACTTTTACTTTTTGTTTGTACAAAATTGTGTTTACTTTTATTTAAAAAAAATTCAAAAAAAGGAAAAACAAAAAAAATTACAAAACTTCAAAAGACAAAAAGATTTTAGATTTTTATAATTTTCATATATTTCCTTAAAAACCAAAATTTCAAAAAACATTCAAATAACCAAAATTTCCAAAAACATTCAGAAAACCAAATTTTCAAAAAAACAATAAAAGACTTGTCATAATAAGCTTTTATAGAACCTTGTGATTAATCGTCTTTTGACTTAATTTTCAGATGCTTATGCTCGATGAACATTTTAAGTCATATTGATTCTCAATTGGAGTGAAGGTTCAAATCTCCTACTTTTCATAATGTATATAACTTTATTTCCTTCGATTTTATCTCATTATTGACGATTTTAAACAATCAAGGGACATAAGGTTAGGAGGTTCAGATGAAAACAAAACCCACGTGAGAATTTGTGCCTCGTCGATCTAAATCATTGTGGAATTCATTTCTTGTGAGCTTAAGTGTCACTATTGCTTATAAGGTATATCCGATTATGCCTTGTCACGGTCTCATTTTTGCTTAGATATCAAAATGACCAGGACGATACATTCATTTATTACATACTAGACAAAATGTCTTTTATGCCACCTATCCCTACCTAGTTAAAAGCCAAAAATGAAGACAGCCGCAAAATTGGAAAGACTCCAAACAACGACATATTCTTATAAGAAAATCAAAGGCGAAACAAAGATCTATCAACATCCAATCCTCAAAGACGAGTCAACAAGAAAGTCAAATCACTCACCGAAGAAATACCAAGTTAAACAAACTCTCAACCAAATGGTTATTTCAAAACAAACATCATCAAATCCCGCAATTTGTTTTTAACCATTTCCTTTTTCAGAAAAGCAGATATCTCAATCACTCAAGATAAATACTCTTAAAAAAAATTACACAAAAAATTATTCTCAATTGTAGCAACTTCTCAATGATAAAACAAAATATCTTTTTACAATAAATTGATATTGATCAACAAACAGGATACCATCAAAGAAGAAGCTGCAACAATAATGGATTTCCCGGGATACTGTAGCCTTCATCACTGAAGATTCTTAGTTGCAAACTGCACTATGAAAATTGCTAAACCCCTCTACATGTATTTCCCGACGGAGAGAGAGTGAACGTTAATGGCATGAATGAAGAAACCCGCTGAGTAATGTCGAAACCAGTCTTATGTAATTGATTATCTAATAATGAGACTAAGTGACTTTACAGGAAAAGCATAGATGAACACCTCCAATATGAGTGTGAGTCGTCAGAGAGAGACATCACTAATTTTTAGTGATCATTAACTTGTTCTGCTGCCAGAACAACCAAACACCCAAGTGAAATGTGAGCTATATCTATGAGCGTTCATCTGAATCGACCTGTTAGACCACTTGTCATCATCAATAATGCTATAAAATCTTAAGAAATTTCTTTAAATACATATATGGCTACCCTTTGATAATCGAACCCGAGACTTTGATTCGGAAACAAACATTCTTCAAAATCTTTTTCAAAACATAAGATATGTAAAACCAAGTCACAAACTTTCAAAATGATTACAAAGGCTTTATATATATCTTATCATTGACAAAACTTTTATCCCAAATCTTCAATGTTAAAATTGTTAATGTGATTATATCTGTCCTTATTTCATCAATGATCACATAGGGGGAAATTGTTGAAAAATGTTTTTGTATGTGACCATCATTGAAATAAGACGAACTGTTTTTATATTATCTGACAAATATTATAAGTCTATTTCAGGTTGCGTGGATTCGAGATTGAACGATTAAACGAGAAAATAAGAAAATAATTTAAAAAAAAAAAGATTGGAGTTAAATTTATCATTTATTAAACTTGATTATTGAGAAATAGTTATTTTAATTATTTTCTAAATAATTGATTTTGATAAAAGATGCAATTTAATAGAAAATGAGTTTTAAAGCCAAAACAAAGAAAAATTCAAAAGAAAATTAAATTAAATCTATTTAAAATGAATTTTTGGAAATATATTTTCTAAATAATTTATTTTATTAGAAATAATTAATTTTATAAATTAAAAATGATTTTTCCTAATTTATTTGAATTTATTTTGAATTTTAAAACATTTAAAATCAATTTATTTAATTAAAATGGAACAGGCTGCTACAGTACCCGCCCTGCCCACCAGATCCGACCCATCAAGCGTCCAGCCCAAGTGCGCAGCCAAGATCCGAAGCCCACTCCTCAGCGACCCAGCTTCTGAATCCGGAATGTAGATCCAGATCCGGATCCGTCCCCGAACCGAACTCGCCCCCTTGCATCTCACAAGAAAACCGCGCCCAAACCCGGATTCGACCTGCCTCCGACCCAGCCGACCAACCCGCGTGTTTCAGCTCCAAAGTTACAGTTTTGGTCCCTAAACTTCCGAAATTCATCCAAAATCCACCCAAAACTCATTTTACACCCTTTATAACCATTTTTACACCATTTTTTCATTACAACACATAATTATAAACCAAAACTCTCTCAAAAACCTCTCCAACTTCCACCATCTTATTTCCAACCTTCCAAACACTCTCCAAAAACACCAAGAACACCAACAAAAACACCAAGAACACCAAGAAAAACACCAAGAACACCAAGATCAACACCAAGAACACCAAGATCATCAAACAAGAAAACCAAGATCACCAAGATCATCAAACAAGAACAAATAGAGACACAGTCGATTAGAAATCCAGTCCAACCCTAAGCCAGTTCAGTCAATTTATTTGACGAACCTACTTGATAGACCAGTCGTTCCATAGTCCTGTTGTAACCCAGTTCAGTCAATCTATTGACGAACCTACTTGATATATATATATTTATATAATTATAGTCATTTACATTATTTAACGTTTTATGTCTTTTAATTATAGTCATTTATATTATTTATCGCTTTAAGTCATTTAATTACTACAATTTATATTATTTATATATCTTTCACACAGTAAACGGTGCAAACATTTATTTGTGGCGATCAGATTATATATTTTTAATCTGCAACTCTTATTATTTATTCCGTATTTATCTTTAATATATATATATATATATATATATATATATATATATATATATATATATATATATATATATATATATATATATATATATATATATATATATATGTCACACAATAAACGGTGCAAACCTTTATTTGTGGTGATCATATTTTATATTTTCAACAAGATGAAAATATAGAAAATGACGTCGAAGTAGTATACGATTTTACATCCGATGAAGAAAATCCATATAATAATCCTTATACTAATTTTGGAATAAAACGAAATAAATCATATGTAGAAGATGATTATCAAAATCAATATATATATGGACCACCATCTTTAGAAGAAAACTATTTATATAGACAATGTATGGTAAAAAATAAACAAAATAAATGGGAAAAAGTACCGCCACAATATATACCAAAATTATTCAACACCACTCCAACACCTATAGATATTCTTTCTATCGATTGTGATCTAGATCCAGAAACAAAAATACAAGATTGGAGTAATCAAATGGGTATACAAATTCAATTAACCGACGAACTTAGAAACCTACATCCAAGAAATTTTTTAAGTTATATTATGCATACGACACAAGGAAATGTTTATCGTTTTCTATCATCTTTGGAAGAAGATGAACTATCTAGAATAGCAACTACCGATGCAATGGAAACTTTTAGGAAAGTCTTAGATAAAATTCTCCAAGAATTTGTAGGAAAAAAGGTAGAAGACAATGAATCAAAAGAAGCCTTTAGAAATAAAGCATTATGGCATTTAACATATTTAAGAATATGTAATATGTGTTATTTAGATGCATTTACATGTGAATTTTCCGAACAAGATTATTATTTAGATCTACCAAGACAAAAATTAGCATTAGACATGTTTTATCAAAAACTACCATCTACTGTCTGTCAATGTGTATTAAAATATTTTAACAAGCTTTCACAAGAAGGTAAAATAGCATAATCATTAGGTGCTCGAATAAACGTTTTGAAAGAATGGATGAAAGATAAATGTCTAAAACAAAAAACTAAAATTGACGCACAGATTGATTTATGTTGTGAAAAACAATTTAATCAAATTGGTCAATATGGTTGTAAAAATAATAACAAGCGTAAAAGAAAAAAGAAAGTTTGTAAAAAACAAACATATAAACTAAAATATAAACAATACTATAAAAATGGAGAAAGAAAATATTTTAGAAATCGAAAACAATATAAGCAAAAATATAAATCAAATCCAAACTATTGTCCATCTAAGAAAAAAGATTGCAGATGTTGGCTATGTCAAGAACAAGGACATAAAGCCTACGAATGCCCAACAAAAGGAAAGAAAGAAAAAGAAACAAATATATTAAAAATTGCTTATGACATAGGATATGAACCAATTGAAGATTTAGATATAGATTCAGATATTGATATCTATGGATATACTACCGATTCAAATACCGAATCCGATATTGAAAACGAATAAGTATTGAAAGCAAAAGTATACATTGATACGAAAGTATCATCAGAAGCATATATTGAAACGAAAGTATCATCAGAAGTATACAGTGATACGAAAGTATCATCAAAAGCATACATTGATACGAAAGTATCATCAGAAGCATAAATACAGTGATACGAAAGTATCATCAAAAGTATACATTGATACGAAAGTATCATCAGAAGCATACAATGATATGAAAATATCATCAAAAGTATTTAGTGGTACGCAAGTATCATCTTATACACATTACAGGTACATAAAGAGCGAACACAACCACATAGCAGATACATTGACGAGAGAATGGAAGCCATCATGAAGCAAATCCAGCACCAGTTAAAACAGAAGCAGGACCAAAAAGCAGCCATGATAAAGCAACTAGAGACAATCAAGAAAGAAGAAGAACAGCTCCAACAAACACTACAGATATTGTCAACACAGTTCACTCCAGCCAAAGAAGAAGCAGAAAAGTCAACAGGCAGTTCAACAATTCCACCTACACTAACAGTCTAGCAAATTTCATCAGACAGTTCCGATAAACGACAGGAGAAGCCATCATCATCCACTTGTAACTCTCAAGAAATATTCAAAACTCATCAACAATCAAGTGATGCAGAAACAAAGAAATGGTACATTATTTTTAACGGACCACACAAAGGAATATATAACGATTGGGGAATTGCAAATTCTCATATCGTTGGAAAGAATGTTACACATAAAAGTTACAAAACAAAAGTTGAAGCAGAGACAGCATTTAGAGAAGCATACAAAACGGTTACAACTGAAGCCGTTCAAAAATCATCAAAGAAAAAGAATTATGGGACAGCCTAGTTTCATACACAGAGGTCCATTCACTAATTACACGCAGCAAAAACAGCCTTACAAGCCATACCATTTACCAAAGAAAAAGAATTAATGAAAAAACCAACCATAGAAAAATTCGCAAAGTTATGGGACAGCCTAGTTTCATACACAGAGGTCCATTCACTAATGGGCTTTTACCCAGTCATACGAAAACCAGGCCCAAAAGCAATTTTCTTAGCCAACCTTACCGATCCAATGACTCTTTGGGAATATTTCACCCATGGATTCATTGATACAATTTACCTAAATGGAAACAACCTACAGTGCATCAGTGAATTTCCAACTAATTTTCAATCAGTCATCCGTCATTATAAAACACGTTTTGCAAAGGAACGTGATTTATTCATTAAATTACATTCCAGTTATCCATTTTTCGATGAAGACTCTCAACTACTAGTTCCAAGCATTACATTTGCATACATGGGAATCAGTAATGGAACTAAGCCAACTAAAGACGAACTTCCACATGAAACACCAACACAAGATCATCTAATTTTTGCACTAGCAGGAGTCTATTTAGCCTCTTCAAGAATAGGCAACGGAAAAGAACAAAGATCACAAGTCAGAATAAGTTATTACAGCAAAACATTTTTACTATATACACCAACTGACACAGAAATATCAACTGAAGGAATGCAAGCTGTAGAACGATTTGAAGAACCATTTGAAAAATTCTCGCATCATTTTACCGTTCTACCTGCAGAAATTAAAAAACAATTATGCAAGCATATTATGCATTTTCCACGTCACCAATGCAATTATTGTCAAGAAAACAAGGAGGAGACACCATTCATGGAAATAACGGAAGAATAGTACACAACAGTACTAAGCACTCATCAAAAGCATTCAATTATTATGCACGACGATTATTTCGCAGTGGTGAGGATTTGGATATGACACAAAGAATATTTGTGGCCCATCCCCCTCATCATATCTTGTAATAATGTAGACTTTTAGTTTTTGTCGTTTGTTTTCAATTATCTAAATTAGGTGCTAGTCACCATCCTATAGTTTGTCTTTATTTGTAAGTGCTAGACACAATAATGTAGTGTCAATAATAGCACGTATGCAGTAGCAGCCCTCATGTACTATAAATAAGGCATTTGCCTAGTGTAATAGAGCAGAGCTTGTTTGTGTTAAGTTTTGAGTGCTCTCAAAATTTCCTCTGTTGAAATTTTATACTTCTGAATAGCAGAGCCCTCTGTTGAAGCCTCGCGCTTCTGAATAGCAGAGCCTATCGAAGCAGCTAAGAAACGCATCGTCGTATACATCAGTCAGGTACATCTCTTACGCATCCTCATACATCATGACCGATTCGAAAACCTAGATTCAAAACAACCGATATTATTATGCATTAAAGATCCATAAACAGAGATTTAAAAATAGAATCGAACGTGATATCCATCTCCCTGTAACACAGTTAGAGGTCGATATCTACGATAACCAGCATGAAAGAATTTTAGAAACCACATGTTAAACCATTCCATGTATCCTGCATCCATCTATTTTTATGCTATTCGATATCTACGATAACCGGCTAAAGTATTTACACGCAAGAATTTCAGAAACCACATGTTAAATTATTCCATGTATCCTGCATCCTTCTATTTTTATGCTATTTTCATCTAGTTTTTAGTTTTTATCCGTGTTTTCCCTTTTGGTATCAGAGCGTCATAGTACGTACTGATGTTTTATGAATTATTATCATCATAATTTTGTATTATCTTTTATTATTCAGTTTTGTAACCATGTTTTCCCTTTTGGTATCAGAGCGTCATAGTACGTACTGATGTTTTATGAATTATTATCATCATAATTTTGTATTATCTTTTATTATTCAGTTTTGTAACCATGTTTTCCCTTTTGGTGTTAAGTTTTGAGTGATCTCAAAATTTCCTCTGTTGAAGTTTTATACTTCTGAATAGCAGAGCGGATATCATCGGATATCCATGAATTATCCTATCGAAGCATCTAAGAAACGCATCGTCGCAGACACATCAGTCAGGTACATCTCTTACGCATCCTTACACATACATCATGCCCGATTCAAAAATCCAGATTCAAAACAACCGATATTATTATGCATTAAAGATCCATAAACAAAGATTTAAAAACAGGATCGAACGTGATATCCATCTCCCTGTCACACAGTTAGAGGTCGATATCTACGATAACCAGCTAAAATATCTACATGCAAGAATTTCCGAAACCACATGCTAGATTATTCCATGTATTTTGCATCTATCTATTTTTTATGTCTGATTTATCCATTTTCCCTTGATATTTTCCCTTTTTATTCCATGTATTTTGCATCTAACCAAAAGGGAAAACATGGATAAAAAGTAAAAACTAGATGAAAATAGCATAAAAATAGATGGATGCAGGATACATGGAATAATTTAACATGTGGTTTCTGAAATTCTTGCATGCTGCTTATCGTAGATATCGACCTCTAATTGTGTTACAGGGAGATGGATATCACGTTCGATTCTATTTTTAAATATCTGTTTATGGATCTTTAACGCATAATAATATCGGTTGTTTTGAATCTGGGTTTTCGAATCGGTCATGATGTATGAGGATGCGTAAGAGATGTACCTGACTGATGTATATGACGATGCATTTCTTAGCTGCTTTGATAGGCTCTGCTATTCAGAAGCGCGGGGCTTCAACAGAGGGCTCTGCTATTCAGAAGCATAAAACTTCAACAGAGGAAAATTTGAGAGCACTCAAAACTTAACACAAACAAGCTCTGCTCTATTACACTAGGCAAATGCCTTATTTATAGTACATGAGGGACTCTTCTAGAGTCTACAGCATACGTGCTATTATTGACACTACATTATTGTGTCTAGCACTTACAAATAAAGACAAACTATAGGATGGTGACTAGCACCTAATTTACATAATTGAAAACAAACGACAAAAACTAAAAGTCTACATTATTACAAGATATGATGAGGGGGATGGGCCACAAATATTCTTTTTGTCATATCCAAATCCTCACCACCGCGAAATAATCGTCGTGCATAATAATTGAATTCTTTTGACGAGTGCTTAGTACTGTTGTGTACTATTCTTCCATTATTTCCATGAATGGTGTCTCCTCCTTGTTTTCTTGACAATAATTGCATTGGTGACGTGGAAAATGCATAATATGCTTGCATAATTGTTTTTTAATTTCTGCAGGTAGAACGGCAAGATGATGCAAGAATTTTTCAAATGGTTCTTCAAATCGTTCTACAGCTTGCATTCCTTCAGTTGATATTTCTGTGTCAGTTGGTGTATATAGTAAAAATGTTTTGCTGCAATAATTTATTCTGACTTGTGATCTTTGTTCTTTTCCGTTGCCTATTCTTGAAGAGGCTAAATAGACTCCTGCTAGTGCAAAAATTAGATGATCTTGTGTTGGTGTTTCATGTGGAAGTTCGTCTTTAGTTGGCTTAGTTCCATTACTGATTCCCATGTATGCAAATGTAATGCTTGGAACTAGTAGTTGAGAGTCTTCATCGAAAAATGGATAACTGGAATGTAATTTAATGAATAAATCACGTTCCTTTGCAAAACGTGTTTTGTAATGACGGATGACTGATTGAAAATTAGTTTGAAATTCACTGATGCACTGTAGGTTGTTTCCATTTAGGTAAATTGTATCAATGAATCCATGGGTGAAATATTCCCAAAGAGTCATTGGATCCGTAAGGTTGGCTAAGAAAATTGCTTTTAGGCCTGGTTTTCGTATGACTGGGTAAAAGCCCATTAGTGAATGGACCTCTGTGTATGAAACTAGGCTTTCCCATAACTTTGCAAATTTTTCCGTGGTTGGTTTTTTCATTAATTATTTTTCTTTGGTAAATGGTATAGCTTGTAAGGCTGCTTTGGCTGCGTTTAATTGGTTTAAAGATTTTGGTTGTGGTTATGTTTTTGGAAGGGTTCCAAGAATGGTTGTCTTTGATGATTTTTCAACGGCTTCAGTTGTAACCGTTTTGTATGCTTCTCTAAATGCTGTTTTTGCTTCAACTTTTGTTTTGTAACTTTTGTGTGTAACGTTCTTTCCAACGATATGAGAATTTGCAATTCCCCAATCGTTATAGATTCCTTTGTGTGGTCCGTTAAAAATAACGTACCATTTCTTTGTCTCTGCATCACTTGATTGTTGATGAGTTTTGAATATTTATTGAGAGTTACAAGTGGATGATGATGGCTTCTCCTGTCTTTTATCGGAACTGTCTGATGAAATTTGCTGGACTGTTGGTGTAGGTGGAATTGTTGAACTGCCTGTTGACTTTTCTGCTTCTTCTTTGGCTGGAGTGAACTGTCTTGACAATATCTGTAGTGTTTGCTGGAGCTGTTCTTCTTCTTTCTTGATTGTCTCCAGTTGCTTTATCATGGCTGCTTTTTGTTCCTGCTTCTGTTTTAACTGGTGCTGGATTTGCTTCATGATGGCTTCCATTCTCTCGTCAATGTATCTGCTATGTGGTTGTGTTCGCTCTTTATGTACCTGTAATGTGTATAAGATGATACTTGCGTATCACTGAATACTTTTGATGATATTTTCATATCACTGTATGCTTCTGATGATACTTTCGTATCAATGTATACTTTTGATGATACTTTCGTATCACTGTATGCTTCTGATGATACTTTCGTATCAATGTATGCTTTTGATTATACTTTCGTATCACTGTATACTTCTGATGATACTTTCGTATCAATATATGCTTCTGATGATACTTTCGTATCAATGTATACTTTTGCTTTGAATACTTATTCGTTTTCAATATCGGATTCGGTATTTGAATCGGTAGTATATGCATAGATATCAATATCTGAATCTATATCTGAATCTTCAATTGGTTCATATCCTATGTCATAAGCAATTTTTAATATATTTGTTACTTTTGCTTTCTTTCCTTTTGTTGGGCATTCGTAGGCTTTATGTCCTTGTTCTTGACATAGCCAACATCTGCAATCTTTTTTCTTAGATGGACAATAGTTTGGATTTGATTTATATTTTTGCTTATATTGTTTTCGATTTCTAAAATATTTTCTTTCTCCATTTTTATAGTATTGTTTATATTTTGGTTTATATGTTTGTTTTTTCCAAACTTTATTTTTTCTTTTACGCTTGTTATTATTTTTACAACCATATTGACCAATTTGATTAAATTGTTTTTCATAACATAAATCAATCTGTGCGTCAATTTTAGTTTTTTGTTTTAGACATTTATCTTTCATCCATTCTCTCAAAACGTTTATTCGAGCACCTAATGATTCTGCTATTTTACCTTCTTGTGAAAGCTTGTTAAAATATTTTAATACACTTTGACAGACAGTAGATGGTAGTTTTTGATAAAACATGTCTAATGCTAATTTTTGTCTTGGTAGATCTAAATAATAATATTGTTCGGAAAATTCACATATAAATGCATCTAAATAACACATATTACATATTCTTAAATTTGTTAAATGCCATAATGCTTTATTTCTAAAGGCTTCTTTTGATTCATTGTCTTCTACCTTTTTTCCTACAAATTCTTGGAGAATTTTATCTAAGACTTTCCTAAAAGTTTCCATTGCATCGGTAGTTGCTATTCTAGATAGTTCATCTTCTTCTAAAGATGATAGAAAACGATAAACATTTCCTTGTATCTTATGCATAATATAACTTAAAAAATTTCTTGGATGTAGGTTTCTAAGCTCGTCGGTTAATTGAATTTGTATACCCATTTGATTACTCCAATCTTGTATTTTTGTTTCTGGATCTAGATCACAATCGATAGAAAGAATATCTATAAGTGTTGGAGTGGTGTTGAATAATTTTGGTATATATTGTGGCGGTACTTTTTCCCATTTATTTTGTTTATTTTTAACCATACCTTGTCTATATAAATAGTTTTCTTCTAAAGATGGTGGTCCATATATATATTGATTTTGATAATCATCTTCTACATATGATTTATTTCGTTTTATTCCAAAATTAGTATAAGGATTATTATATGGATTTTCTTCATCGGATGTAAATCGCATACTACTTCGACGTCATTTTCTATATTTTCATCTTTTACTTCTTCAGGTATTTCTAATGCTGCCATTAACTTAGTTAATGTTTCTACTTGTTCTTGAAGTGTTTCCATTATTTATTTTGTAAGTTAAATATCTAGTTATTGCTTTCTTTTTCTTATAAGTTTTTTGACTTTAATTTGATCTGTATAATCTTTGTATGATATAAAATCGTTCATATGACTAAGTCTTTTTAAACAATTAATTTCAGAATCAATTTGTAATTTATAGAGAGAATAAAACTTTTTGTTTTCTTCTTTTATTTCTGTCTTTTAAACTAAGTCCTAATTGTATATTTATATTAAATTTTATTTTTCCTTCAATTAAATTTCCTTTTCCTTTGGCTATAATACTTTCTTGACTATTAATTATACGATCTTCTCTAATTTCTAATTCTATTGGTGTATCTAAATCACTAAAAGTACTTTTCAAAATTACTTGAATTGTAAATATATGAATATATGCTATCTTTGATCGATCCATTTCTTTGATATGTTGTATTTTATTTTTGATCTGTTGTTTATTAATAATAGGTATAATTATATTTCCTTGAGTTGACTCTATATGTATTGGTTCTTCACCTACTATTTTACCGTAGTAAATAATATTTTTTCTTGAAAATAGATTTTTAAGTGTATCATACTTAAAATTATGTTTTTCTGATAATGTAAAATTTGATTTTCTAATAGCATCTTTATTTATATTATTCTTACTAATAAGAGCATCAAATATATATTCTGATTCATTTTCTTCGTTATTAATAATTATTGATTCATTAATTTCGTTAGATGTAGACATTATAAAATATGATTTTAATTAGTATTTATTATTTAAATTGTTACTTGTTGTAGATTAGATCGTTGTTTATCTTTACTAATTATCATTATCATAACTTAGCTTTCTTATTTTTCTAATTAAATCGTTATTTGTCTTATTACTTAGATTGTTGCTTAGCTCTTAGGCTTATCATAAAATCGTTAATTATCATAAATAAAATCGTTGCTTATCATAAATAAAATCGTTGCTTAGCATAAATAAAATCGTTGCTTAGCATAAATAAAATCGTTGCTTAGCTCTTAGGCTTATCATAATTAAAATCGTTGCTTAGCTTATTACTTATCATAAATGAAATCGTTGCTTAGCATAAATAAAATCGTTACATAGCTCTGATACCAAAAGGGAAAACATGGTTACAAAACTGAATAATAAAAGATAATACAAAGTTATGATGATAATAATTCATAAAACATCAGTACGTACTATGACGCTCTGATACCAAAAAGGAAAACACGAATAAAAAGTAAAAACTAGATGAAAATAGCATAAAAATAGATGGATGCAGGATACATGGAATGGTTTAACATGTGGTTTCTGAAATTCTTTCATGCTGGTTATCGTAGATATCGACCTCTAACTTTGTTACAGGGAGATGGATATCACGTTCGATTCTATTTTTAAATCTCTGTTTATGGATCTTTAATGCATAATAATATCGGTTGTTTTGAATCTGGGTTTTCGAATCGGTCATGATGTATGAGGATGCGTAAGAGATGTACCTGACTGATCTATACGACGATGCGTTTCTTAGCTGCTTCGATAGGCTCTGCTATTCAGAAGCGCGAGGCTTCAACAGAGGGCTCTGCTATTCAGAAGCATAAAACTTCAACAGAGGAAATTTTGAGAGCACTCAAAACTTAACACAAACAAGCTCTGATTTATTACACTAGGCAAATGCCTTATTTATAGTACATGAGGGCTGCTACTGTATACGTGCTATTATTGACACTACATTATTGTGTCTAGCACTTACAAATAAAGACAAACTATAGGATGGTGACTAGCACCTAATTTACATAATTGAAAATAAACGACAAAAACTAAAAGTCTACATTATTACAAGATGTGATGAGGGGAAGGGGCCACAAATATTCTTTGTGTCAAATCCAAATCCTCACCAAAAGGGAAAACATGGTTACAAATCTGAATAATAAAACATAATACAAAATTATGATGAAAACATGGTTACAAAACTGAATAATAAAAGATAATACAAAATTATGATGATAATAATTCATAAAACATCAGTACGTACTATGACGCTCTGATACCAAAAGGGAAAACACGGATAAAAAGTAAAAACTAGATGAAAATAGCATAAAAATAGATGGATGCAGGATACATGGAATAGTTTAACATGTGGTTTCTGAAATTCTTGCGTGTAAATACTTTAGCTGGTTATCGTAGATATCGACCTCTAACTGTGTTACAGGGAGATGGATATCACGTTCGATACTGTTTTTAAATCTCTGTTTATGGATCTTCAATGCATAATAATATCGGTTGTTTTGAATCTAGATTTTCGAATCGGTCATGATGTATGAGGATGCGTAAGAGATGTACCTGACTGATGTATACGACGATACGTTTCTTAGCTGCTTCGATAGGCTCTGCTATTCAGAAGCGCGGGGCTTCAACAGAGGGCTATGCTATTCAAAAGCATAAAACTTCAATAGAGGAAATTTTGAGAGCACTCAAAACTTAACACAAACAAGCTCTGATTTATTACACTAGGCAAATGCCTTATTTATAGTACATGAGGGCTGCTACTGCATACGTGCTATTATTGACACTACATTATTGTGTCTAGCACTTACAAATAAAGACAAACTATAGGATGGTGACTAGCACCTAATTTACATAATTGAAAACAAATGACAAAAACTAAAAGTCTACATTATTACAAGATATGATGAGGGGAAGGGGCCACAAATATTCTTTGTGTCAAATCCAAATCCTCACCACCGCGAAAAAATCGTCGTGCATAATAATTGAATGCTTTTGATGAGTGCTGTGTACTGTTGTGTACTATTCTTCCATTATTTCCATGAATGGTGTCTCCTCCTTGTTTTCATGACAATAATTGCATTGGTGACGTGGAAAATGCATAATATGCTTGCATAATTGTTTTTTAATTTCTGTAGGTAGAACGGCAAGATGATGCGAGAATTTTTCAAATGGTTGTTCAGATCGTTCTACAGCTTGCATTCCTTCAGTTTATATTTCTGTGTCAGTTGGTGTATATAGTAAAAATGTTTTGCTGCAATAATTTATTCTGACTTGTGATCTTTGTTCTTTTCCGTTGCCTATTATTGAAGAGGCTAAATAGACTCCTGCTAGTGCAAAAATTAGATGATCTTGTGTTGGTGTTTCATGTGGAAATTCGTCTTTAGTTGGCTTAGTTCCATTACTGATTCCCATGTATGCAAATGTAATGCTTGGAACTAGTAGTTGAGAGTCTTCATCAAAAAATAGATAACTGGAATGTATGAATAAATCACGTTCCTTTGCAAAACGTGTTTTATAATGACGGATGACTGATTGAAAATTAGTTGGAAATTCACTGATGCACTGTAGGTTGTTTCCATTTAAGTAAATTGTATCAATGAATCCATGGGTGAAATATTCCCAAAGAGTCATTGGATCGGTAAGGTTGGCTAAGAAAATTGCTTTTGGGGCTGATTTTCGTATGACTGGGTAAAAGCCCATTAGTGAATGGACCTCTTTGTATGAAACTTGGCTGCTTTGGCTGCGTTTAATTGGTTTAAAGATTTTGGTTGTGGTTCTGTTTTTGGAAGGGTTCCAAGAATGGTTGTCTTTGATGATTTTTCAACGGCTTCAGTTGTAACCATTTTGTATGCTTCTCTAAATGTTGTTTCTACTTCGACTTTTGTTTTGTAACTTTTGTGTGTAACGTTCTTTCCAACGATATGAGAATTTGCAATTCCCCAATTGTTATAGATTCCTTTGTGTGGTCCGTTAAAAATAACGTATCATTTCTTTGTTTCTGCATCACTAGATTGTTGATGAGTTTTGAATATTTCTTGAGAGTTACAAGTGGATGATGATGGCTTCTCCTGTTGTTTATTGGTACTGTCTGATGAAATTTGCTGGACTGTTGGTGTAGGTGGATTTGTTGAACTGCCTGTTGACTTTTCTGCTTCTTCTTTGGCTGGAGTGAACTGTGTTGACAATATCTGTAGTGTTTGCTGAAGCTGTTCTTCTTCTTTCTTGATTGTCTCCAGTTGCTTTTTCATGGCTGCTTTTTGTTCCTGCTTCTGTTTTAACTGGTGCTGGATTTGCTTCATGATGGCTTCCATTCTCTTGTCAATGTATCTGTTATGTGGTTGTGTTCGCTCTTTATGTACCTAAGATATGGATGGAATTGGTGTAATTGTAGCTGCCAACGGATTAACCTTCCTCGACAATAATCTTCTTATAGTTTATATCGCCAGAATCCTAACAGATATTTTGAATCTGTTCGGAGTTCAAATCTTGTTTGTAATAAGTCGATCTTCCATTTCTTCAAGGTTCTTAGACATGCTAGTGTTTCTCGTTCATGTGTGCTATAGTTTTGTTCAGTTTGGGAAAATGTTCCCGATACATATTTGCATAATTTTTTCTCATATTTATCAGTTTTTAATACTTCTGATGATACTTGCGTATCACTGTTTACTTTTGATGATACTTTCGTATCACTGTATGCTTCTGATGATACTTTCGTATCACTGTTTACTTTTGATGATACTTTCGTATCACTGTATGCTTCTAATGAGTTAGATAAAAGGTTTCCCTCAGTATCTAAACCCAATAATACTTTTCCATGTATAATAGCTTTTAGGCATCCTGCCCATGTATCTTTTGATGCATCCGTTTCGACTATAAAAAAATCATCCGGTTGCGAATTGTATAATGTTGGTAAAACATGAATTTTTTCTTTTATATTTTTGACTAAAATAGTATCTTCGTTGGTCCATGACCATGGTGTTTTTTCAGATACTTTCTTTTGTAAAATTCTTCTTTCTTTTGCTAAATTTTTTAGAAAACCTTGTTCTGCGATGTAGTTTAAACAGCCAAGAAAACGTTGTATTTGTTTCCGGTCTTCTAGTTTATCGGGAAATAAATACAATTTTTCTCGAACATTATCCGTTAAAGAAAGATGTGCATTTTCTTCGATTTTTAATCCTAAATATTCAACTTTAGTTTGTAAAAGTTTAGATTTCTTTTTTGATAAAACTAAACCTTTTTCTTTAATTCTTTGTAAAACTTTAATAACTGCTTTAAGGTGTAATTGTTCATTTCCATTTGTAAAAACAATAATATCATCAATATATGCAAGACATATTTGATCCAAACCATTTAAGATTGAATCCATAAATCTTTGATATATTGCGGGTGCTTGTTTTAAACCAAATGGTAGAACGTTCTATTCGTAGTGTCTCTGAGGTGGACATGAAAAAGCTTTTAGTGGTTTCGTGTCTTCGTGTAGTCGTAATTGCCAATATCCTGATTTTGCATCAAATGTGCTAAAATGTGTATTTCCTTTTAATTTTTGTAAAATATATTCTTTTCGGGGTAATTTATATGAATCTCCAATAGTTGCATCATTCATTTTTTTATAATTAATAACCATTCTTCGTTTTCCTCGTTTTATTTCATTATGATTTTCTACATAAAAGGCGGGTGCGGAGTGTGGACTCGTACTATTTCTTATAATTCCTTTTTCTAAAAGCTGACTACACTCGGTTTTAAACTCATTTACATCTTTTATGCCATATAGCATAAAAGATGTAAATGAGTTTAAAATCGAGTGTAGTCAGCTTTTAGAAAAAGGAATTATAAGAAATAGTACGAGTCCACACTCCGCACCCGCCTTTTATGTAGAAAATCATAATGAAATAAAACGAGGAAAACGAAGAATGGTTATTAATTATAAAAAAATGAATGATGCAACTATTGGAGATTCATATAAATTACCCCGAAAATAATATATTTTACAAAAATTAAAAGGAAATACACATTTTAGCACATTTGATGCAAAATCAGGATATTGGCAATTACGTCTACACGAAGACACGAAACCACTAACAGCTTTTTCATGTCCACCTCAGAGACACTACGAATGGAACGTTCTACCATTTGGTTTAAAACAAGCACCCGCAATATATCAAAGATTTATGGATTCAATCTTAAATGGTTTGGATCAAATGTGTCTTGCATATATTGATGATATTATTGTTTTTACAAATGGAAATGAACAATTACACCTTAAAGCAGTTATTAAAGTTTTACAAAAAATTAAAGAAAAAGGTTTAGTTTTATCAAAAAAGAAATCTAAACTTTTACAAACTAAAGTTGAATATTTAGGATTAAAAATCGAAGAAAATGGACATCTTTCTTTAACGGATAATGTTCGAGAAAAATTGTATTTATTTCCCGATAAACTAGAAGACCGGAAACAAATACAACGTTTTCTTGGCTGTTTAAACTATATCGCAGAACAAGGTTTTCTAAAGAATTTAGCAAAAGAAAGAAGAATTTTACAAAAGAAAGTATCCGAAAAAACACCATGGTCATGGACCAACGAAGATACTATTTTAGTCAAAAATATAAAAGAAAAAATTCATGTTTTACCAACATTATACAATTCGCAACCGGACGATTTTTTAATAGTCGAAACGGATGCATCAAAAGATACATGGGCAGGATGCCTAAAAGCTATTATACATGGAAAAGTATTATTGAGTTTAGATACTGAGGGAAACCTTTTATCTAACTCATCAGAAGCATACAGTGATACGAAAGTATCATCAAAAGTAAACAGTGATACGAAAGTATCATCAGAAGCATACAGTGATACGAAAGTATCATCAAAAGTAAACAGTGATACGCAAGTATCATCAGAAGTATTAAAAACTGATAAATATGAGAAAAAATTATGCAAATATGTATCGGGAACATTTTCCCAAACTGAACAAAACTATAGCACACATGAACGAGAAACACTAGCATGTCTAAGAACCTTGAAGAAATGGAAGATCGACTTATTACAAACAAGATTTGAACTCCGAACAGATTCAAAATATCTGTTAGGATTCTGGCGATATAAACTACAAGAAGATTATTGTCGAGGAAGGTTAATCCGTTGGCAGCTACAATTACACCAATTCCATCCATATCTTAGGTACATAAAGAGCGAACACAACCACATAGCAGATACATTGACAAGAGAATGGAAGCCATCATGAAGCAAATCCAGCACTAGTTAAAACAGAAGCAGGAACAAAAAGCAGCCATGATAAAGCAACTGGAGACAATCAAGAAAGAAGAAGAACAACTCCAGCAAACACTACAGATATTTTCAACACAGTTCACTCCAGCCAAAGAAGAAGCAGAAAAGTCAACAGGCAGTTCAACAATTCCACCTACACCAACAGTCCAGCAAATTTCATCAGACAGTTCCGATAAACGACAGGAGAAGCCATCATCATCCACTTGTAACTCTCAAGAAATATTCAAAACTCACCAACAATCAAGTGATGCAGAAACAAAGAAATGGTACGTTATTTTTAACGGACCACACAAAGGAATCTATAACGATTGGGGAATTGCAAATTCTCATATCGTTGGAAAGAACGTTACACACAAAAGTTACAAAACAAAAGTCGAAGTAGAAACAACATTTAGAGAAGCATACAAAATGGTTACAACTGAAGCCGTTGAAAAATCATCAAAGACAACCATTCTTGGAACCCTTCCAAAAACAGAACCACAACCAAAATCTTTAAACCAATTAAACGCAGCCAAAGCAGCCAAAGCAGCCTTACAAGCTATACCATTTACCAAAGAAAAAGAATTAATGAAAAAACCAACCACAGAAAAATTCGCAAAGTTATGGGATAGCCTAGTTTCATACACAGAGGTCCATTCACTAATGGGCTTTTACCCAGTCATACGAAAACCAGGCCCAAAAGCAATTTTCTTAGCCAACCTTACCGATCCAATGACTCTTTGGGAATATTTCACCCATGGATTCATTGATACAGTTTACCTAAATGGAAACAACCTACAGTGCATCAGTGAATTTCCAACTAATTTTCAATGAGTCATCCGTCATTACAAAACACGTTTTGCAAAGGAACGTGATTTATTCATTAAATTACATTCCAGTTATCCATTTTTCGATGAAGACTCTCAACTACTAGTTCCAAGCATTACATTTGCATACATGGGAATCAATAATGGAACTAAGCCAACTAAAGACGAACTTCCACATGAAACACCAACACAAGATCATCTAATTTTTGCACTAGCAAGAGTCTATTTAGCCTCTTCAAGAATATGCAACGAAAAAGAACAAAGATCACAAGTCAGAATAAATTATTGCAGCAAAACATTTTTACTATATACACCAACTGACACAGAAATATCAACTGAAGGAATGCAAGCTGTAGAACGATTTGAAGAACCATTTGAAAAATTCTCGCATCATCTTGCCGTTCTACCTGCAGAAATTAAAAAACAATTATGCAAGCGTATTATGTATTTTCCACGTCACCAATGCAATTATTGTCAAGAAAACAAGGAGGAGACACCATTCATGGAGATAATGGAAGAATAGTACACAACAGTACACAGCACTCATCAAAAGCATTCAATTATTATGCATGACGATTTTTTCGCGGTGGTGAGGATTTGGATTTGACACAAAGAATATTTGTGGCCCCTTCCCCTCATCATATCTTGTAATAATGTAGTGTCATCATAATTAGGTGAGGATTTGGATTTGACACAAAGAATATTTGTGGCCCCTTGCCCTCATCATATCTTGTAATAATGTAGACTTTTATTTTTTGTCGTTTGTTTTCAATTATGTAAATTAGGTGCTAGTCACCATCCTATAGTTTGCCTTTATTTGTAAGTGCTAGACACAATAATGTAGTGTCAATAATAGCACGTATGCAGTAGCAGCCCTCATGTACTATAAATAAGGCATTTGCCTAGTGTAATAAATCAGAGCTTGTTTGTGTTAAGTTTTGAGTGCTCTCAAAATTTCCTCTGTTGAAGTTTTATACTTCTGAATAGCAGAGCGGATATCATAGGATATCCACGAGTTATCCACGAAGCATCTAAGAAACGCATCGTCGCAGACACATCAGTCAGGTACATCTCTCACACATCCTCACACATACATCATGCCTGATTCAAAAATCCAGATTCAAAACAACCGATATTATTATGCATTAAAGATCCATAAACAAAGATTTAAAAACAGAATCGAACGTGATATCCATCTCCGTGTAACACAGTTAGAGGTCGATATCTACGATAACCAGCTAAAGTATTTACACGCAAGAATTTCAGAAACCACATGTTAAATTATTCCATGTATCCTGCATCCATCTATTTTTATGCTATTTTCATCTAGTTTTTAGTTTTTATTCATGTTTTCCCCTTTGGTATCAGAGCGTAATAGTACGTACTGATGTTTTATGAATTATTATCATCATAATTTTGTATTATCTTTTATTATTCAGTTTTGTAACCATGTTTTCCCTTTTGGTATCAAAGCTAAGAAACGATTTTATTTATGCTAAGCAACTATTTTATTTATGCTAAGCAACGATTTTATTTATGATAAGCAACGATTTTATTTATGATAATTAACGATTTTATTAATGATAAGTAACGATTTTATGATAAGCCTAAGAGCTAAGCAACAATCTAAGTAATAAGACAAATAACGATTTAATTAGAAAAATAAGAAAGCTAAGTTATGATTATGATAATTAGTAAAGATAAACAACGATCTAATCTACAACAAGTAACAATTTAAATAATAAATACTAATTAAAATCATATTTTATAATGTCTACATCTAACGAAACTAATGAACCCATAATTATTAATAACGAAGAAAATGAATCAGGATATATATTTGATGCTTTAGTTAGCAAAAATAATATAAATAAAGATGCTATTAGAAAATCAAATTTTACATTATCAGAAAAACATAATTTTAAATACGATACACTTAAAAATCTATTTTCAAGAAAAAATATTATTTACTACGGCAAAATAGAAGGTGAAGAACCAATACCTATAGAGTCAACTCAAGGAAATATAATTATACCTATTATTAATAAACAACATATCAAAAATAAAATACAACATATCAAAGAAATAGATCGATCAAAGATAGCTTATATTCATATATCTACAATTCAAGTAATTTTGAAAAGTGCCTTTAGTGATTTAGATACACCAATAGAATTAGAAATTAGAGATGATCGTATAATTAATAGTCAAGAAAGTATTATAGCCAAAGGAAAAGGAAATTTAATTGAAGGAAAAATAAAATTTAATATAAATATACAATTAGGACTTAGTTTAAAAGATAGAAATCTAAGTAATAGTATTACAGTAAGATATAAATTATTAAGACAAAATTTTATGTTAAAAGGAAATCATCATTTTACTTTAACATATCAAATAAACTATGCACTAACAAGTTCTCATCATAGTATTACATTTAAAACAGAAGATAGAATTCATATCGATAAATTATTTGAACCTTTATTATCACTCGAGTCACCAAAAAGAATAGATAATAAACCAGTTTATGAAACAGATTTTCGACAACAAATAATTACACCTTTAGTTAAAAGAGACCCAATTATAGAACCGCCAATTTCAACAATTATAGGAAGATCCTCTATTTCAGAAATACAACCTTCAACATCTACAGAAAATAGAAAAGATGAAAATATTGAAGAAATAAAAGAAATGATTAGGTCATTAAGCTTAAGAATATGAAAGAATCATCTAGTAGTAAATTATATGATATAGAATTACAAATGAAAGACGAAATGACGATCAACGAAAAAATGAATATAATAAATAAAAAATTAAATAATCACATAGAAATAAATAAACACTTATTGGTAAAACAAATATCAGAAATATTAGATAAAATTAATCTAACACAAAATTTGCTTGAACAAATTTATAAAATATTAGAAGTTAAAAATAATAAACAACCTCTTTCAATTAAACCACCCTTAACATGGTAGTCAAAAATATTCTAGAAAAATTAAAAACATGGTATAAAATGTATAAAAGAAATAAAGAAAATACTAATAAAAAAGATAGTTATAAAAATGTCATATTAACAACAGAAGATTATATAAATAATGATATATCAGATCAATTATTTAAAAGTAATTGTTATGACTAAGAAATTAATTATAAAAATATAATGGACAACAATTTTTGGCTTGTTTATGAGAATGGACAACCAAAACAATTTAATAATTTAGACTATCTTAATTATCTCTTAAATAAAAGCCACCAGGCCATAACAAATTTAGATCATCGTAGTATAGTTTTTACTATGTATGATTTGATAGAAATAAAAGAAGAAAACGAAAAGTTTTATTCTCTCTATAAATTACAAATTGATTCTGAAATTAATTGTTTAAAAAGACTTAGTCATATGAACGATTTTATATCATACAAAGATTATACAGATCAAATTAAAGTCAAAAAACTTATAAGAAAAAGAAAGCAATAACTAGATATTTAACTTACAAAATAAATAATGGAAACACTTCAAGAACAAGTAGAAACATTAACTAAATTAATGGCAGTATTAGAAATACCTGAAGAAGTAAAAGATGAAAATATAGAAAATGACGTCGAAGTAGTATACGATTTTGAAAGGTTTTCTGCAACTATGAACTAAAAATCCTAAGTTCACATGCAACCTATTTAGATCTAAGTTTTTCTCCTAATTAAACATATGTCTATTCCTATAAGGCCAGAAAAAGATTAACTAAAAGAAAGATCAAGAAAAACCAACCTTTAGTGAATCTTGGAAGCAAAGCAACAGAAACCTCTTGCCTCAAATGTAGTCACACCCTAGCTTGGAGTTATTGGCCAAAAATACCTTTAGAGAGAGCTTCAAAATCGTGGCCTTAGGGTTAGGGTGAGCCTCCCTATTTATAGGCTCCAAATGGTGATCAGATAAACCTTAAAGATAAACCTTTTTTAATTCAAATTAAGATAAGCCTTTATCTTAATAATTCAAACCCTTTTATCCTCATTATAAAAATCGAAAATATATATGTTTCCATATATAATTTCGTTCACCACTCTCACTCACTCAACTGTCACTTACTCAACTATTGAATAATTACAGTTTTAGTCCCTGCACCTTAATTAATCAATTTAACTGCCAAATTAATTCCAATTAATTCCAGAAAAAATTCTAATTAATTATTATAGTTTCTAATTAATATATTATCACTTAAATATATTAATAAACTATTTATTTAATTTCTATTGATTTATTAATCACATAATAAATCAATCTTTCTCTCTACCGGACTTTCTGCCAATCCTCCAACTATGAGGGCAACCCAAATGGAATATGCTACTATTAATTAGATAAATACTAATTATTAGTCATGGCTTAGACACCTAATCCAACAGTCTCCCACTTGGATAAGTCTATGACTAAAATTACCAAGTTAACCTCTAATTAATTTAGCAACTGTAGCTTCCTAGAAACCGTTGCCGAACTCTGACCTAGTCAGTTCTGTCCAAAGATAAGTGATCATATGATCCTTCGTCCAACAAGATATTTTCAGACACGAGACATGGATTGAGATCAATCTCTGTCTGATACTCTGTTTCCTGATTTTCGATTCTGCTTATGACTTTAGAACTTCTAATTGAACACATCAATTTAGTCCAGGCTGGCCAGCACTTTAGTCAACTTCAAAATCATCGAGAGGCCTACAGATATCTGTTTCCCATCAGGGTCAAGGAACGAATAAGTTTCGACTCATATTCTTATATCTTTTACCAGTCAAATCATTCACAGCAACACGTTTTATAACATCGAGTTACCGGTGCGTTTTCGTATTATCAATGAATAACTGCCTTGTAAATTATAACTCATATTTCTCCACTTGAAGATCATAGGATATTATCGTCTCAATATTGGTTGTGATATAATCCATGAAGCAATCTATTGAGCTTGGGTTTATCCAATACTCAAATCTCTATTTCTAAGTACTCATGAATGTTGTAGCAATCCTATTGCTATGCCTAAAATTCTTAGACAGTCTACAAATCAATTCACGACAGTCTTGATTCAATACTTACTTCCCAAAGTATGAGCGACTGTGGACCTTTCTGAATAATTAAATTATTCGGGAAGTAAAACATGCGAAAGCGAAACATAAAGATCTGACTGGCAGCTACTCTTGCTTATTACCAAGTCTCCACAAGGCAATCACCAAGTCGGACCTTGTCATAAACTATTATCGGTTTCAGGATTTCTTTTAAACTTTCAATTCTAATTTTACAGCTATGTCTTAATGAACCTTACATTGTTTCTATGTATCCAAAGTATCTTATACCTATACACTTTATTGCAGATGATCCAATCGGATACTCATCCGATAACATCTCAATAAGTTATCCTATCAATTTCTCTTCTAACTCCATTATGGTAATGTGTACTGTGACTTCCTATGGTTCTGGGGTCTTTAGTCTACTTGACTGTACTCTAAGACTATTTCGAGGTGTTATGATGTGCCGGTGAACCACACGCGCTCCATCAGGATACCAATGAGACTTTGTAACCATGAAGTCCATTAACATAATGTCCTGATGTTAATAATTACCACTTTCAAATTAATACTATCATTTTCACCCTAATCATTTCCTAATGAATTCTCACTTTAGTTCAACCAATCCATCCAGTATTCCCAGCCAGACAATGTCCTGAATCCAACTTACTATGCCCTAAGCATTAAGTTATCAGGACATGTTCATGACTTTATGATTGATCCAAAACTTGTGGAAGCCGATCTAGTCCTATTCCAAACCCTTTCGGAATCCAAGGATTATTTATAATCCTTTGTGTCATGATTTTCGAAAAACTATTTTCCTTTCGGAGACTTTTCTCGTGCATCTTGAATCTTATCAAGATCATGCTTACAATGGCTAGTCTATGCTGGTGATTTCATCTTTCCAATAGATGACTGTGAATTACATGAGTATGTTGCACCTTCTTTATTTCTTTCATGCCAAGTCATCACACTTTGCAATGACAAGAAAAACTTTTCCTAAGTCTATGCATCTTGAATCTCATCAAGATCATCTTGGCAGAATCTGGATCTATCTCATAGACGCTTACAACCACCTGAGTATGCCGTATTTCTATCAAGGCTTTCATAGCGATCTGTCTCTTAACACCAAGTCATTACACTTCGTAATGAAAAGAGACGTTTCCTAGAACCATTATTTATCCCACATGTGGGGATAGTGGATAACGGCGACTCCCACTGGCTTTGACACGGTTATAGGCTATTAACAAAATCCAGGACTTATGGCACATTTTAAGAATCCAAACCTTTCTGACATTTTAATGGAAATCTTTCAGCCCTTTCTCAAAATCCAATCCTATGGCATATTTTGAGAATCTGAATAACCTTTCTTGCGAGATGCCCGTGGGACGAAACCCGGGACTATTCACCTTTGTACCAGGACTCTCTTTGTGAGTCTCTATTAGTGTGCCGGTGATCCACACGCGCTCCACTAACAATTCACAATGTACCGTACAGTATTCTTTCAGATTCCATCCTCTATTGAGATTACTTCTCCCGGAATCAATTACTTGACTCTGAGTATCGTCTCACTCAACCATATGTTCTGAAGGTATGTATTTGTCCATGTTGCTTTCTTTTGATGATTCAGTTACTCCCACTGGTCTTTTAGACCAGGTGTAAAATCAATCAAAATTTTCACATAGACTGTGTCTCGCCCTGAGGTTCTCTTGTTTGGTAGCAACCGGGCTCACCAATGCTTCCCAATAGTCGGATTGTGAATCCGTACTAACTATAGTGTTTTACCACCAATCGGTGTGTCACCCCAATCATAGCTACTTATGATGGTGATCAATACTACTGGTCAAGAGAAGATTATGTCAGTTGTAGAATATAAATCTGATTTCTGCTCCAAGCCTAGTGATGACTAAAGGTTCTTCCACTTGGCTAATCCTGAACTCATTCAGGACTGTCCCAACTCCCACTGTTTCCTTAAAACATGAGTTCTTTCTAAAAGAGCTATTCTTTTAGAGTTGCAGCGGGATAGCCAACGAAACGACATTGCTGATCAGGTTCAGGCTAGTCATGAGGTTCAGAAGAACACTACAGGACCCTGGAGTTTCAATGTACAAGTAGGATAATCCCAGCTTTACATATCAGACAGTGTCTACAAGACCTACTTAGTCTAGGATGTGGTCGGAATATGGTTTATATAGACTGACTGGTATAGAGTTCAACTTATTTAAAACTAATTTGCAATGTATCTCATACATCGAGGATCGAACTGTTTCGACCAATGCTCGATTATCTTCCTTAAGACACATTATAACCATTAATGCTCTTGGAAGAGAATGAACTGTGAAACCTTTTTCTCAGTTTATGTTATCCCTCAGGTTCTGTGAAACTTGTACTTCCTTTGAAGTCCTTGGACTTTTCAAGGTTTCAATTCAATTGCTTATCCCGCTAAGCAATGTCATATTCATCATATCGAATGATGAATATTGCGAAGTACAAACAATTGTGTTCTATGTCTTTTACATATCTATGTAGACTAATGACTTTGTTAACTTTGTTCAAGACTTGCAATCTTCAGTTGACTCTAAGTCAAGTCAACTGATTCCAAAATCCTATCCTCTGGATCTTTGGGTGATTCATTTCTTGCCACATATGCTTTGTCAATAACTCAATCATCATCTGACTCTGAGTCAGATGATTCCAAAGTCCTGTCCAACTGGACCTTTGGTTGATTCATTTCTTGACACATTAAGAAGTCAATTCATCAAGTGACTCTAAGTCAAATGATTCCATGGTCCTGTCCAACCGGACCTTTCGTTGAATTGATTCTTATAACATTTGTATTAACAATCATAATGACACAATTATTGATTTCAAAACATTTCGGATCATCATTCAAGTTATTACTAAACATATATTCAACACATTCATATAACATTTCAAGGACAATTTTCGACAACAGGTGTTAAAAGAAAAATGACAATTTTATTAAAACAAAATCCTTGAACAATGTAATAGACAATGTCAAAAATGTATCTAAAGACTAATAACAATATTTAATATCTATCTAAACTTCAAAACTGCACGAGCTGGAGATCCAATCCAAATGTGCTCTTATGCGCCAGAGTCCCGTGCCTTCTTGATTCCCTACATACAATCCAAAATGCGACTGTCACATTATGTATCAAGAAATCTTGGAACAGGAGTTTTGAGGTTTTTAGATATACCTGAGCTTTCAAGAGAGTTGGAGCGTCTTCCAATCTTCCCGTGACTGTATCCGATTTAGCGGATTCCCAGTTTGATACATGTCTAGTCGATCTTGACCGTTTCTTGTTATGTCTCTTTACTGGACTTAATCCAGAAGTAGTTGAGCCATTGGAGCTATGCCTGTCCAAGAGTGACTCGTATAAAGTCAACAGTGGACGCATTTCCGTGAGGGTCTTTTTCTGGTCTTCCTTTCTATACGTCTGAATGAACAGATCGTACTCGTTTGTCAGCGAAGTGATCAGGATGTTAACACTCTCCTCCTGACTCATGGGATAACCAAGTTTATACAATTCGCCTATGTACGCTTCAATCTAAAGAACATGTGAATTGATGCTACTTCCTGCTTTAAGCTTGCACTCTGCAAGTCTTTTGAAGATCATGGTTCGTTCCTCTTCGACTGGTTTTTGGAACTTTTCCTCGACCAGTTGCATTAACTCATATGGCCCCAAGGATTCAAAATCCTTGCGGAATGCGGGGTCAATGGTTGACAGCATGAGGTCACGAATCTCTTCGGATTCATCATAAGAACCTTTTATGATGACTTGTTCCGGTGGAACTGGGATCGGATACTCGGTGAGATGTAGTTTGCCAGCAATGCCGAGACCCAGTCTCCAATTGCGAAGCCATTCTTTACAGTTGAGACCAGTCAGCCTTTCCATATTTAGCAGGTGCATTCTGATGCTTTCAGAAATAGGTGAAGGAGGAGAAGGAGGAGAATTGACACTTGACATCTATAAAAGAAATAGAATTTATTAGTTTAAATGTTCCTTTTAAATAATTACCCAATATATTATTTATTAAGGCTAGGATCCAAAATACCCCAACTATGGTGTGAAGAGGGATGCCGTAATCACAACATAATGGTCATTAAGGTAGATAAACACTTATCAATTTCATCTTATGAAATTCCTAGTTCTGATGAGATTCATTAAACTTTTAAATGGCATGTTTAATCTCGGATGTGCCCCACTGTTTGTGACTGGGATACCGAGGATCACAAACTGGATGTGAATAACCATGCAAATTAGCTTGGTACTCTCGGGTTAATTATCATCTCTAATTGATGTGCCGGTAAACCACACACGCTCCATCAACAATGATAATACCCGGGATACCCATTGCAACTCTTTATGAACTCCAATTGGCGTGCCGGTTAACCACACACGCTCCACCAATGTTTCATAAAGTGCAATGTGCAATTTCATGGATTAGCATCAATTCACATTTTTTTTAAAGTAACTAGATTGGGATTTTATTAAGTGTTCTAGTACTTTGAATCATTATACTTTTAGTGATTATTAGGTGGTCCTATCAAACCTGTTCGGCTAACGACCCTCCACTGATCAGGCGAGCGGTGGGCGAGAGTGTTCACCCATTAGACCGCCATTTTATAGGCAGTCTCCTTATACCCACTTTATAGACCAGCTTCGTGAATGAGGCCTACTAATGATTTGAATAACCATTTTAATCTTATACATATAACAATAACTTTCTAATTATAATATATATAAGATGTAATTTTTTAAACCTTTAAAAAATTGTTTCTAGTTTATCTTTTAATTTGTTGTCGATTTAAACTATTAAATTTCAAATTAAATTAAACCTTAAAAAACGATTTTAATTATCCTTTAATTAACCAATTAATTAAATTAATTAAATTTGATATTTTAAACCTTTTAAAATATTTTAGGATTTATCCTTTTAATTTTCACCAATTTAAACAATTAAATTCTAAATTAAATTAAATCCTTGAACTATCTTTTAATTACCAATTAATTAAATTAATTCAAATGTAGATAGGTTTTATCAAATTAATCAAATTAATTAAAACCTATCCTTATCCCCTAATTATCGATTTTTAGGATAAAGGTTTTAAGGTTTATCTTTTAAACAATTTAAAGTTACCAAAAAAAGAATACCTTCTAAAACCTAGCCACAAAAATCGCCACACAAGAGGGGAGGGGCTAGGGTTTTCAAAACCCTAACCCTAATTGTCGATTTGCCCAAAATTAGGGTTTAGAGACTATAAACCCTAAGTACAAGGAAAGCAGTTATAGCAATTTAACAAGAAAAACAGCCAAATGCTCTGATACCACTGAAAGGTTTTCTGCAACTATGAACTAAAACTAAAAATCCTAAGTTCACATGCAACCTATTTAGATCTAAGTTTTTCTTCTAATTAAACATATAACTATTCCTAGAAGGCCAGAAAAAGATTAACTAAAAGAAAGATCAAGAAAAACCAACCTTCAGAGAATCTTAGAAGCAAAGCAACAGAAACCTCTTGCCTCAAATGTAGTCACACCCTAGCTTGGAGTTGTTGGCCGAAAATACCTTTAGAGAGAGCTTCAAAATCGTGGCCTTAGGGTTAGGCTGAGCCTCCCTATTTATAGGCTCCAAATGGTGATCAGATAAACCTTAAAGATAAACCTTTTTGAATTCAAATTTAGGTAAGCCTTTATCTTAATAATTGAAACCCTTTTATCCTCATTATCAAAATCGAAAATATATATGTTTCCATATATAATTTCGTTCACCACTCTCACTCACTCAACTGTCACTTACTCAACTATTGAATAATTACAGTTTTAGTCCCTGCACCTTAATTAATCAATTTAACTGCCAAATTAATTCCAATTAATTCCAGAAAAATTTCTAATTAATTATTATAGTTTCTAATTAATATATTATCACTTAAATATATTAATAAACTATTTATTTAATTTCTATTGATTTATTAATCACATAATAAATCAATCTTTCTCTCTACCGGACTTTCTGCCAATCCTCCAACTATGAGGGCAACCCAAATGGACTATGCTACTATTAATTAGATAAATACTAATTATTAGTCATGGCTTAGACACCTAATCCAACAGATTTTACATCTGATGAAGAAAATCCATATAATAATCCTTATACTAATTTTGGAATAAAACGAAATAAATCATATGTAGAAGATGATTATCAAAATCAATATATATATGGACCACCATCTTTAGAAGAAAACTACTTATATAGACAAGGTATGGTTAAAAATAAACAAAATAAATGGGAAAAAGTACGCCACAATATATACCAAAATTATTCAACACCACTCCAACACCTATAGATATTCTTTCTATCGATTGTGATCTAGATCCAGAAACAAAAATACAAGATTGGAGTAATCAAATGTTTATCGTTTTCTATCATCTTTAGAAGAAGATGAACTATCTAGAATAGCAACTACCGATGCAATCGAAACTTTTAGGAAAGTCTTAGATAAAATTCTCCAAGAATTTGTAGGAAAAAAGGTAGAAGACAATGAATCAAAAGAAGCCTTTAGAAATAAAGCATTATGGCATTTAACAAATTTAAGAATATGTAATATGTGTTATTTAGATGCATTTATATGTGAATTTTCCGAACAATATTATTATTTAGATCTACTAAGACAAAAATTAGCATTAGACATGTTTTATCAAAAACTACCATCTACTGTCTATCAAAGTGTATTAAAATATTTTAACAAGCTTTCACAAGAAGGTAAAATAGCAGAATCATTAGAATAAACGTTTTGAAAGAATGGATGAAAGATAAATGTCTAAAACAAAAAACTAAAATTGACGCACAAATTGATTTATGTTGTGAAAAACAATTTAATCAAATTGGTCAATATGGTTGTAAAAATAAAAACAAGCGTAAAAGAAAAAAGAAAGTTAGGAAAAAACAAACATATAAACCAAAATATAAACAATACTATAAAAATGGAGAAAGAAAATATTTTAGAAATCGAAAACAATATAAGCAAAAATATAAATCAAATACAAACTATTGTCCATCTAAGAAAAAAGATTGCAGATGTTGGCTATGTCAAGAACAAGGACATAAAGCCTACGAATGCCCAACAAAAGGAAAGAAAGCAAAAGAAACAAATATATTAAAAATTGCTTATGACGTAGGATATGAACCAATTGAAGATTCAGATATAGATTCAGATATTGATATATATGCATATACTACCGACTCAAATACCGAATCCGATATTGAAAACGAATAAGTATTCAAAGCAAAAGTATACATTGATACGAAAGTATCATCAGAAGCATATATTGATACGAAAGTATCATCAGAAGCATACAGTGATACGAAAGTATCATCAAAAGTATACATTGATACGAAAGTATCATCAGAAGCATACAATGATATGAAAATATCATCAAAAGTATTCAGTGATACATAAAGAGCGAACACAACCACATAGCAGATACATTGACGAGAGAATGGAAGCCATCATGAAGCAAATCCAGCACCAGTTAAAACAGAAGCAGGATCAAAAAGCAGCCATGATAAAGCAACTAGAGACAATCAAGAAAGAAGAAGAACTGCTCCAGCAAACACTACAGATATTGTCAACACAGTTCACTCCAGCCAAAGAAGAAGCAGAAAAGTCAACAGGCAGTTCAACAATTCCACCTACACCAACAGTCCAGCAAATTTCATCAGACAGTTCCGATAAAAGACAGGAGAAGCCATCATCATCCACTTGTAACTCTCAAGAAATATTCAAAACTCATCAACAATCAAGTGATGCAGAGACAAAGAAATGGTACGTTATTTTTAATGGACCACACAAAGGAATCTATAACGATTGGGGAATTGCAAATTCTCATATCGTTGGAAAGAACGTTACACACAAAAGTTACAAAACAAAAGTCGAAGCAGAAACAGCATTTAGAGAAGCATACAAAACGGTTACAAAACGGTTACAACTGAAGCCGTTGAAAAATCATCAAAGACAACCATTCTTGGAACCCTTCCAAAAACAGAACCACAACC
The DNA here is from genome assembly GCA_023525715.1 of Cichorium intybus. Taxonomy (NCBI): domain Eukaryota; kingdom Viridiplantae; phylum Streptophyta; class Magnoliopsida; order Asterales; family Asteraceae; genus Cichorium; species Cichorium intybus. The sequence goes on from CM042017.1 coordinate 51,737,643, forward strand.
AAAATCTTTAAACCAATTAAACGCAGCCAAAGCAGCCAAAGCAGCCTTACAATGGGCTTTTACCCAGTCATACGAAAACCAGGCCCAAAAGCAAATTTCTTAGCCAACCTTACCGATCCAATGACTCTTTGGGAATATTTCACCCATGGATTCATTGATACAATTTACCTAAATGGAAACAACCTAAAGTGCATCAGTGAATTTCCAACTAATTTTCAATCAGTCATCCGTCATTATAAAACACGTTTTGCAAAGGAACATGATTTATTCATTAAATTACATTCCAGTTATCCATTTTTCGATGAAGACTCTCAACTACTAGTTCCAAGCATTACATTTGCATACATGGGAATCAGTAATGGAACTAAGCCAACTAAAGACGAACTTCCACATGAAACACCAACACAAGATCATCTAATTTTTGCACTACCAGGAGTCTATTTAGCCTCTTCAAGAATAGGCAACGGAAAAGAACAAAGATCACAAGTAAGAATAAATTATTGCAGTAAAACATTTTTACAATATACACCAACTGACACAGAAATATCAACTGAAGGAATGCAAGCTGTAGAACGATTTGAAGAACCATTTGAAAAATTCTCGCATCATCTTGTCGTTCTACCTGCAGAAATTAAAAAACAATTATGCAAGCATATTATGCATTTTCCACATCACCAATGCAATTATTGTCAAAAAATAATTGAAGAATAGTACACAACAGTACTAAGCACTCATCAAAAGCATTCAATTATTATGCACGACGATTATTTCGCGGTGGTGAGGATTTGGATATGACACAAAGAATATTTGTGGCCCATCCCCCTCATCATAATTTTGTATTATCTTTTATTATTCAGTTTTGTAACCATGTTTTCCCTTTTGCCAAAAGGGAAAACACGGATAAAAAGTAAAAACTAGATGAAAATAGCATAAAAATAGATTGATGCAGGATACATGGAATGGTTTAACATGTGGTTTCTGAAATTCTTTCATGCTTGTTATCGTAGATATCGACCTCTAACTGTGTTACAGGGAGATGGATATCACGTTCGATTCTATTTTTAAATCTCTGTTTATGGATCTTTAATGCATAATAATATCGGTTGTTTTGAATCTGGGTTTTCGAATCGGTCATGATGTATGAGGATGCGTAAGAGATGTACCTGACTGATGTATACAACGATGCGTTTCTTAGCTGCTTCGATAGGCTCTGCTATTCAGAAGCGCGGGGCTTCAACAGAGGGCTCTGCTATTCACAAGCATAAAACTTCAACGGAGGAAATTTTGAGAGCACTCAAAACTTAACACAAACAAGCTCTGATTTATTACACTAGGCAAATGCCTTATTTATAGTACATGAGGGCTGCTACTGCATACGTGCTATTATTGACACTACATTATTGTGTCTAGCACTTACAAATAAAGACAAACTATAGGATGGTGACTAGCACCTAATTTACATAATTGAAAACAAACGACAAAAACTAAAAGTCTACATTATTACAAGATATGATGAGGGGAAGGGGCCACAAATATTCTTTGTGTCAAATCCAAATCCTCACCACCGCGCTTCTGAATAGCAGAGCCTATCGAAGCAGCTAAGAAACGCATCGTCGTATACATCAAGCCCGATTCGAAAACCCATATTCAAAACAACCGATATTATTATGCATTAAAGATCCATAAACAGAGATTTAAAAATAGAATCGAACGTGATATCCATCTCCCTGTAACACAGTTAGAGCTCGATATCTATGATAACCGGCATGAAAGAATTTCAGAAACCACATGTTAAACCATTCCATGTATCCTGCATCCATCTATTTTTATGCTATTTTCATCTAGTTTTTACTTTTTATCCGTGTTTTCCCTTTTGGTATCAGAGCTAAGCAACGATTTTATTTATGCTAAGCAACGATTTTATTTATGATAAGTAACGATTTTAATTATGATAAGTCTAAGAGCTAAGCAACAATCTAAGTAATAAGACAAATAACGATTTAATTAGAAAAATAAGAAAGGTAAGTTAAGATTATGATTTTAATATATAAAGATAAACAACAATCTAATATACAACAAGTAACAATTTAAATAATAAATACTAATTAAAATCATATTTTATAATGTCTACATCTAACGAAACTAATGAACCCATAATTATTAATAACGAAGAAAATGAATCAGGATATATATTTGATGCTTTAGTTAGCAAAAATAATATAAATAAAGATGCTATTAGAAAATCAAATTTTACATTATCAGAAAAACATAATGTTAAATACGATACACTTAAAAATCTATTTTCAAGAAAAAATATTATTAAGTACGGCAAAATAGTATGTGAAGAACCAATACCTATAGAGTCAACTCAAGGAAATATAATTATACCTATTATTAATAAACAACAGATAAAAAATAAAATACAACATATCAAAGAAATAGATCGATCAAAGATAGCTTATATTCATATATCTACAATTCAAGTAATTTTGAAAAGTACTTTTAGTGATTTAGATACACCAATAGAATTAGAAATTAGAGATGATCGTATAATTAATAGTCAAAAAGTATTATAGCCAAAGGAAAAGGAAATTTAATTGAAGGAAAAATAAAATTTAATATAAATATACAATTAGGACTTAGTTTAAAAGATAGAAATCTAAGTAATAGTATTACAGTAAGATATAAATTATTAAGACAAAATTTTATGTTAAAAGGAAATCATCCTTTTACTTTAACATATCAAATAAACTATGCACTAACAAATTCTCATCATAGTATTACATTTAAAACAGAAGATAGAATTCATATCGATAAATTATTTGAACCTTTGTTATCACTCGAGTCACCAAAAAGAATAGATAATAAACCAGTTTATGAAACAGATTTTCGACAACAAATAATTACACCTTTAGTTAAAAGAGACCCAATTATAGAACCGCCAATTTCAACAATTATAGGAAGATCCTCTATTTTAGAAATACAACCTTCAACATCTACAGAAAATAGAAAAGATGAAAATATTGAAGAAATAAAAGAAATGATTAGGTCATTAAGCTTAAGAATATGACAGAAACATCTAGTAGTAAATTATATGATATAGAATTACAAATGAAAGACGAAATGACGATCAACGAAAAAATGAATATAATAAATAAAAATTAAATAATCTCATAGAAATAAATAAACACTTCTTGGTAAAACAAATTCCAGAGATATTACAAAAAAATTAATCTAACACAGTATTTGCTTGAACAAATTTATAAAATATTAGAAGTTAAAAATAATAAACAACATCTTTCAATTAAACCACCCTTAACATGGTAGTCAAAAATATTCTAAAAAAATTAAAAACATGGTTTAAAAAGTATAAAAGAAATAAAGAAAATACTAATAAAAAAGATAGTTATAAAAATGTCATATTAACAAAAAAAAGATTATATAAATAATGATATATCAGATCAATTATTTGAAAGTAATTGTTATGACTAAGAAATTAATTATAAAAATATAATGGACAACAATTTTTGGCTTGTTTATGAGAATGGACAACCAAAACAATTTAATAATTTAGACTATCTTAATTATCTCTTAAATAAAAGCCACAATGCCATAACAAATTTAAATCATCGTAGTATAGTTTTTACTATGTATGATTTGATAGAAATAAAAGAAGAAAACGAAAAGTTTTATTCTCTCTATAAATTACAAATTGATTCTGAAATTAATTGTTTAAAAAGACTTAGTCATATGAACGATTTTATATCATACAAAGATTATACAGATCAAATTAAAGTCAAAAACTTATAAGAAAAAGAAAGCAATAACTAGATATTTAACTTACAAAATAAATAATGGAAACACTTCAAGAACAAGTAGAAACATTAACTAAATTAATGACGGCATTAGAAATACCTGAAGAAGTAAAAGATGAAAATATAGAAAATGACGTCGAAGTAGTATACGATTTTACATCCGATGAAGAAAATCCATATAATAATCCTTATACTAATTTTGGAATAAAAAAAAATAAATCATATGTAGAAGATGATTATCAAAATCAATATATATATATGGACCACCATCTTTAGAAGAAAACTATTTATATAGACAAGGTATGGTTAAAAATAAACAAAATAAATGGGAAAAAGTACCGCCACAATATATACCAAAATTATTAAACACCACTCCAACACCTATAGATATTCTTTCTATCGATTGTGATCTAGATCCAGAAACAAAAATACAATATTGGAGTAATCAAATGGGTATACAAATTCAATTAACCGACGAACTTAGAAACCTACATCCAATAGATTTTTTAAGTTATATTATGCATAAGACACAAGGAAATGTTTATCGTTTTCTATCATCTTTAGAAGAAGATGAACTATCTAGAATAGCAACTACCGATGCAATGGAAACTTTTAGGAAAGTCTTAGATAAAATTCTCCAAGAATTTGTAGGAAAAAAGGTAGAAGACAATGAATCAAAAGAAGCCTTTAGAAATAAAGCATTATGGCATTTAACAAATTTAAGAATATGTAATATGTGTTATTTAGATGCATTTATATGTGAATTTTATGAACAATATTATTATTTAGATCTACCAAGACAAAAATTAGCATTAGACTTGTTTTATCAAAAACTACCATATACTGTCTGTCAAAGTGTATTAAAATATTTTAACAAGCTTTCACAAGAAGGTAAAATAGCAGAATCATTAGGTGCTCGAATAAACGTTTTGAAAGAATGGATGAAAGATAAATCTCTAAAACAAAAAACTAAAATTGACGCACAGATTGATTTATGTTGTGAAAAACAATTTAATCAAATTGGTCAATATGGTTGTAAAAATAATAACAAGCGTAAAAGAAAAAAGAAAGTTTGGAAAAAACAAACATATAAACCAAAATATAAACAATACTATAAAAATGGAGAAAGAAAATATTTTAGAAATCGAAAACAATATAAGTAAAAATATAAATCAAATCCAAACTATTGTCCATCTAAGAAAAAAGATTGCAGATGTTGGCTATGTCAAGAACAAGGACATAAAGCCTACGAATGCCCAACAAAAGGAAAAAAGCAAAAGAAACAAATATATTAAAAATTGCTTATGACATAGGATATGAACCAATTGAAGATTCAGATATAGATTCAGATATTGATATCTATGCATATACTACCGATTCAAATAGCGAATCCGATATTGAAAACGAATAAGTATTCAAAGCAAAATTATACATTGATACGAAAGTATCATCAGAAGCATATATTGATACGAAAGTATTATCAGAAGTATACAGTGATACGAAAGTATCATCAAAAGCATACATTGATACGAAAGTATCATCAGAAGCATACAGTGATACGAAAGTATCATCAAAAGTATACATTGATACGAAAGTATCATCAGAAGCATACAGTGATATGAAAATATCATCAAAAGTATTCAGTGATACGCAAGTATCATCTTATACACATTACAGGTACATAAAGAGCGAACACAACCACATAGCAGATACATTGACGAGAGAATGGAAGCCATCATGAAGCAAATCCAGCACCAGTTAAAACAGAAGCAGGAACAAAAAGCAGCCATGATAAAGCAACTAGAGACAATCAAGAAGGAAGAAGAACAGCTCCAACAAACACTACAGATATTGTCAACACAGTTCACTCCAGCCAAAGAAGAAGCAGAAAAGTCAACAGGCAGTTCAATAAATCCACCTACACCAACAGTCCAGCAAATTTCATCAGACAGTACCGATAAACAACAGGAGAAGCCATAATCATCCACTTGTAACTCTCAAGAAATATTCAAAACTCATCAACAATCGAGTGATGCAGAAACAAAGAAATGGTACGTTATTTTTAACGGACCACACAAAGGAATCTATAACGATTGGGGAATTGCAAATTCTCATATCGTTGGAAAGAATGTTACACATAAAAGTTACAAAACAAAAGTTGAAGCAGAGACAACATTTAGAGAAGCATAGAAAACGGTTACAACTGAAGCCGTTCAAAAATCATCAAAGACAACCGTTCTTCGAACACTTCCAGTTCATGGAAAACTCCCAAAAACAGATCTACATCCAAAATCCCTAAACCAATTACACGCAGCAAAAACAGCCTTACAAGCCATACCATTTACCAAAGAAAAAGAATTAATGAAAAAACCAACCACAGAAAAATTCGCAAAGTTATGGGATAGCCTAGTTTCATACACAGAGGTCCATTCACTAATGGGCTTTTACCCAGTCATACGAAAACCAGGCCCAAAAGCAATTTTCTTAGCTAACCTTACCGATCCAATGACTCTTTGGGAATATTTCACCCATGGAGTCATTGATACAATTTACCTAAATGGAAACAACCTACAGTGCATCAGTGAATTTCCAACTAATTTTCAATCAGTCATCCGTCATTATAAAACACGTTTTGCAAAGGAACGTGATTTATTCATTAAATTACATTCCAGTTATCCAGTTTTCGATGAAGACTCTCAACTACTAGTTCCAAGCATTACATTTGCATACATGGGAATCAGTAATGGAACTAAGCCAACTAAAGACGAACTTCCACATGAAACACCAATACAAGATCATCTAATTTTTGCACTAGCAGGAGTCTATTTAGCCTCTTCAAGAATAGGCAACGGAAAAGAACAAAGATCACAAGTCAGAATAAATTATTGCAGCAAAACATTTTTACTATATACACCAACTGACACAGAAATATCAACCGAAGGAATGCAAGCTGTAGAACGATTTGAAGAACCATTTGAAAAATTCTCGCATCATCTTGCCGTTCTACCTGCAGAAATTAAAAAACAATTATGCAAGCATATTATGCATTTTCCACGTCACCAATGCAATTATTGTCAAGAAAACAAGGAGGAGACACCATTCATGAAAATAATAGAAGAATAGTACACAACAGTACTAAACACTCATCAAAAGCATTCAATTATTATGCACGACGATTATTTTGGGGTGGTGAGGATTTGGATTTGACACAAAGAATATTTGTGGCCCCTTCCCCTCATCATATCTTGTAATAATGTAGACTTTTAGTTTTTGTCGTTTGTTTTCAATTATGTAAATTAGGTGCTAGTCACCATCCTATAGTTTGTCTTTATTTGTAAGTGCTAGACACAATAATGTAGTGTCAATAATAGCAGGTATGCAGTAGCAGCCCTCATGTACTATAAATAAGGCATTTGCCTAGTGTAATAAATCAGAGCTTGTGTACTATTCTTCCATTATCTCCATGAATGGTGTCTCCTCCTTGTTTTCTTGACAATAATTGCATTGGTGACGTGAAAAATGCATAATATGCTTGCATAATTGTTTTTTAATTTCTGCAGGTAGAACGACGAATTTTTCAAATGGTTCTTCGAATCGTTCTACAGCTTGCATTCCTTCGGCTGATATTTCTGTGTCAGTTGGTGTATATAGTAAAAATGTTTTACTGCAATAATTTATTCTGACTTGTGATCTTTGTTCTTTTCCGTTGCCTATTCTTGAAGAGGCTAAATAGACTCCTGCTAGTGCAAAAATTAGATGATTTGTGTTGGTGTTTCATGTGGAAGTTCGTCTTTAGTTGGCTTAGTTCCATTACTGATTCCCATGTATGCAAATGTAATGCTTGGAACTAGTAGTTGAGAGTCTTCATCGAGAAATGGATAACTGGAATGTAATTTAATGAATAAATCACGTTCCTTTGCAAAACGTGTTTTGTAATGACGGATGACTGATTGAAGATTAGTTTGAAATTCACTGATGCACTGTAGGTTGTTTCCATTTAGGTAAATTGTATCAATGAATCCATGGGTGAAATATTCCCAAAGAGTCATTGGATCAGTAAGGTTGGCTAAGAAAATTGCTTTTGGGCCTGGTTTTCGTATGACTGGGTAAAAGCCCATTAGTGAATGGACCTCTGTGTATGAAACTAGGCTATCCCATAACTTTGCGTATCACTGAATACTTTTGATGATATTTTCATATCACTGTATGCTTCTGATGATACTTTCGTATCAATGTATACTTTTGATGATACTTTCGTATCACTGTATGCTTCTGATGATACTTTCGTATCAATGTATGCTTTTGATGATACTTTCGTATCACTGTATACTTCTGATGATACTTTCGTATCAATATATGCTTCTGATGATACTTTCGTATCAATGTATACTTTTGCTTTGAATACTTATTCGTTTTCAATATCGGATTCGGTATTTGAATCGGTAGTATATGCATAGATATCAATATCTGAATCTATATCTGAATCTTCAATTGGTTCATATCCTATGTCATAAGCAATTTTTAATATATTTGTTTCTTTTGCTTTCTTTCCTTTTGTTGGGCATTCGTAGGCTTTATGTCCTTGTTCTTGACATAGCCAACATCTGGAATCTTTTTTCTTAGATGGACAATAGTTTGGATTTGATTTATATTTTTACTTATATTGTTTTCGATTTCTAAAATATTTTCTTTCTCCATTTTTATAGTATTGTTTATATTTTGGTTTATATGTTTGTTTTTTCCAAACTTTCTTTTTTCTTTTACGCTTGTTATTATTTTTACAACCATATTGACCAATTTGATTAAATTGTTTTTCACAACATAAATCAATCTGTGCGTCAATTTTAGTTTTTTGTTTTAGACATTTATCTTTCATCCATTCTTTCAAAACGTTTATTCAAGCACCTAATGATTTTGCTATTTTACCTTCTTGTGAAAGCTTGTTAAAATATTTTAATACACTTTGACAGACATTATATGGTAGTTTTTGATAAAACATGTCTAATGCTAATTTTTGTCTTGGTAGATCTAAATAATAATATTGTTCGGAAAATTCACATATAAATGCATCTAAATAACACATATTACATATTCTTAAATTTGTTAAATGCCATAATGCTTTATTTCTAAAGGCTTCTTTTGATTCATTGTCTTCTACCTTTTTTCCTACAAATTCTTGGAGATTTTTATCTAAGACTTTCCTAAAAGTTTCCATTGTATCGGTAGTTGCTATTCTAGATAGTTCATCTTCTTCTAAAGATGATAGAAAACGATAAACATTTCCTTGTGTCTTATGCATAATATAACTTAAAAAATTTCATGGATGTAGGTTTCTAAGTTCGTCAGTTAATTGAATTTGTATACTCATTTGATTACTCCAATCTTGTATTTTTGTTTCTGGATCTAGATCACAATCGATAGAAAGAATATCTATAGGTGTTGGAGTGGTGTTGAATAATTTTGGTATATATTGTGGCGGTACTTTTTCCCATTTATTTTGTTTATTTTTAACCATACATTGTCTATATAAATAATTTTCCTCTAAAGATGGTGGTCCATATATATATTGATTTTGATAATCATCTTCTACATATGATTTATTTCGATTTATTCCAAAATTAGTATAAGGATTATTATATGGATTTTCTTCATCGGATGTAAAATCGTATACTACTTCGACGTCATTTTCTATATTTTCATCTTTTACTTCTTCAGGTATTTCTAATGCTACCATTAATTTAGTTAATGTTTCTACTTGTTCTTGAAATGTTTCCATTATTTATTTTGTAAGTTAAATATCTAGTTATTGCTTTCTTTTTCTTATAAGTTTTTTGACTTTAATTTGATCTGTATAATCTTTGTATGATATAAAATCGTTCATATGACTAAGTCTTTTTAAACAATTAATTTCAGAATCAATTTGTAATTTATAGAGAGAATAAAACTTTTCGTTTTCTTCTTTTATTTCTATCAAATCATACATAGTAAAAACTATACTACGATTATCTAAATTTGTTATGGCCAGTGGCTTTTATTTAAGAGATAATTAAGATAGTCTAAATTATTAAATTGTTTTGGTTGTCCATTCTCATAAACAAGCCAAAAATTGTTGTCCATTATATTTTTATAATTAATTTCTTCGTCATAACAATTACTTTCAAATAATTGATCTAATATATCATTATTTATATAATCTTCTTTTGTTAATATGACATTTTTATAACTATCTTTTTTATTAGTATTTTCTTTATTTGTTTTATACTTTTTAAACCATGTTTTTAATTTTTCTAGAATATTTTTGACTACCATGTTAAGGGTGGTTTAATTGAAAGAGGTTGTTTATTATTTTTAACTTCTAATATTTTATAAATTTGTTCAAGCAAATTTTGTGTTAGATTAATTTTATCTAATATTTCTGATATTTGTTTTACCAATAAGTGTTTATTTATTTCTATGAGATTATTTAATTTTTTATTTATTATATTCATTTTTTCGTTGATCGTCATTTCGTCTTTCATTTGTAATTCTATATCATATAATTTACTACTAGATGATTATGTCATATTCTTAAGCTTAATGACCTAATCATTTCTTTTATTTCTTCAATATTTTCATCATTTTTATTTTCTGTAGATGTTGAAGGTTGTATTTCTGAAATAGAGGATCTTCCTATAATTGTTGAAATTCGCGGTTCTATAATTGGGTCTCTTTTAACTAAAGGTGTAATTATTTGTTGTCGAAAATCTGTTTCATAAACTGGTTTATTATCTATTCTTTTTGGTGACTCGAGTGATAATAAAGGTTCAAATAATTTATCGATATGAATTCTATCTTCTGTTTTAAATGTAATACTATGATGATAATTTGTTACTGCATAGTTTATTTGATATGTTAAAGTAAAAGGATGATTTCCTTTTAACATAAAATTTTGTCTTAATAATTTATATCTTACTGTAATACTATGACTTAGATTTCTATCTTTTAAACTAAGTCCTAATTGTATATTTATATTAAATTTTATTTTTCCTTCAATTAGATTTCCTTTTCCTTTGGCTATAATACTTTCTTCGATAGGCTCTGCTTCGATAGGCTCTGCTATATTACACTAGGCAAATGCCTTATTTATAGTACATGAGGGCTGCTACTGCATACGTGCTATTATTAACACTACATTATTGTGTCTAGCACTTACAAATAAAGACAAACTATAGGATGGTGACTAGCACCTAATTTACATAATTGAAAACAAACGACAAAAACTAAAAGTCTACATTATTACAAGATATGATGAGGGGAAGGGGCTACAAATATTCTTTGTGTCAAATCCAAATCCTCACCACCGCGAAATAATCGTCGTGCATAATAATTGAATGCTTTTGATGAGTGCTTAGTGCTGTTGTGTACTATTCTTCCATTATTTCCATGAATGGTGTCTCCTCCTTGTTTTCTTGACAATAATTGCATTGGTGACGTGGAAAATGCATAATATGTTTGCATAATTGTTTTTTAATTTCTGCAGGTAGAACGGCAAGATGATGCGAGAATTTTTCAAATGGTTCTTCAATTAAATCGTGATAACTTATTCTGACTTGTGATCTTTGTTCTTTTGCTGTAATAACTTATTCTGACTTGTGATCTTTGTTCTTTTCCGTTGCCTATTCTTGAAGAGGCTAAATAGACTCCTGCTAGTGCAAAAATTAGATGATCTTGTGTTGGTGTTTCATGTGGAAGTTCGTCTTTAGTTGGCTTAGTTCCATTACTGATTCCCATGTATGCAAATGTAATGCTTGGAACTAGTAGTTGAGAGTCTTCATCGAAAAATGGATAACTGGAATGTAATTTAATGAATAAATCACGTTCCTTTGCAAAACGTGTTTTATAATGACGGATGACTGATTGAAACTTAGTTGGAAATTCACTGATGCACTGTAGGTTGTTTCCATTTAGGTAAATTGTATCAATGAATCCATGGGTGAAATATTCCCAAAGAGTCATTGGATCGGTAAGGTTGGCTAAAAAAATTGCTTTTGGGCCTGGTTTTCGTATGACTGGGTAAAAGCCCATTAGTGAATGGACCTCTGTGTATGAAACTAGGCTATCCCATAACTTTGCGAATTTTTCTGTGGTTGGTTTTTTCATTAATTCTTTTTCTTTGGTAAATGGTATGGCTTGTAAGGCTGTTTTTGCTGCGTGTAATTGGTTTAGGGATTTTGGATGTAGATCTGTTTTTGGGAGTGTTCCAAGAACTGGAAGTGTTCCAAGAACGGTTGTCTTTGATGATTTTTGAACGGCTTCAGTTGTAACCGTTTTGTATGCTTCTCTAAATGTTGTCTCTGCTTCAACTTTTGTTTTGTAACTTTTATGTGTAACATTCTTTCCAACGATATGAGAATTTGCAATTCCCCAATCATTATAGATTCCTTTATGTGGTCCATTAAAAATAACGTACCATTTCTTTGTCTCTGCATCACTTGATTGTTGATGAGTTTTGAATATTTCTTGAGAGTTACAAGTGGATGATGATGGCTTCTCCTGTCTTTTATTGGGACTGTCTGATGAAATTTGATGGACTGTTGGTGTAGGTGGAATTGTTGAACAGCCTGTTGAGTTTTCTGCTTCTTCTTTGGCTGGAGTGAACTGTGTTGACAATATCTGTAGTGTTTGCTGGAGCTGTTCTTCTTCTTTCTTGATTGTCTCCAGTTGCTTTATCATGGCTGCTTTTTGTTCCTGCTTCTGTTTTAAGTGGTGCTGGATTAGCTTCATGATGGCTTCCATTCTCTCGTCAATGTATCTGCTATGTGGTTGTGTTCGCTCTTTATGTACCTGTAATGTGTATAAGATGATACTTGCGTATCACTGAATACTTTTGATGATATTTTCATATCACTGTATGCTTCTGATGATACTTTAGTATCAATGTATACTTTTGATGATACTTTCGTATCACTATATGCTTCTGATGATACTTTCGTATCAATGTATGCTTTTGATGATACTTTCGTATCAATGTATACTTCTAATGATACTTTCGTATCAATATATGCTTCTGATGATACTTTCGTATCAATGTATACTTTTGCTTTGAATACTTATTCGTTTTCAATATCGGATTCAGTATTTGAATCGGTAGTATATGCATAGATATCAATATCTGAATCTATATCTGAATCTTCAATTGGTTCATATCCTATGTCATAAGCAATTTTTAATATATTTGTTTCTTTTGCTTTCTTTCCTTTTGTTGGGCATTCGTAGGCTTTATGTCCTTGTTCTTGACATAGCCAACATCTGCAATCTTTTTTCTTAGATGGACAATAGTTTGGATTTGATTTATATTTTTGCTTATATTGTTTTCAATTTCTAAAATATTTTCTTTCTCCATTTTTATAGTATTGTTTATCTTTTGGTTTATATGTTTGTTTTTTCCAAACTTTCTTTTTTCTTTTACGCTTGTTATTATTGTAAGATCCGTATCCTGATTATAACATATACTTAAAATAAGAGTGGTAGGAATTATATGATTTTTGGTAGTTATAAAACTAAGAAAAACTTTAGTTACAATTTCATATGAAAATCAACATTTTGTGTCGTTTTTAGAAAAATCATAATTAATTCTAGGAACAACGTTTGGACCTCAAACCAGTGCACAAAGTTTACAAATTGAGTCTAGTACAATTACCATAAATAATAGTAAGCTTGAAAATGACATTATCTGTGGTAAAAAATGCAATCTTTACTGATTAGTTCGGAATTGACAGATTAGATAGTCTTTTTCAAAAATTCATAATAAATCATAGAAAAATCGTATAAATACATACTATACCTCCCTGGAAAGGTATTAAGATGAACTTTCGGAATATCAAATAAAAATGTGAATTTAATGGGTTTAAAGTCGGCTAAATCAGTCTTGAACAGACTGATTCTAGAAGGTCATTAATTTCAACAAAATTATATTATTAAAATCTTTTGTCAAAAGTGGCAAGTAATTGTTAATTCAAGAATTCAAGTATAAATACCCCCCAAAACATATCATAAACCACACCAAGAAATCACAAAACCATTCCATAGAATTTGCTAAGGATTTGAGTGTAAGCAAGTGAGCGAAAGGAAGCTCAACAGTCTAACGAATGAGTTATAGATCTCGACGAACGGTCATAAGGTAACTACAAACCTTTCTATACCTTAAGTAAGTATTGTAAAATAATTTGTGTGTTAAGAAGTAGAATATTTAATAAGTATAACATATGTTACATTATACTTATTTCCAACAATAGTAAACAAAAACCTTAAAAACGTCGTTATTATAACAATTCGTAATTCCGAAAATAATACCGATTGATTTACTTACGAGGACGGTGACTAGGCCGATTACTTGGGATCTGGTTGTTGGATTTTACGAAAGGCTAAAATGCTGAAAGGATCCTGCCACCCCATCTAATCTTCTACCTGGCTGTTCTTTACTTGATAAATCATGGAGTATCATATTGGAATTACTGAAGGGTTTAATGATACGACTACAATATAGTTAAGGATTAAGAAATGATAGGTTTCTTATTATGTTAACAGTTAAAGTTGAAGGAAATACAAAGCCGAGAAAGATAAACGAAATAGTCAACTATAATCAGGTGAGTCTTCTCACTATACTATAGGTGATATTGCATGCGTAGGAAGGAAGATATGTTAGACTAAGGTGATCTTACCTGTTATGATAAGCGTATGAATTATTGCTATGATAATGATTGTTTGTGGACGGAACGGGATAGCCCGCGAGCCAATAGGCGGAACGGGAAAAGCCTGCGAGTCATTAGACGGAACGGGATAGCCCGCGAGCCAATAGGCGGAACGGGAATAGCCTGCGAGTTATTAGACGGAACGGGAAAAGCCTGCGAGCAATAAGACAGAACGGGAACTGCCCGTGAGTCTTCAGCGGAACAGGGATAGCCCGCGAGTCTCACAGACATATGAATGGTTATGATGTGTTGTATGTTATGTGATGGATCGTATGGTATTTTGAGGAACTCACTAAGCTCCGTGCTTACCCTTTCCCTATATAAACTACTGTTTCAGGTACATCAGGTACCATGGATGGCAAGGCGTGACGTGTATACACTGTGCTGCTTCATTGGAGGACCGTTTTTGAATTAATATTCCGCTATATTGTGTTTTCGTTAACTTCTGTTAATCCTGGGGTGTTTTCATTAAACTTATAATTTATGGAATTTTATGAAAATTAATTAAGTGACTTTTCTTATATTGAAGTGTTCGTTTAATTTTTTTTTTTTAATTTTACCCTAAAATTTTAGGATGTTACAAGTTGGTATCAGAGCACAGCTTGAGAGAATCAGGCTCACTTAGTGAGTTCTGGACTCAAGTTGAGGCTTAAGAGTTTTCTTAAAACATTTTTACCAAAGAAAGATGTTTTATAATGGGTGAACTGAAGACACAGTGTGTACCGCCAGCCGACGCCAGTATGAGAAAAGGGTTAAGTATTTGATATTATGGATGTTAAAAAAAACATATGGTATATGTTTGCTGAAATGCCTGGTAGAGATCACACATTGTTGTATTATTATCTGCTATTTGCTAATAGAACTGTATGCTAGTGCCGATAGGTTGCTTAGAGATTTCCACTAAGTTGTATACAATATGGACTGAATAGTCATAGAATGTGTGAGTTGACCTTATTGCATGTTCCTTGTTTGGTTGTTGCCTTAGGGAAGATTCTCTTATTTGAAAGACTGTTTAGTTCGATATTGTATACAACTACGTTCGTGAAACAACCTGTCATCACTGGAGGAAGTTCCGTCTTAGTTAGAATAGCAGGGTGGGGGTGGGATTCCAAGTATTCCTAGAAGGGTTGACATATGCCTTATAAGGGCATATGTGTTAAAATTATCGGTGAGAAGCGAATTGGATATTT
This sequence comes from Cichorium intybus, assembly GCA_023525715.1. NCBI lineage: Eukaryota > Viridiplantae > Streptophyta > Magnoliopsida > Asterales > Asteraceae > Cichorium > Cichorium intybus. The sequence goes on from CM042017.1 coordinate 51,753,378, forward strand.
CGAGACGGGTCTTGGAACGAACATGGATAGGTGTGGAAGGTAGTAGTAGAGCTCCTACTATCGAAAACACAGGATCTGCGTTTGAGTCAGGAGTTCGTCACGAAGGATCCAAGGAGCTGAGTATGTGAGTGTCTAACATAGTTGACTTAAATGCTAGTGTAACGTGGTAAACCTTTATCCATTCGATTGTTGAATGTTGATTGTGAGGTTCAGTAGGAACAATTAAGATGTAATCATACCAGTTTGGTTGGACCGATCATGCTTAAGTTGATTACTGAGCTTAAAGACTGTTGAAAGGGAGAGTGTCAAAGTGCTATTGTGGTAGCTATTTTTCATGCAACTAATGGGCACACAAGTTCAGACAGGGACTAGAGGATGCAAGGGTGAGTTTTCCAACTCACGGTCAAAGAGGTGCAAGCGGCGCCTGAGATGATAGCGGGTATTTTTGAGTCATGCTGTGTAATAGTGGGGCTACCTACCCTTGTATTGATCTTGCTTGAGTGATTGATCAGGTCGTGTGGGTTGAGAGTCTGGATCACTCGCTCGTGATGGAGGTAACTGACGATAGAGGTGTTGACTAGGGTCGCAAGCGGATGAGTAACATATGGTGGTTGATGTAAACGTCTTTACATTATCGAAACATGTTTATTGAGATGGTGTTTGCCCCTGATGCAAGTTGTTGGCTGAGCAGAGTGGGCTTGGTTTTTGTTCGAGAGTAAGGGCTCGTAAAAAAAAATTATAAATCGAATAAACAGACTTGGACTTTAGTCCAAGTGGGGGAGGAATACAAAATTAAGGGAACAACAGGAATATTATATTGAATCGATGAAATTATTAAAATTATAGTAACACGTCTATATATTTAATTCATTACTACAACTTATTATTAATACATTAAGAAAAGTTTACAGAACTACTAACCTACAAAGCCTCAAAAATTCTCCTCACTCGAAGACTCGAGTAAACCAGGGTTAATACTACTCATACCAGAATTAGATGGCGGAGATTGCTGCTGTGTATGAGTTCTTGATGAAGTTTCCCCCTTTTCCTGAATTTTTCTTTTCTTAAATACAACCTTATGAGCAGCTTGTATTAGCTTCTTTGTGCCGTCTGTTAGACCCGATTGTGACCCTTCAATTATCGCTTCTTTTTCTCTTTTTAGGTTGGGTATTAAATCTCCCGATAATTCTGTTGCCTCAATAAATTCATTACCAAATTCCTGTGGCACAAATAACTTTAGTAATTTCAACCTTATGATATAAAGGAATTAAAAAATGTAGTTCTTTACCTCAGCACGATCAATAAGGGTTTGCAAACTCGTAAGTTGTCGTTGGGGCCAATGATTGATACCTAATTCTCTACAGCGTTTTTTTAATTGTGTCCTTCCAATGTTGAGTTCCTTCGCAGCTTTCTCAATTGGTTCGCTGAAGTGTTCAGCTATTATTTCCCTACTTAATAAGTGCCTGAAACCTCTTCCACTGCCACCTGCTACGTTTTTTGAACTAGAAGGTTCAAATCCAATTGTATTGTTATCATTTTGGATCATTTGAACATGATCCTGATTTTCTGACCCAAAGATGGACATTGATTCATTAAAGCCAGTGGTTTCTATCGGTAATAATTGTTGGTTTTCAACTAAAATACCAGGATTTTGAAATCTTTCTAGGTTCCTTTGAATCACCTGAAGATGATATTGATATTGAAAACCAACCCCAAGTTCGGGATTCATTTCAATATTGATGTTATGAGTTGTTTGTAATTGACTTTCATTCTGAATGTCAGCCATGAATCCTTGATTCATAGGGGTAATCTCACTACTCGTTGAGGGTACGTCGATGAATGGATTGTAGTCAGATAGATCATCCACAAATGGATCTACGAATGACAACTGTCAGATGATAAACAAAATTGAATATTCATAGAAGCAATCATTTAAAGAATTTAACCTGGTAGAAGGTATGGAGTCTGATCAAGTGCAAAGTCTAATGATGCATGCACCGGATCTTCTGAGTTAATGTTCAACTCGGGAAAAATTTCCGGCTCACCGTGGAGTTGCTCTATTGGTAGTATATCTGGAAGACTGTAACATAATTCAGAATCAAACAAAACATTAGAAATATAAACAAAATATGGATGATAGATGTCTAGAATGTTAAGTCACCGAACTCTATTAAGAATTCCTGGTTTGAAGTACCCACTCCTTGCGGAAAACCAGGTCCAGGGTTCGACAGATCGCCCATTGAAGATCTGTTTTCCATGACTCAGCTTTAAATATGAGTTCGTTTACGAACAAACTAGTAATAAGATAGGATGAGACTGAAATTGAATGTGGAAATGAATGATACTACATACCTGTATATATAGTATCTTGCAGCTGGAACCGAAAGGACACACGGAACTGAAAGGACACCTCACGTTTTAATTACCGAAATTCAAACTAACTACAGTAGATCAGACTTTTCACTACCTCAAGTGACATTTTTCAAAATTCCCTGCTTGACTCTAGTGAGAACAAGATAATAAAGAGACTTTTGAAATAAAACAAAATTTTATGTCTCCATATAATGGAAATAGTTTAACGAATGTTCAGTACTTCAAAAAAAAAAAGGAAACTTACAAAAGATTATGTAAATTTTATATTTCGGTGAAACACAAAAACATGGAGATTCTACAAAAATAGACTTATTTAGCCAAAAAGTATTTAAAAGAAATGTTGAATTGAGGCAAATGTGTGTTGAAATATGACGAATTCATATAAATACGAAATAGTGTTAAAAATTAGGTGTTGCAAGTTAACTAGGTTAACTATGTATATAGGTAGATTAGAAAGTACTAAATATGTACTGTAGATAGTAGCCGGTCAAGTCGAGGTGTGGGATTGTGAGAAACAGTTAGAGTTTTTTTTTGTACATCTAGAGTAATTAGAAGAAAAGAAGTATGGAGTGAAAGAGAATAATAGGACCTTAAGCATTATTACAGAGGTATGTGAATGTTGAAAGGGAAAGATAATTTAATCTTGTAAAGGTTCGGCAATAAGACGAGGAGGATTTTTGAAGGACATAAGGATTCGATGGGAAACACATAGAGGCGTTCGAGAATGTGGATTTCGGGACGAAATCCAAATAAGTGGGGGAGACTTGTAAGACCCGTATCCTGATTATAACATATACTTAAAATAAGAGTGGTAGGAATTATATGATTTTTGGTAGTTATAAAACTAAGAAAAACTTTAGTTACAATTTCATATGAAAATCAACATTTTGTGTTGTTTTTATAAAAATCATAATTAATTCTAGGAACAACGTTTGGACCTCAAACCAGTGCACAAAGTTTACAAATTGAGTCTAGTACAATTACCATAAATAATAGTAAGATTGAAAATGACATTATCTATGGTAAAAAATGCAATCTTTACTGATTAGTTCGGAATTGACAGATTAGATAGTCTGTTTTCAAAAATTCATAATAAATCATAGAAAAATCGTATAAATACATACTATACGTCCCTGGAAAGGTATTAAGATGAACTTTCGGAATATCAAATAAAAATGTGAATTTAATGGGTTTAAAGTCGGCTAAATCAGTCTTGAACAGACTGATTCTAGAAGGTCATTAATTTCAACAAAATTATATTATTAAAATCTTTTGTCAAAAGTGGCAAGTAATTGTTAATTCAAGAATTCAAGTATAAATACCCCCCAAAACATATCATAAACCACACCAAGAAATCACAAAACCATTCCATAGAATTTGCTAAGGATTTGAGTGTAAGCAAGTGAGCGAAAGGAAGCTCAACAGTCTAACGAATGAGTTATAGATCTCGACGAACGGTCATAAGGTAACTACAAACCTTTCTATACCTTAAGTAAGTATTGTAAAATAATTTGTGTGTTAAGAAGTAGAATATTTAATAAGTATAACATATGTTACATTATACTTATTTCCAACAATAGTAAACAAAAACCTTAAAAACGTCGTTATTATAACAATTCGTAATTCCGAAAATAATACCGATTGATTTACTTACGAGGACGGTGACTAGGCCGATTACTTGGGATCTGGTTGTTGGATTTTCCGAAAGGCTAAAATGCTGAAAGGATCCTGCCACCCAATCTAATCTTCTACCTGGCTGTTCTTTACTTGATAAATCATGGAGTATCATATTGGAATTACTGAAGGGTTTAATGATACGACTACAATATAGTTAAGGATTAAGAAATGATAGGTTTCTTATTATGTTAACAGTTAAAGTTGAAGGAAATACAAAGCCGAGAAAGATAAACGAAATAGTCAACTATAATCAGGTGAGTCTTCTCACTATACTATAGGTGATATTGCATGCGTAGGAAGGAAGATATGTTAGACTAAGGTGATCTTACCTGTTATGATAAGTGTATGAATTATTGCTATGATAATGATTGTTTGTGGACGGAACGGGATAGCCCGCGAGCCAATAGGCGGAACGGGAAAAGCCTGCGAGTCATTAGACGGAACGGGATAGCCCGCGAGCCAATAGGCGGAACGGGAATAGCCTGCGAGTTATTAGACGGAACGGGAAAAGCCTGCGAGCAATAAGACAGAACGAGAACTGCCCGTGAGTCTTCAGCGGAACAGGGATAGCCCGCGAGTCTCACAGACATATGAATGGTTATGATGTGTTGTATGTTATGTGATGGATCGTATGGTATTTTGAGGAACTCACTAAGCTCCGTGCTTACCATTTCCCTAGATAAACTACTGTTTCAGGTACATCAGGTACCATGGATGGCAAGGCGTGACGTGTATACACTGTGCTGCTTCATTGGAGGACCGTTTTTGAATTAATATTCCGCTATATTTTGTTTTCGTTAACTTCTGTTAATCCTGGGGTGTTTTCATTAAACTTATAATTTATGGAATTTTATGAAAACTAATTAAGTGACTTTTCTTATCTTGAAGTGTTCGTTTAATTTTTTTTTTTTTAATTTTACCCTAAAATTTTAGGATGTTACAATTATTTTTACAACCATATTGACCAATTTGATTAAATTGTTTTTCACAACATAAATCAATCTGTGCGTCAATTTTAGTTTTTTGTTTTAGACATTTATCTTTCATCCATTCTTTCAAAACGTTTATTCGAGCACCTAATGATTCTGCTATTTTACCTTCTTGTGAAAGCTTGTTAAAATATTTTAATACACTTTGACAGACAGTAGATGGTAGTTTTTGATAAAACATGTCTAATGCTAATTTTTGTCTTGGTAGATCTAAATAGTAATATTGTTCGGAAAATTCACATATAAATGCATCTAAATAACACATATTACATATTCTTAAATTTGTTAAATGTCATAATGCTTTATTTCTAAAGGCTTCTTTTGATTCATTGTCTTCTACCTTTTTTCCTACAAATTCTTGGAGAATTTTATCTAAGACTATCCTAAAAGTTTCCATTGCATCGGTAGTTGCTATTCTAGATAGTTCATCTTCTTCTAAAGATGATAGAAAACGATAAACATTTCCTTGTGTCTTATGCATAATATAACTTAAAAAATTTCTTGGATGTAGGTTTCTAAGTTCGTCGGTTAATTGAATTTGTATACCCATTTGATTACTCCAATCTTGTATTTTTGTTTCTGGATCTAGATCACAATCGGTAGAGAGAATATCTATAGGTGTTGGAGTGGTGTTGAATAATTTTGGTATATATTGTGGCGTACTTTTTCCCATTTATTTTGTTTATTTTTAACCATACCTTGTCTATATAAATAGTTTTCTTCTAAAGATGGTGGTCCATATATATATTGATTTTGATAATCATCTTCTACATATGATTTATTTCGTTTTATTCCAAAATTAGTATAAGGATTATTATATGGATTTTCTTCATCGGATGTAAAATCGTATACTACTTCGACGTCGTTTTCTATATTTTCATCTTTTACTTCTTCAGGTATTTCTAATGCTGCCATTAATTTAGTTAATGTTTCTACTTGTTCTTGAAGTGTTTCCATTATTTATTTTGTAAGTTAAATATCTAGTTATTGCTTTCTTTTTCTTATAAGTTTTTTGACTTTACGTTGATCTGTATAATCTTTGTATGATATAAAATCGTTCATATGACTAAGTCTTTTTAAACAATTAATTTCAGAATCAATTTGTAATTTATAGTGAGAATAAAACTTTTCGTTTTCTTCTTTTATTTCTATCAAATCATACATAGTAAAAACTATACTACGATGATCTAAATTTGTTATGGCCTGGTGGCTTTTATTTAAGAGATAATTAAGATAGTCTAAATTATTAAATTGTTTTGGTTGTCCATTCTCATAAACAAGCCAAAAATTGTTGTCCATTATATTTTTATAATTAATTTCTTAGTCATAACAATTACTTTCAAATAATTGATCTGATATATCATTATTTATATAATCTTCTTTTGTTAATATGACATTTTTATAACTATCTTTTTTATTAGTATTTTCTTTATTTCTTTTATACTTTTTAAACCAGGTTTTTAATTTTTCTAGAATATTTTTGACTACCATGTTAAGGGTGGTTTAATTGAAAGAGGTTGTTTATTATTTTTAACTTCTAATATTTTATAAATTTGTTCAAGCAAATTTTGTGTTAGATTAATTTTATCTAATATTTATGATATTTGTTTTACCAATAAGTGTTTATTTATTTCTATGAGATTATTTAATTTTTTATTTATTATATTCATTTTTTCGTTGATCGTCATTTCGTCTTTCATTTATAATTCTATATCATATAGTTTAATACTAGATGATTCTGTCATATTCTTAAGCTTAATGACCTAATCATTTCTTTTATTTCTTCAATTTTTTCATCTTTTCTATTTTCTGTAGATGTTGAAGGTTGTATTTCTGAAATAGAGGATCTTCCTATAATTGTTGAAATTGGCGGTTCTATAATTGGGTCTCTTTTAACTAAAGGTGTAATTATTTGTTGTCGAAAATCTGTTTCATAAACTGGTTTATTATCTATTCTTTTTGGTGACTCGAGTGATAGTAAAGGTTCAAATAATTTATCGATATGAATTCTATCTTCTGTTTTAAATGTAATACTATGATGAGAATTTGTTAGTGCATAGTTTATTTGATATGTTAAAGTAAAAGGATGATTTCCTCTTAACATAAAATTTTGTCTTAATAATTTATATCTTACTGTAATACTATTACTTAGATTTCTATCTTTTAAACTAAGTCCTAATTGTATATTTATATTAAATTTTATTTTTCCTTCAATTAAATTTCCTTTTCCTTTGGCTATAATACTTTCTTGACTATTAATTATACGATCATCTCTAATTTCTAATTCTATTGGTGTATCTAAATCACTAAAGGTACTTTTCAAAATTACTTGAATTGTAAATATATGAATATATGCTATCTTTGATCGATCCATTTCTTTGATATGTTGTATTTTATTTTTGATCTGTTGTTTATTAATAATAGGTATAATTATATTTCCTTGAGTTGACTCTATAGGTATTGCTTCTTCACCTACTATTTTACCGTAGTAAATAATATTTTTTCTTGAAAATAGATTTTTAAGTGTATCGTATTTAAAATTATGTTTTTCTGATAATGTAAAATTTGATTTTCTAATAGCATCTTTATTTATATTATTTTTGCTAACTAAAGCATCAAATATATATCCTGATTCATTTTCTTCGTTATTAATAATTATTGATTCATTAATTTCGTTAGATGTAGACATTATAAAATATGATTTTAATTAGTATTTATTATTTAAATTGTTACTTGTTGTAGACTAGATCGTTGTTTATCTTTACTAATTATAGTATATATTAAAATCATAATCATAACTTAGCTTTCTTATTTTTCTAATTAAATCGTTATTTGTCTTATTACTTAGATTGTTGCTTAGCTCTTAGGCTTATCATAATTAAAATCGTTGCTTAGCATAAATAAAATCGTTGCTTAGCTCTCATACCAAAAGGGAAAACATGGTTACAAAACTGAATAACAAAAGATAATTCAAAATTATGATGATAATAATTCATAAAACATCAGTACGTACTATGACGCTCTGATACCAAGAGGGAAAACACGGATAAAAAGTAAAAAAATAGATGAAAATAGCATAAAAATAGATGGATGCAGGATACATGGAATAATTTAACATGTGGTTTCTGAAATTCTTGCGTGTAAATACTTTAGCTGGTTATCGTAGATATCAACCTCTAACTGTGTTACAAGGAGATGGATATCACGTTCGATCATGTTTTTAAATCTTTGTTTATGGATCTTTAATGCATAATAATATCGGTTGTTTTGAATCTGGATTTTTGAATCGGGCATGATGTATGTGTGAGGATGTGTGACAGATGTGTCTGCGACGATGCGTTTCTTAGATGCTTCGTGGATAATTCGTGGATATCCGATGATATCCGCTCTGCTATTCAGAAGTATAAAACTTCAACAGAGGAAATTTTGAGAGCACTCAAAACTTAACACAAACAAGTTCTGCTCTATTACACTAGGCAAATGCCTTATTTATAGTACATGAGGGACTCTTCTAGAGTCTACAGCATACATGCTATTATTGACACTACATTATTGTGTCTAGCACTTACAAATAAAGACAAACTATAGGATGGTGACTAGCACCTAAATTTTTTCTTTATTTTTTAGTGCTAGACACAATAATGTAGTGTCAATAATAGCACGTATGTAGTAGCAGCCCTCATGTACTATAAATAAGGCATTTGCCTAGTGTAATAAATCAGAGCTTGTTTGTGTTAAGTTGTGAGTGCTCTCAAAATTTCCTCTGTTGAAGTTTTATGCTTCTGAATATCAGAGCCCTCTGTTGAAGCCCCGCGCTTCTGAATAGCAGAGCCTATCGAAGCAGCTAAGAAACACATCGTCGTATACATCAGTCAGATACATCTCTTACGCAGCCTCATACATCATGACCGATTCGAAAACCCAGAAGCATCAAAGAAACGCATCGTCGCAGACACATCAGTCAGGTACATCTCTCACACATCCTCACACATACATCATGCCCGATTCAAAAATCCAGATTCAAAACAACCGATATTATTATGCATTAAAGATCCATAAATGAAAGACGAAATGACGATCAACGAAAAAATGAATATAATAAATAAAAAATTAAATAATCTCATAGAAATAAATAAACACTTATTGGTAAAACAAATATCAGAAATATTAGATAAAATTAATCTAACACAGAATTTGCTTGAACAAATTTATAAAATATTAGAAGTTAAAAATAATAAACAACTTCTTTCAATTAAACCATCCTTAACATGGTAGTCAAAAATATTCTAGAAAAATTAAAAACATGGTTTAAAAAGTATAAAAGAAATAAAGAAAATACTAATAAAAAAGATAGTTGTAAAAATATCATATTAACAAAAATAGATTATATAAATAATGATATATTAGAACAACTATATGAAAATAGTTGTCATGACTAACAATAAAAAGAGTAAAGAAAAACCCAAAATTAACCCTAATAGTAAATTCATAACAACTACAATACATAATCGGAAAGTAATCGCATATATTGATACAGGAGCAACACTATGTTTTGGAAAAAAGAATATTTTGACAAAATGGGAAAAACTTAAAATACCAATTAAAATTACTATTGCTGATAAATCTGTACACAACATTTGGTATGTAGGAAGGAATATCAGTGTTATTATAGAAAAAATTTCTTTTATTACACCAACCATATATCAACATGATTCTGGAATAGATCTTGTTATTGGAAATAATTTTTTAAAATTATATAATCCTTTTGTTCAAACGGATGAATATATAAGTATCAAACATCCATCTAAAGGAATTATAAAAACCTCTATAATTAAACAATATGATCTTATTAAAATAATGAAACGAGAAGTTAGTTTTCAACTACAAGTATTATTAACATTAACAAAAGATATTGCTGAAAAATAATTAGAAGAAGTATGTAGTAAAAATCCATTAGATCAATTGAAAAACACAAATAATCAAGAGATTAAAATATTACTAAAAGATCCTAAAGCAGAAATCAATGTACCTAATAAAATACCATATAGCATAAAAGATGTAAATGAGTTTAAAACCGAGTGTAGTCAGCTTTTAGAAAAAGGAATTATAAGAAATAGTAGGAGTCCACACTCCGCACCCGCCTTTTATGTAGAAAATCATAATGAAATAAAACGAGGAAAACGAAGAATGGTTATTAATTATAAAAAAATGAATGATGCAACTATTGGAGATTCATATAAATTACCCCGAAAAGAATATATTTTACAAAAATTAAAAGGAAATACACATTTTAGCACATTTGATGCAAAATCAGGATATTGGCAATTACGACTACACGAAGACACGAAACCACTAACAGCTTTTTCATGTCCACCTCAGAGACACTACGAATGGAACGTTCTACCATTTGGTTTAAAACAAGCACCTGCAATATATCAAAGATTTATGGATTCAATCTTAAATGGTTTGGATCAAATATGTCTTGCATATATTGATGATATTATTGTTTTTACAAATAGAAATGAAGAATTACACCTTAAAGCAGTTATTAAAGTTTTACAAAGAATTAAAGAAAAAGGTTTAGTTTTATCAAAAAAGAAATCTAAACTTTTACAAACTAAAGTTGAATACTTAGGATTAAAAATCGAATAAAATGGACATCTTTCTTTAACGGATAATGTTCGAGAAAAATTGTATTTATTTCCCGATAAACTAGAAGACCGGAAACAAATACAACGTTTTCTTGGCTGTTTAAACTACATCGCAGAACAAGGTTTTCTAAAAAATTTAGCAAAAGAAAGAAAAATTTTACAAAAGAAAGTATCCGAAAAAACACCATGGTCATGGACCAACGAAGATACTATTTTAGTCAAAAATATAAAAGAAAAAATTCATGTTTTACCAACATTATACAATTCGCAACCGGACGATTTTTTAATAGTCGAAACGGATGCATCAAAAGATACATGGACAGGATGCCTAAAAGCTATTATACGTGGAAAAGTTGTTGAAAAATACGATAACTGATCTCCACGAACAAGGTTTTTAAGCCTATTACCGTGTGACAGATATGTATTATATCTATATTATGCGGAATAAATAAGAGTTGCGGAATAAAATAAAGCGGTAAATCTAAACTAGACAGTATTTAAATAGACAGAAAGCGGTAAATAAAGTAAAAGTTAGAAGTTAAAGGTTAGATGTAATAAACGCCATTATCAACGATAACGTGTTTTTACAATGAATAAAAAGGTTAAAAGTTAGAAGTTAGAAGTTAGAAATTAGATGTTAGATGTAATAAACGCCATTATCAACGATAACGTGTTTTTACAATAAGTAAAAAGGTTAGAAGTTAGAAGTTAGATGTCTCGGTTAAATACAGTCCACATATGTTTTGGTTGTCACGGTTTAATTCGGATGTATTGGAGATTTGGTACAGTTGATTTATAACAGTTTAAGTAAATCAATAACGACACGGATAATTTTAAAAGAACTTATCGGTAGCTGCGGAAGATGGCGTTTTTCTTTGAAGCGTCGATTTCTTGTTCTTCACGGTAAGATGAGGTTTTGGTGATTTTTGGTGTCGGGTAGAGGTTGTTTAGAGGTTTGGAGTTTGGTGTCGGGTAGAGGTTGTTTGGAGGTTTGAGGTTTGGTGTCGGGTGGAGGTTTTGTTTCTTGCGGTTTTGCGGTTTGATCCTCGTTGCCAAATGCAGAAATATCATAATTTTGAGCTGTTTGGTCGTGGATTAGAGTGTATGGAGCTTGGATAATATGTGTGTGTTGTACAAAATCAGCTAGAGGAAGCCTCTATTTATAGTCTGTTCCAGCGAAGATCGGGTCGCGATCTGCTATGGGATCGGGTCGCGATCTCGAGTGGTTCCCGCTTTTGTGCTGGCCACTACCCGACTCGATGGAGTTGGTCGCTGGGATCGGGTCGCGATCCGGGTCGGGTCGCGATGGGAGGAAGATCGGGTCGCGATCGTGTCGGGTTGCCGTCGGTTCGTGATCTTTGGTCAGCATAGTGTCACGTGTGTGTCATCACGATCGGGTCGCGATCTGGGTTGGATCGGGTCGCGATCTGCACTGTTCCAGCCTTTTTCTTCTTTTGTTTTGATTTTCTTCACTTCGCGACACATGAGCTGTTGGGTCGCGATTGCTGTTGCTGAGTGACATTTTTGCTCTTTGGTACATAGCGTCATTTTCTCCCGGTTTGGTTGATCTCGAATTTATGCAATCTGAAATAAACTGTTAATAAAAACATTTCGACTTATTTCAGTGATGGTCACATAAAAACATAAAAAACATTATTCAACAATTTCCCCCTATGTGATCATTAATGAAATGAGGAGAAAAATGTTTGATTGAAATTCTTGAAATTTGGATAAGACATTTATAAAACCATATCACCTGTTTTGAAAGAGTGTGACTAGATTTTACTTATGTTTTGAAAAATGTTTGTCAAGAATATTTGTTTCTGAATCAAAGTCTCGAGTTCGATTATCAAAAGGTTTTTGTATATGTATTTTCATAATATTCCTTAAGATTTTATAGCATTTATAAAGACGACAAGTGATCTTAATAGGTCGATTCAGATGAACGCTCATAGGTATAGCTCAAACTTGACTGAGGTGTTTGTTTGTTCTGGGTGCAGAATTGGTGTATAATCACTAAAGATGAGTGATATCTCTCAGTTTGAAGGTATTGACTTATGCTTAACGTGGATTTATACCTATATACTTTAGTCACTTGGTCTTCATATTAGATAATCAATCACATAAGACTGGTTTCGGCATTACTCAGAGGGTTTCTTCATTCATGCCATTGATGTTCACTCTCTCTCCGTCGGTAAATACATGTAGAGGGGTTTAGAAATTTTCATAGTGCAGTTTGCAACTAAGAATATTCAGTTATGAAGGCTACAGTATCCCGGTAAATCTTTGGTTTTTGACAGCTATATTTGATAAAGCTTTTGAGAAATTTGTCGTTTGAGAGATGTCTGTCTTGATGGATTTTGTTGTTAATCTTTCTTTTCTTTGGTGAGGTGTTCACCTTTGTCTTTATCTTTTCTTGATTTGTATAAATGCACATTGTGTAAAAGATATCTGATGTGGTTACCAATTGTGATTTGTTTACAGCTTTTGTTGGATATGACTTTGTCGTTTCTTCATTTGTCAGATTCGTTATGCCAGATGATCAGTCTTTTCTTTGAAGTGGTTTGATTGAGGATAGGGATAGGTGATATAATAGACAATTTGTCTAATATATAAGAAAATGAAAGTATCGTCCCTGGTCATTTTGATATCTAAGCAAAAATGAGACTAGCATCACGGTATAAGAGTATAAATCCTATAAGTCATAATGAAAACACCTTTGCTCACAGAAATGAATTCCACTTAGCAGTTAAAGACGAGGCACAATTTCTCACATGGGTTTGGTTTTCATCTGAATCTCCTGATCTTATGTCCCTTTACAGATAAAATCGTTATAATTGAAATAAATTCAAAAGGAATAGGAGAATGTACACAACAAAAATGTTTGAAATTTGAACCTTCTCTTTAATTTAGAATCAATATAACTGAGAACATTCATCGAGCATAAGTATCTGAAAATTTAGTCAAGAAGATGTTAGTCACATGGTTTTGTAAAAAAGATAAAATTATATCCTAATTTTTTTGTGATTTTTGATTATGTGGATGTTTTTTGAAAATTTTGGTTATTTGAATGTTTTTGGTTTTTCTTTTTGAATGAAAGTAAACACTCTTTTGTACAAACAAAAAGTAAGAGATTAGGGATGGATGTTATCTGGATTCAACATTCCTAGACGGCCTAGGAAGTATTGAAACTTGGTTTCGTCTAGAGCCTTAGTAAAGACATCGGCAATTTGATCTTCTGTGTTTATGAAGTGCAATTCGATATGACCTTTTTGAATATTATCTTTGAGGAAATGATATCGAATGTCGATGTGCTTTGTCATGGAATGGTGCACGGGATTGTGAGAAATGGCGATTGCGCTGGTTGAGTCACAAAATATGGGAATTTGTGATACTTTGTAGCCATAGTCACGTAATTGAGTTTGCATCCACATGACTTGTGAACAACAGCTTGCGGCAGCTACATATTCAGCTTCTGCGGTTGAAGTGGACACGCATGATTGTTTCTTTGAAGTCCAACTTACCAGTCTGCCTCCTAGAAATTGGCAAGAACCAGATGTGCTTTTTCTGTCTAGTCTGCATCCTCCATAGTCAGAGTCAGTGAAGGCATTAAGCTGAAAATCAGAGTTAGCTGGATACCAAAGGCCAAGAGATGGAGTTCCTTTAAGATATTTGAAAATTCTTTTCACAGCTATGGCATGAGATTCCATAGGATTGGCTTGGTATCTGGCACAGACACATGTAGAGAACATGATGTCGGGTCTGCTGGCTGTGAGGTATAGGAGTGATCCTATCATTCCTCGATATTTCTTTTGATCAACAGGCTTGCCATTTAAGTCTGCATCTAATTTGTAACCAAGGGACATTGGGGTTTTAGCTGTATTGGATTTGTCAAGAGAAAAACGAGTTAGAAGATTTTTGACATAATTTTCTTGATTGATGAAAATTCCATATGATGATTGTTTGACTTGTAGTCCAAGAAAAGTAGTCATTTCTCCTATCATGCTCATCTCAAATTTGCTCTTCATCAAATCTGCAAACTTGATACTCAAGGATTCATCAGTAGAACCGAAAATAATGTCATCGACATATATTTGAACGATTAACAGATGTTTATTAAAAATTTTACGAAAGAGAGTTTGATCAATTGAACCTCTTTTGAATCCTGATTCTTCTAAAAATGTTGACAATGTTGAATACCAGGCACGAGGTGCTTGTTTTAAGCCATAAACTGCTTTTTGTAACTTAAAACTGTGATTTGGGAACTGTGGATCTTCAAAACCTGGAGGTTGTTGAATATACACATCACGATCAATCTCTCCATGTAAAAATGCACATTTTACATCCATTTGGTAAACTTTGAAGTTCTTGTGTGCTGCATATGCTAGAAAGATACGAATGGCTTCGAGTCTTGCAACTGGAGCATAAGTTTCATCATAATCGATTCCTTCTTGTTGAGAATAGCACTTGACGACAAGTCTTGCTTTGTTTCGACAGACTATGCCTTGATCATCAGTTTTGTTTCTGAAAACCCATCTTGAACCTACTACAGTAACATCGGGAGGAGTAGGAACAAGATCCCATACTTGGTTTCTTTCAAATTCAGCTAGTTCTTCTTGCATGGCTTTGACCCAGTCTGGATCTTTGAGAGCTGAATGGATGGTTTTGGGTTCTGTCATAGATAAGAATGCTCCATATAAACATTCATTTGAGGAAGCGGCTCTTGTTTGAATACCAGAATTGGGATCTCCTATAATTTGTTCTGCAGGATGATTTCTGGTCCATTTGTTTAGGCGAGTTTTTTCAGGTCTTTCGATTGGTGTTTCTATGTCCCATTGTTCTTCTTGGTCAGGTGATTCTGTTGGGAATAGATTTTGGTTGTTGTCAGATATGTCTTTTTGGATTATAGGGTGACAATGAGGTAAAGAAGGTTCCCCTATAGATGATGCACTGGGATCATTTTGGACAGGTGGATTGGGAGTGTTCAAAGAGGAATTTAGTGTTGGTAATTCCCCCTCAACTTGATCTGCATTTTCTTGGTTTGATTGTGAAGTTTCTGCATCGGAGGTTCCTGTAGGAATTGTAGAAGATGTTAGAAATTCAGAACTATAAGCAGTTTTGGGTTGTTCAAAAAGTAAATCAAGATCAATTTCTATGTCCATGTCAGGAGATGGTGTTTGTGGAATTGGATTTTGAAAAATAGTATCTATCATTTGTGAACCAAAATGTTCACGATCCAATTTTCTGACATAAAATTCATCGAAGTGGACATCGATACTTTCTTCAATTACTCTTGTACGTTTGTTCAGTACTCGATAAGCAGCTGAGGTAAAAGAGTAACCAAGGAAAATTCCTTCGTCTGATCTTGATTCAAATTTTGAAAGGTGATCTTTGTTATTCTTTATGAAGCATCGACAACCAAAAATATGAAAGAATTTGATGTTTGGTTTTCGGTTGTTAATGACTTCATATGGTGTTTTATGAAGTTGTTTGTGGATTAAAGAACGATTTTGAGTATAGCAAGCTGTGGCTATTGCTTCTGCCCAGAAGTATTGTGGCAGATCAGCAAAGATGAACATTGATCTTGCAGCTTCGCACAGAGTTCGGTTCTTTCTTTCAACAACGCCGTTTTGTTGAGGAGTGTAAGGGGCTGAGAAGTTGTGTTCGATGCCTTTGTTTTTGAGAAATGAGTCTAGAGTTATGTTTTTGAACTCAGATCCATTGTCACTTCGGATTCTTCGAACTGGTCGTTTGAGCTTTAATTCAATCTGTTTGATGAAGTTGATTATTTCTTCAGGTGCTTCTAACTTTAGCCTTAAAAAGAAAACCCAAGTAAAGCATGAGTAATCATCAATAATAACAAGGATGTATTTCTTCCCTTTTATGCTTTGGGTTTTTGCAGGGCCGCAAAGATCAATGTGCAATAATTCTAGTGGTTCGGATACACTAGATTCAGAAATGCTTTTATGAGAGGATTTGGACAGTTTTCCTCCTTCACAAGCTGCACAAAGAGTTTCATTGTCAAGTTTCAGAAGTGGCAGTCCGCGAACAAGATCATTTGCAATCAACTTGTTGATGTAGCCGAAGTTGAGATGGGAAAGACGACGATGCCACAACCAGCTAATATCAGCTGAAGCTTTGGATAAGAGACAGATGTCTGGTTTTCCATAGATAAGGTCCATATCTAGTGGATACATGTTGCCTAGACGATCAGAATTGACTAGAATGGCTTTGGTCTTGGCATCCGTGATTATGCTTCGTTGTTTGGTGAAAAGAACTTCATGATTGTTGTCACAAAGTTGTGATACGCTGATTAGGTTGTGTTTCAGTCCGTCAACGTAGGCTACTTTCTTGATGGTGAAGTGACCATTTGTTATGTTTCCATAACCTTTGATTCTTGCAGTCATGTTATTTCCAAAAGTCACATCTTGTTTGGATTCTGTGGGTTTGAAGTCTCGTAGAATGCTTTGGTTTCCTGTCATATGCTTGGAGCAGCCACTATCGATATACCATGTGCCATCCTTGGGCTCTCCAGCACAAAGTGCCTGTAATTAGACAGAAATTTTAGGTACCCAAACCATGGTGGGTCCTGATTTGTTAATGGTTTTTGATAATTTGGAATCATTGTAGTATTTGTTGATTGGACGGAACGGTTGAGGTTTAAGTTGATTTATTAGGTTTTCCCAAAGTGAGATCTGTTTTTGAAAACCTGTCATTTGAAATGATTTCTGATTTTGTGAAAAGTATCCTATATGTGAAGTTCTGTTTGATAACCTTTCTTTGTATCTAGGATCTGAATGGTTTTGGAAAACACTTTGATGATGGATTGGAATTTGATGAAATGATGGTTTCTGAAAGTTCCTTGAGAGATTAAAGTTTATCTCTTGAAAGCGATTTTGAATTGGTTTTTGAAACGGTTTTTGTTTTGGATTAAAGGTCTGTTTTTGTGGCACAGCGCTTGGTTTCAAAGGTTTTTCTTTGAAAACAATGGGCCTGCTTTGTTCTTTTGGTTTAAAGACAGCTTGAATGGGTTGTTTATTTGTCTGTTGTTTCTTTGAATACTTTTGTCCCAGATTGTTCTTTCCAATAAAGGTTGAGTTTAAAGAGGGAAAGATAGTTGGAGCAGAAGTACTACCATTTTGATGATCAGAATTTTCTCCATTTAAGAAATTTTCAAGTTTGATTGTGCCATCATTCATTGTTAGTTTAGTAGATCTCAATTGATGAGTTACTGAACTAGCAGAGTCTGATTCAGATTTTAAGACTCTTTTGAAAGACTTTTTGGAAACAGTGAAAGCAGTATCATCTGGGCTACAGTTGATGACTGTTTCGTCATCTGAATCGTCCTCATTAGCAGATAAGAAAAAATCCGGTAGAGGTGATTTAGAGTTTTCACAAATTGTTCCATTTTTCTTTTCAGTCTCTTCATTTTCAAAAGATTCTCTTCCAATTCCCGGTTTATAATTCGTATCAATTTTGCCAGTTCCTAAGTTATTTGCTTTAGTGAAAACATCATCACTCAATTTTCTGGCAATATTGATAGAATCCAGTTTTCCTTGAAATCTTTGATTTTCGGATTCAAGAAATTTGATTTGCTTTGAAGAATCATCTAGTTTTAGAATTAAACTAGTGTTGTTGTCAGTTAAATCTTGAATTTTTTGTTTTAACTGAAGGACTTCCTTTTCTAAGGTGTCTTTTATTTCATATGAAATAACAGATTGATTTTTTATTTCTAAGTCCCTTTTTTGTTTTAAAGCTTCATTTAATTGATCTAGGATGTGATTATTTTCTTCAGGTTTTCGTTCAATGTCTCTTTCAAGTTTGTCTCTAGTCCTTGTAGATTCTCCAAATCTGAGTTGCAAGGTTTGTAATTCAGATTTGTAGATATCAGATTTGACTATTGTGTCATGATACAGTCTGAGATCAGCTTTTAGACTGTTCTCAATCTTAGTCATGTGGGACTCAAATGGTGTTTTTGAAAGACCGAGATCTGAGATCATAGACCATACCTGATCGATGACATATGGAGCTCTTGTGGTTGGTTCATTGTCAGCCATGAAGCAGAAGTTTGACTGAGCGGGTTCAGTGTCTGTTTCATCATCAGAAGTTGGCCAGTATTCCACGCTAGGTTCGTGGAATGCCATCAAAGCTTTTTGCTTTGCTTTCTGTTCTTGTTTCTTCAGCTCTTCGGCTTTTTGAGCATAGTAGGCTGAGTCTTTGACCTTGACTTTGGCTCGACAATCTCGGGCATAATGATTTAGTCCTTTGCATTTGTGACAAATGATTACGTCATCATCATCATCGTTATTGTCAGCCTTTTGGTTCTTAACGGGTGATCTTTCAGATGTTTGAGTTTGTTTCTGTTGAGATGGTTTTGAATGATTTTGTTGAAATCCAGAACTTTGGTTATTATAAGAGTTGTTATTATTTTGAAAACCGCGATTTTGAAAATTTTGTCCAAAGGTGGATCTTTGTTGAAAATTTGGTCTGAAGTTTGATTGATTATGATGTGGCAAAAATCTCTCGAGATTAGTGTTTGCTACCAAAGCACATAATTGTTGGTAATCAGCTTCATTATTTGGATCAGACAAGTCACAAGAATTATTTGAAAAAGCTTGATTTTGATTTAAATCAATTTGACTTTGATCATGAAAATGTGTTTGGTTTTGAGAGGATGTTGACAACAAAGCAAGTGGTCCTCCAAAAGAAGTAGACGTTGGTGGGTCAATCGAGGATTCATACGATTGTAATTCTCCGTACAGATTGTACAAAGATTCAGTATGAATTGCCGGATTTCCCTGAATGATTAGTTTGACCATTTTCCAGCTTTCATAAAGGTTGTTTAAAAATTTGAGGTTTATCTCATGCTGTGACTTTTTGATGCCTAAATTATTCATTTTGATGGTAATGAGATTGAACCTGTCATGAGCATCATGGATGGTCTCATGAGCATCATGGATGGTCTCATGTGAAAACATTTTGAAGTTGCCAAATTCGTTTAAAACAGATGTTTTCTTGTTTCCAATGATTCTCTCATTTCCTTCAAAACGATTTTTCAAAGTTTGCCAAATTTGGTTTGCAGTTAAAAGGATTATATCATTCATTTGGCTTAGAATACTGTGGGGTATTCCAGAAACAAGCTCCTTTTTGGCTTGAAGTTCAAGTTTCTTCCTTTTACAAACTAAAGTTGAATACTTAGGATTAAAAATCGAATAAAATGGACATCTTTCTTTAACGGATAATGTTCGAGAAAAATTGTATTTATTTCCCGATAAACTAGAAGACCGGAAACAAATACAACGTTTTCTTGGCTGTTTAAACTACATCGCAGAACAAGGTTTTCTAAAAAATTTAGCAAAAGAAAGAAAAATTTTACAAAAGAAAGTATCCGAAAAAACACCATGGTCATGGACCAACGAAGATACTATTTTAGTCAAAAATATAAAAGAAAAAATTCATGTTTTACCAACATTATACAATTCGCAACCGGACGATTTTTTAATAGTCGAAACGGATGCATCAAAAGATACATGGACAGGATGCCTAAAAGCTATTATACGTGGAAAAGTTGTTGAAAAATACGATAACTGATCTCCACGAACAAGGTTTTTAAGCCTATTACCGTGTGACAGATATGTATTATATCTATATTATGCGGAATAAATAAGAGTTGCGGAATAAAATAAAGCGGTAAATCTAAACTAGACAGTATTTAAATAGACAGAAAGCGGTAAATAAAGTAAAAGTTAGAAGTTAAAGGTTAGATGTAATAAACGCCATTATCAACGATAACGTGTTTTTACAATGAATAAAAAGGTTAAAAGTTAGAAGTTAGAAGTTAGAAATTAGATGTTAGATGTAATAAACGCCATTATCAACGATAACGTGTTTTTACAATAAGTAAAAAGGTTAGAAGTTAGAAGTTAGATGTCTCGGTTAAATACAGTCCACATATGTTTTGGTTGTCACGGTTTAATTCGGATGTATTGGAGATTTGGTACAGTTGATTTATAACAGTTTAAGTAAATCAATAACGACACGGATAATTTTAAAAGAACTTATCGGTAGCTGCGGAAGATGGCGTTTTTCTTTGAAGCGTCGATTTCTTGTTCTTCACGGTAAGATGAGGTTTTGGTGATTTTTGGTGTCGGGTAGAGGTTGTTTAGAGGTTTGGAGTTTGGTGTCGGGTAGAGGTTGTTTGGAGGTTTGAGGTTTGGTGTCGGGTGGAGGTTTTGTTTCTTGCGGTTTTGCGGTTTGATCCTCGTTGCCAAATGCAGAAATATCATAATTTTGAGCTGTTTGGTCGTGGATTAGAGTGTATGGAGCTTGGATAATATGTGTGTGTTGTACAAAATCAGCTAGAGGAAGCCTCTATTTATAGTCTGTTCCAGCGAAGATCGGGTCGCGATCTGCTATGGGATCGGGTCGCGATCTCGAGTGGTTCCCGCTTTTGTGCTGGCCACTACCCGACTCGGTGGAGTTGGTCGCTGGGATCGGGTCGCGATCTGTGAGGAGATCGGGTCGCGATCCGGGTCGGGTCGCGATGGGAGGAAGATCGGGTCGCGATCGTGTCGGGTTGCCGTCGGTTCGTGATCTTTGGTCAGCATAGTGTCACGTGTGTGTCATCACGATCGGGTCGCGATCTGGGTTGGATCGGGTCGCGATCTGCACTGTTCCAGCCTTTTTCTTCTTTTGTTTTAATTTTCTTCACTTCGCGACACATGAGCTGTTGGGTCGCGATTGCTGTTGCTGAGTGACATTTTTGCTCTTTGGTACATAGCGTCATTTTCTCCCGGTTTGGTTGATCTCGAATTTATGCAATCTGAAATAAACTGTTAATAAAAACATTTCGACTTATTTCAGTGATGGTCACATAAAAACATAAAAAACATTATTCAACAAAAGTATTATTGGGTTTAGATACTGAGGGAAACCTTTTATCTAACTCATCAGAAGCATACAGTGATACGAAAGTATCATCAAAAGTAAACAGTGATACGAAAGTATCATCAGAAGCATACAGTGATACGAAAGTATCATCAAAAGTAAACAGTGATACGCAAGTATCATCAGAAGTATTAAAAACTGATAAATATGAGAAAAAATTATGCAAATATGTATCGGGAACATTTTACCAAACTGAACAAAACTATAGCACACATGAACGAGAAACACTAGCATGTCTAAGAACCTTGAAGAAATGGAAGATCGACTTATTACAAACAAGATTTGAACTCCGAACAGATTCAAAATATCTGTTAGGATTCTAGCGATATAAACTACAAGAAGATTAATGTCGAGGAAGGTTAATCCGTTGGCAGCTACAATTACACCAATTCCATCCATATCTCAGGTACATAAAGAGCGAACACAACCACATAGCAGATACATTGACGAGAGAATGGAAGCCATCATGAAGCAAATCCAGCACTAGTTAAAACAGAAGCAGGAACAAAAAGCAGCCTTGATAAAGCAACTAGAGACAATCAAGAAGGAAGAAGAACAGCTCCAACAAACACTCCAGCCAAAGAAGAAGCAGAAAAGTCAACAGGCAGTTCAACAAATCCACCTACACCAACAGTCCAGCAAATTTCATCAGACAGTACCGATAAACAACAGGAGAAGCCATCATCATCCACTTGTAACTCTCAAGAAATATTCAAAACTCATCAACAATCAAGTGATGCATAAACAAAGAAATGGTACGTTATTTTTAACGAACCACACAAAGGAATCTATAACGATTGGGATAGCCTAGTTTCATACATAGAGGTCCATTCACTAATGGGCTTTTACCCAGTCATACGAAAACCAGGCCCAAAATCAATTTTCTTAGCCAACCTTACCGATCCAATGACTCTTTGGGAATATTTCACCCATGGATTCATTGATACAATTTACCTAAATGGAAACAACCTACAGTGCATCAGTGAATTTCCAACTAATTTTCAATCAGTCATCCGTCATTATAAAACACGTTTTGCAAAGGAACGTGATTTATTCATTAAATTACATTCCAGTTATCCATTTTTCGATGAAGACTCTCAACTACTAGTTTCAAGCATTACATTTGCATACATGGGAATCAGTAATGGAACTAAGCCAACTAAAGACGAACTTCCACATGAAACACCAACACAAGATCATCTAATTTTTGCACTAGCAGGAGTCTATTTAGCCTCTTCAAGAATAGGCAACGGAAAAGAACAAAGATCACAAGTCAGAATAAATTATTGCAGCAAAACATTTTTACTATATACACCAACTGACACAGAAATATCAACTGAAGGAATGCAAGCTGTAGAACGATTTGAAGAACCATTTGAAAAATTCTCGCATCATCTTGCCGTTCTACCTGCAGAAATTAAAAAACAATTATGCAAGCATATTATGCATTTTCCATGTCACCAATGCAATTATTGTCAAGAAAACAAGGAGGAGACACCATTCATGGAAATAATGGAAGAATAGTACACAACAGTACTAAGCACTCTTCAAAAGCATTCAATTATTATGCACGACGATTATTTCGCGGTGGTGAGGATTTGGATTTGACACAAAGAATATTTGTGGCTCATCCCCCTCATCATATCTTGTAATAATGTAGACTTTTAGTTTTTGTCGTTTGTTTTCAATTATGTAAATTAGGTGCTAGTCACCATCCTATAGTTTGTCTTTATTTGTAAGTGTTAGACACAATAATGTAGTGTCAATAATAGCACGTATGCAGTAGCAGCCCTCATGTACTATAAATAAGGCATTTTCCTAGTGTAATAAATCAGAGCTTGTTTGTGTTAAGTTTTGAGTGCTCTCAGAATTTCCTCTGTTGAAGTTTTTTGCTTCTGAATAGCAGAGCCCTCTATTGAAGCCCCGCGCTTCTGAATAGCAGAGGCTATCGAAGCAGCTAAGAAACGCATCGTCGTATACATCAGTCAGGTACATCTCTTACGCATCCTCATACATCATGACCGATTCGAAAACCCAGAAGCATCTAAGAAATGCATCGTCGCATACACATCAGTCAGGTACATCTCTCACACATCCTCAGACATACATCATGCCCGATTCAAAAATCCAGATTCAAAACAACCGATATTATTATGCATTAAAGATCCATAAACAAAGATTTAAAAACAGGATCGAACGTGATATCTGTCTCCCTGTAACACAGTTAGAGGTCGATATCTACGATAACCAGCTAAAGTATTTACACGCAAGAATTTCAGAAACCACATGTTAAATTATTCCATGTATCCTGCATCCATCTATTTTTATGCTATTTTCATCTAGTTTTTACTTTTTATTCATGTTTTCCCTTTTGGTATCAGAGCGTCATAGTACGTACTGATGTTTTATGAATTACTATCATCATAATTTTGTATTATCTTTTATTATTCAGTTTTGTAACCATGTTTTCCCTTTTGGTATCAGAGCGTCATAGTACGTACTGATGTTTTATAAATTATTATCATCATAATTTTGTATTATCTTTTATTATTCAGTTTTGTAACCATGTTTTCATCATAATTTTGTATTATCTTTTATTATTCAGTTTTGTAACCATGTTTTCCCTTTTGGAGGATTTGGATTTGACACAAAGAATATTTGTGGCCCCTTCCCCTCATCATATCTTGTAATAATGTAGACTTTTAGTTTTTGTCGTTTGAAAGTAATTGTTATGACTAAGAAATTAATTATAAAAATATAATGGACAACAATTTTTGGCTGTCCTCTGTTGAAGTTTTATGCTTCTGAATAGCAGAGCCCTCTGTTGAAGCCCCGCGCTTCTGAATAGCAGAGCCTATCGAAGCAGCTAAGAAACGCATCGTATACATCAGTCAGGTACATCTCTTACGCATCCTCATACATCATGACCGATTCGAAAACCCAGATTCAAAACAACCGATATTATTATGCATTAAAGATCCATAAACAGATATTTAAAAATAGAATCGAACGTGATATCCATCTCCCTGTAACACAGTTAGAGGTCGATATCTACGATAACCAGTATGAAAGAATTTCAGAAACCACATGTTAAACCATTCCATGTATCCTGCATCCATCTATTTTTATGCTCTTTTCATCTAGTTTTTAGTTTTTATTCATGTTTTCCCTTAGATAGTTCATCTTCTTCTAAAGATGATAGAAAACGATAAACATTTCCTTGTGTCTTATGCATAAAATAACTTAAAAATTTCTTGGATGTAGGTTTCTAAGTTCGTCGGTAATTAAATTTGTATACCCATTTGATTACTCCAATCTTGTATTTTTGTTTCTGGATCTAGATCACAATCGATAGAAAGAATATCTATAGGTGTTGGAGTGGTGTTGAATAATTTTGGTATATATTGTGGCGGTACTTTTTCCCATTTATTTTGTTTATTTTTAACCATACCTTGTCTATATAAATAGTTTTCTTATATATATATATATATATATATATATATATATATATATATATATATATATATATATATATATATATATATATATATATATTGATTTTGATAATCATCTTCTACATATGATTTATTTCGTTTTATTCCAAAATTAGTATAAGGATTATTATATGGATTTTCTTCATCGGATGTAAAATCGTATATTACTTCAACATCATTTTCTATATTTTCATCTTTTACTTCTTCAGGTATTTCTAATGCTGCCATTAATTTAGTTAATGTTTCTACTTGTTCTTGAAGTGTTTCCATTATTTATTTTGTAAGTTAAATATCTAGTTAGTGCTTTCTTTTTCTTATAAGTTTTTTGACTTTAATTTGATCTGTATAATCTTTGTATGATATAAAATCGTTCATATGACTAAGTCTTTTTAAACAATTAATTTCAGAATCAATTTGTAATTTATAGAGAGAATAAAACTTTTCGTTTTCTTCTTTTATTTCTATCAAATCATACATATTAAAAACTATACTACGATGATCTAAATTTGTTATGGCCTGGTGGCTTTTATTTAAGAGATAATTAAGATAGTCTAAATTATTAAATTGTTTGGGTTGTCCATTCTCATAAACAAGCCAAAAATTGTTGTCCATTATATTTTTATAATTAATTTCTTAGTCATAACAATTACTTTCAAATAATTGATCTGATATATCATTATTTATATAATCTTCTTTTGTTAATATGACATTTTTATAACTATCTTTTTTATTAGTATTTTCTTTATTTCTTTTATACTTTTTAAACCATGTTTTTAATTTTTCTAGAATATTTTTGACTACCATGTTAAGGGTGGTTTAATTGAAAGAGGTTGTTTATTATTTTTTAACTTCTAATATTTTATAAATTTGTTCAAGCAAATTCTGTGTTAGATTAATTTTTTGTAATATCTATGGAATTTGTTTTACCAATAAGTGTTTATTTATTTCTATGAGATTATTTAATTTTTTATTTATTATATTCAGTTTTTCGTTGATCGTCATTTCGTCTTTCATTTGTAATTCTATATCATATAATTTACTACTAGATGATTCTGTCATATTCTTAAGCTTAATGACCTAATCATTTAATTCAAAAGGGAAAACACGGATAAAAAGTAAAAACTAGATGAAAATAGCATAAAAATAGATGGATGCAGGATACCTGGAATGGTTTAACATGTGGTTTCTGAAATTCTTTCATGCTGGTTATCGTATATATCGACCTCTAACTGTGTTACAGGGAGATGGATATCACGTTCGATTCTATTTTTAAATCTCTGTTTATGGATCTTTAATGCATAATAATATCGGTTGTTTTGAATCTGGGTTTTCGAATCGGTCATGATGTATGAGGATGCGTAAGAGATGTACCTGACTGATGTATACGACGATGCATTTCTTAGCTGCTTCGATAGGCTCTGCGGGCTCTGCTTTTTGTTTTAGACATTTATCTTTCATCCATTCTTTCAAAACGTTTATTCGAGCACCTAATGATTCTGCTATTTTACCTTCTTGTGAAAGCTTGTTAAAATATTTTAATACACTTTGACAGACAGTAGATGGTAGTTTTTGATAAAATGTGTCTAATGCTAATTTTTGACTTGGTAGATCTAAATAATAATATTGTTCGGAAAATTCACATATAAATGCATCTAAATAACACATATTACATATTCTTAAATTTGTTAAATGCCATAATGCTTTATTTCTAAAGGATTCTTTTGATTCATTGTCTTCTACCTTTTTTCCTACAAATTCTTGGAGAATTTTATCTAAGACTTTCCTAAAAGTTTCCATTGCATCGGTAGTTGCTATTCTATATAGTTCATCTTCTTCTAAAGATGATAGAAAACGATAAACATTTCCTTGTGTCTTATGCATAATATAACTTAAAAAATTTCTTGGATGTAGGTTTCTAAGTTCGTCGGTTAATTGAATTTGTATACCCATTTGATTACTCCAATCTTGTATTTTTGTTTCTGGATCTAGATCACAATTGATAGAAATAATATCTATAGGTGTTGGAGTGGTGTTGAATAATTTTGGTATATATTGTGGCAGTACTTTTTCCCATTTATTTTGTTTATTTTTAACCATACCTTGTCTATATAAATAGTTTTATTTTAAAGATGGTGGTCCATATATATATATATATATATATATATATATATTGATTTTGATAATCATCTTCTACATATGATTTATTTCGTTTTATTCCAAAATTAGTATAAGGATTATTATATGGATTTTCTTCATCGGATGTAAAATCATATACTACTTCGACGTCATTTTCTATATTTTCATCTTTTACTTCTTCAGGTATTTCTAATGCTGCCATTAATTTAGTTAATGTTTCTACTTGTTCTTGTAGTGTTTCCATTATTTATTTTGTACGTGATATCCATCTCCCTGTAACACTGTTAGAGGTCGATATCTACGATAACCAGCTAAAGTATTTACACGCAAGAATTTGAGAAACCACATGTTAAATCATTCCATGTATCCTGCATCCATCTATTTTTATGTTATTTTCATCTAGTTTTTACTTTTTATCCATGTTTTGTTTTATGAATTATTATCATCATAATTTTGTATTATCTTTTATTATTCAGTTTTGTAACCATGTTTTCCCTTTTGGTATCAGAGCTAAGCAACGATTTTATTTATGCTAAGTACCGATTTTATTTATGATAATTAACGATTTTATTAATGATAAGTAACGATTTTATGATAAGCCTAAGAGCTAAGCAACAATCTAAGTAATAAGACATATAACGATTTAATTAGAAAAATAAGAAAGCTAAGTTATGATTATGATTTTAATATATACTATAATTAGTAAAGATAAACAACGATCTAGTCTACAACGAGTAACAATTTAAATAATAAATACTAATTAAAATCATATTTTATAATGTCTACATCTAACGAAATTAATGAATCAATAATTATTAATAACGAAGAAAATGAATCAGAATATATATTTGATGCTCTTATTACTAAGAATAATATAAATAAAGATGCTATTAGAAAATCAAATTTTACATTATCAGAAAAACATAATTTTAAATACGATACACTTAAAAATCTATTTTCAAGAAAAAATATTATTTACTATGGCAAAATAGTAGGTGAAGAACCAATACCTATAGAGTCAACTCAAGGAAATATAATTATACCTATTATTAATAAACAACAGATCAAAAATAAAATACAACATATCAAAGAAATAGATCGATCAAAGATAGCTTATATTCATATATCTACAATTCAAGTAATTTTGAAAAGTACTTTTAGTGATTTAGATACACCAATAGAATTAGAAATTAGAGATGATCGTATAATTAATAGTCAAGAAAGTATTATAGCCAAAGGAAAAGGAAATTTAATTGAAGGAAAAATAAAATTTAATATAAATATACAATTAGGACTTAGTTTAAAAGATAGAAATCTAAGTAATAGTATTACAGTAAGATATAAATTATTAAGACAAAATTTTATATTAAAAGGAAATCATCCTTTTACTTTAACATATCAAATAAACTATGCACTAACAAATTCTCATCATAGTATTACATTTAAAACAGAAGATAGAATTCATATCGATAAATTATTTGAACCTTTATTATCACTCGAGTCACCAAAAAGAATAGATAATAAACCAGTTTATGAAACAGATTTTCGACAACAAATAATTACACCTTTAGTTAAAAGAGACCCAATTATAGAACCGCCAATTTCAACAATTATAGGAAGATCCTCTATTTCAGAAATACAACCTTCAACATCTACAGAAAATAGAAAAGATGAAAATATTGAAGAAATAAAAGAAATGATTAGGTCATTAAGCTTAAGAATATGACAGAAACATCTAGTAGTAAATTATATGATATAGAATTACAAATGAAAGACGAAATGACGATCAACGAAAAAATGAATATAATAAATAAAAAATTAAATAATCTCATAGAAATAAATAAACACTTATTGGTAAAACAAATATCAGAAATATTAGATAAAATTAATCTAACACAGAATTTGCTTGAACAAATTTATAAAATATTAGAAGTTAAAAATAATAAACAACCTCTTTCAATTAAACCACCCTTAACATGGTAGTCAAAAATATTCTAGAAAAATTAAAAACATGGTTTAAAAAGTATAAAAGAAATAAAGAAAATACTAATAAAAAAGATAGTTATAAAAATGTCATATTAACAAAAGAAGATTATATAAATAATGATATATCAGATCAATTATTTGAAAGTAATTGTTATGACTAAGAAATTAATTATAAAAATATAATGGACAACAATTTTTGGCTTGTTTATGAGAATGGACAACCAAAACAATTTAATAATTTAGACTATCTTAATTATCTCTTAAATAAAAGCCACCAGGCCATAACAAATTTAGATCATCGTAGTATAGTTTTTACTATGTATGATTTGATAGAAATAAAAGAAGAAAACGAAAAGTTTTATTCTCTCAATAAATTACAAATTGATTCTGAAATTAATTGTTTAAAAAGACTTAGTCATATGAACGATTTTATATCATACAAATATTATACAGATCAAATTAAAGTCAAAAAACTTATAAGAAAAAGAAAGCAATAACTAGATATTTAACTTACAAAATAAATAATGGAAACACTTCAAGAACAAGTAGAAACATTAACTAAATTAATGGCAGCATTTGAAATACCTGAAGAAGTAAAAGATGAAAATATAGAAAATGACGTCGAAGTAGTATACGATTTTACATCCGATGAAGAAAATCCATATAATAATCCTTATACTAATTTTGGAATAAAACGAAATAAATCATATGTAGAAGATGATTATCAAAATCAATATATATATATATGGACCACCATCTTTAGAAGAAAACTATTTATATAGACAAGGTATGGTTAAAAATAAACAAAATAAATGGGAAAAAGTACCGCCAAAATATATACCAAAATTATTCAACACCACTCCAACACCTATAGATATTCTTTCTATCGATTGTGATCTAGATCCAGAAACAAAAATACAAGATTGGAGTAATCAAATGGGTATACAAATTCAATTAACCGACGAACTTAGAAACCTACATCCAAGAAATTTTTTAAGTTATATTATGCATAAGACACAAGAAAATGTTTATCGTTTTCTATCATCTTTAGAAGAAGATGAACTATCTAGAATAGCAACTACCGATGCAATGGAAACTTTTAAGAAAGTCTTAGATAAAATTCTCCAAGAATTTGTAGGAAAAAAGGTAGAAGACAATGAATCAAAAGAAGCCTTTAGAAATAAAGCATTATGGCATTTAACAAATTTAAGAATATGTACTATGTGTTATTTAGATGCATTTATATGTGAATTTTCCGAACAATATTATTATTTAGATCTACCAAGACAAAAATTAGCATTAGACATGTTTTATCAAAAACTACCATCTACTGTCTGTCAAAGTGTATTAAAATATTTTAACAAGCTTTCACAAGAAGGTAAAATAGCAGAATCATTAGGAGCTCGAATAAACGTTTTGAAAGAATGGATGAAAGATAAATGTCTAAAACAAAAAACTAAAATTGACGCAAAGATTGATTTATGTTGTGAAAAACAATTTAATCAAATTGGTCAATATGGTTGTAAAAATAATAACAAGCGTAAAAGAAAAAAGAAAGTTTGGAAAAAACAAACATATAAACCAAAATATAAACAATACTATAAAAATGGAGAAAGAAAATATTTTAGAAATCGAAAACAATATAAGCAAAAATATAAATCAAATCCAAACTATTGTCCATCTAAGAAAAAAGATGATTGTAGATGTTGGCTATGTCAAGAACAATGACATAAAGCCTACGAATGCCCAACAAAAGGAAAGAAAGCAAAAGAAACAAATATATTAAAAATTGCTTATGACATAGGATATGAACCAATTGAAGATTCAGATATAGATTCAGATATTGATATCTATGCATATACTACCGATTCAAATACCGAATTCGATATTGAAAACGAATAAGTATTCAAAGCAAAAGTATACATTGATACGAAAGTATCATCAGAAGCATATATTGATACGAAAGTATCATCAGAAGTATACAGTGATATGAAAGTATCATCAAAAGCATACATTGATACGAAAATTTCATCAGAAGCATACAGTGATACGAAAGTATCAAAAAAAGTATACATTGATACGAAAGTATCATCAGAAGCATACAGTGATATGAAAATATCATCAAAAGTATTCAGTGATACGCAAGTATCATCGTATACATCAGTCAGGTACATAAAGAGCGAACACAACCACATAGCAGATACATTGACGAGAGAATGGAAGCCATCATGAAGCAAATCCAGCACCAGTTAAAACAGAAGCAGGAACAAAAAGCCGCCATGATAAAGCAACTAGAGACAATCAAGAAAGAAGAAGAACAACTCCAACAAACACTACAGATATTGTCAACACAGTTCACTCCAGTCAAAGAAGAAGCAGAAAAGTCAACAGGCAGTTCAACAATTCCACCTACACCAACAGTCCAGCAAATTTCATCAGACAGTTCCGATAAACGACAGGAGAAGCCATCATCATCCACTTGTAACTCTCAACAAAATATTCAAAACTCATCAACAATCAAGTGATGCAGAAACAAAGAAATGGTACGTTATTTTTAACGGACCACACAAAGGAATCTATAACGATTGGGGAATTGCAAATTCTCATATTGTTGGAAAGAACGTTACACACAAAAGTTACAAAACAAAAGTCGAAGCAGAAACAGCATTTAGAGAAGCATACAAAACGGTTACAACTGAAGCCATTGAAAAATCATCAAAGACAACCATTCTTGGAACCCTTCCAAAAACAGAACCACAACCAAAATCTTTAAACCAATTAAACGCAGCCAAATCAGCCTTACAAGCTATACCATTTACCAAAGAAAAAGAATTAATGAAAAAATCAACCACGGAAAAATTTGCAAAGTTATGGGATAGCCTAGTTTTATACACAGAGGTCCATTCACTAATGGGCTTTTACCCAGTCATACGAAAACCAGGCCTAAAAGCAATTTTCTTAGCCAACCTTACCGATCCAATGACTCTTTGGGAATATTTAACTCATGGATTCATTGATACAATTTACCTAAATACAAACAACCTACAGTGCATCAGTGAATTTCAACTAATTTTCAATCAGTCATCCGTCATTATAAAACACGTTTTGCAAAGGAACATGATTTATTCATTAAATTACATTCCAGTTATCCATTTTTCGATGAAGACTCTCAACTACTAGTTCCAAGCATTACATTTGCATACATGGGAATCAGTAATGGAACTAAGCCAACTAAAGA
Source organism: Cichorium intybus (assembly GCA_023525715.1). Taxonomy (NCBI): domain Eukaryota; kingdom Viridiplantae; phylum Streptophyta; class Magnoliopsida; order Asterales; family Asteraceae; genus Cichorium; species Cichorium intybus. The sequence goes on from CM042017.1 coordinate 51,785,869, forward strand.
CGAACTTCCACATGAAACACCAACACAAGATCATCTAATATTTGCACTAGCAGGAGTCTATTTAGCCTCTTCAAGAATAGGCAACGGAAAAGAACAAAGATCACAAGTCAGAATAAATTATTGCAGCAAAACATTTTTACTATATACACCAACTGACACAGAAATATCAACTGAAGGAATGCAAGTTGTAGAACGATTTGAAGAACCATTTGAAAAATTCTCGCATCATCTTGCCGTTCTACCTGCAGAAGTTAAAAAACAATTATGCAAGCATATTATGCATTTTCCACGTCACCAATGCAATTATTGTCAAGAAAACAAGGAGGAGACACCATTCATGGAAATAATGGAAGAATAGTACATAACAGTACTAAGCACTCATCAAAAGCATTCAATTATTATGCACGACGATTATTTCGCGGTGGTGAGGATTTGGATTTGACACAAAGAATATTTGTGGCCCCTTCCCCTCATCATATCTTGTAATAATGTAGACTTTTAGTTTTTGTCGTTTGTTTTCAATTATGTAAATTAGGTGCTAGTCACCATCCTATAGTTTGTCTTTATTTGTAAGTGCTAGACACAATAATGTAGTGTCAATAGTAGCACGTATGCAGTAGCAGCCCTCATGTACTATAAATAAGGCATTTGCCTAGTGTAATAAATCAGAGCTTATTTGTGTTAAGTTTTGAGTGCTCTCAAAATTTCCTCTGTTGAAGATTTATACTTCTGAATAGCAGAGCGGATATCATCGGATATCTACGAATTATCCACGAAGCATCTAAGAAACGCATCGTCGCAGACACATCAGTCAGGTACATCTCTCACACATCCTCACACATACATCATGCCCGATTCAAAAATCCAGATTCAAAACAACCGATATTATTATGCATTAAAGATCCATAAACAAAGATTTAAAAAACAGGATCGAACGTGATATCCATCTCCCTGTAACACAGTTAGAGGTCGATATCTACGATAACCAGCTAAAGTATTTACACGCAAGAATTTCAGAAACCACATGTTAAATTATTCCATGTATCCTGCATCCATCTATTTTTATGCTATTTTCATCTAGTTTTTACTTTTTATCCATGTTTCCCCTTTTGGTATCAGAGCGTCATAGTACGTACTGCTGTTTTATGAATTATTATCATCATAATTTTGTATTATCTTTTATTATTCAGTTTTGTAACCATGTTTTCATCATAATTTTTTATTATCTTTTATTATTCAGTTTTGTAACCATGTTTTCCCTTTTGGTCAAAAGGGAAAACACGAATAAAAAGTAAAAACTAAATGAAAATAGCATAAAAATAGATGGATGCAGGATACATGGAATGGTTTAACATGTGGTTTCTGAAATTCTTTCATGCTGGTTATCCTAGATATCGACCTCTAACTGTGTTACAGGGAGATGGATATCACGTTCGATTCTATTTTTAAATCTTTGTTTATGGATCTTTAATGCATAATAATATCGGTTGTTTTGAATATGGGTTTTCGAATCAGTCATGATGTATGAGGATGCGTAAGAGATGTACCCGACTGATGTATACGACGATGCGTTTCTTAGCTGCTTCGATAGGCTCTGCTATTCAGAAGCGCGGGGCTTCAACAGAGGGCTCTGCTATTCAGAAGCATAAAACTTCAACTGAGAGCACTCAAAACTTAACACAAACAAGCTCTGCTCTATTACACTAGGCAAATGCCTTATTTATAGTACATGAGGGACTCTTCTAGAGTCTACAGCATACGTGCTATTATTGACACTACATTATTGTGTCTAGCACTTACAAATAAAGACAAACTATAGGATGGTGACTAGCACCTAATTTACATAATTGAAAACAAACGACAAAAACTAAAAGTCTACATTATTACAAGATATGATGAGGGGAAGGGGCCACAAATATTCTTTGTGTCAAATCCAAGTTTTCTTCTTTTATTTCTATCAAATCATACATAGTAAAAACTATACTACGATGATCTAAATTTGTTATGGCCTGGTGGCTTTTATTTAAGAGATAATTAAGATAGTCTAGTTTTATTCTCTCTATAAATTACAAATTGATTCTGAAATTAATTGTTTAAAAAGACTTAGTCATATGAACGATTTTATATAATACAAAGATTATATATGTCAAATTAAAGTCAAAAAACTTATAAGAAAAAGAAAGCAATAACTAGATATTTAACTTACAAAATAAATAATAGAAACACTTCAAGAACAAGTAGAAACATTAACTAAATTAAAGAACAAGTAGAAACATTAACTAAATTAATGGCAGCATTAGAAATACCTGAAGAAGTAAAAGATGAAAATATAGAAAATGACGTCGAAGTAGTATACGATTCTACATATGATTTATTTCGTTTTATTCCAAAATTAGTATAAGGATTATTATATGGATTTTCTTCATCCTTTAATTCATAATAATATCGGTTGTTTTGAATCTGGATTTTTGAATCGGTCATGATGAATGAGGATGCGTAAGAGATGTACCTGACTCATGTATACGACGATGCATTTCTTAGCTGCTTCGATAGGCTCTGCTATTCAGAAGCACGGGGCTTCAACAGAGGGCTCTGCTATTCAGAAGCATAAAACTTCAACAGAGGAAATTTTGAGACGGCTTCAGTTGTAACCGTTTTGTATGCTTCTCTAAATGTTGTCTCTGCTTCACTTGATTATTGATGTGTTTTGAATATTTCTTGAGAGTTACAAGTGGATGATGATGGCTTCTCCTTTTGTTTATCGGAACTCTCTGATGAAATTTGCTGGACTGTTGGTGTAGGTGGAATTGTTGAACTGCCTGTTGACTTTTCTGCTTCTTCTTTGGCTGGAGTGAACTGTGTTGACAATATCTGTAGTGTTTGCTGGAGCTGTTCTTCTTCTTTCTTGATTGTCTCCAGTTGCTTTATCATGGCTGCTTTTTGTTCCTGCTTCTGTTTTAACTGGTGCTGGATTTGCTTCATGATGGCTTCCATTCTCTCGTCAATGTATCTGCTATGTGATTGTGTTCGCTCTTTATGTACCTGAGATATGGATGGAATTGGTGTAATTGTAGCCGCCAACGGATTAACCTTCCTCGACAATAATCTTCTTGTAGTTTATATCGCCAGAATCCTAACAGATATTTTGAATCTGTTCGGAGTTCAAATCTTGTTTGTAATAAGTCGATCTTCCATTTCTTCAAGGTTCTTAGACATGCTAGTGTTTCTCGTTCATGTGTGCTATAGTTTTGTTCAGTTTGGGAAAATGTTCCCGATACATATTTGCATAATTTTTTCTCATATTTATCAGTTTTTAATACTTCTGATGATACTTGCGTATCACTGTTCTTTTCCGTTGCCTATTCTTGAAGAGGCTAAATAGACTCCTGTTGCTTTATCATGGCTTCTTTTTGTTCCTACTTCTGTTTTAACTGGTGCTGGATTTGCTTCATGATGGCTTCCATTCTCTCGTCAATGTATCTGCTATGTGGTTGTGTTCACTCTTTATGTACCTGTAATGTGTATAAGATGATACTTGCGTATCACTGAATACTTTTGATGATATTTTCATATCACTGTATGCTTCTGATGATACTTTCGTATCAATGTATACTTTTGATGATACTTTCGTATCACTGTATGCTTATGATGATACTTTTGTATCAATGTATGCTTTTGATGATACTTTCGTATCACTACTTCTGATGATACTTTCGTATCAATATATGCTTCTGATGATACTTTCGTATCAATGTATACTTTTGCTTTGAATACTTATTCGTTTTCAATATCGGATTCGGTATTTGAATCGGTAGTATATGCATAGATATCAATATCTGAATCTATATCTGAATCTTCAATTGGTTCATATCCTATGTCATAAGCAATTTTTAATATATTTGTTTCTTTTGCTTTCTTTCCTTTTGTTGGGCATTCGTAGGCTTTATGTCCTTGTTCTTGACATAGCCAACATCTGCAATCTTTTTTCTTAGATGGACAATAGTTTGGATTTGATTTATATTTTTGCTTATATTGTTTTCGATTTCTAAAATATTTTCTTTCTCCATTTTTATAGTATTGTTTATATTTTGGTTTATATGTTTGTTTTTTCCAAACTTTCTTTTTTCTTTTACGCTTGTTATTATTTTTACAACCATATTGACCAATTTGATTAAATTGTTTTTCACAACATAAATCAATCTGTGCGTCAATTTTACTTTTTTGTTTTAGACATTTATCTTTCATCCATTCTTTCAAAACATTTATTCGAGCACCTAATGATTCTGCTATTTTACCTTCTTGTGAAAGCTTGTTAAAATATTTTAATACACTTTGACAGACAGTAGATGGTAGTTTTTGATAAAACATGTCTAATGCTAATTTTTGTCTTGAAAGAAAGTATCCGAAAAAACACCATGGTCATGGACCAACGAAGATACTATTTTAGTCAAAAATATAAAAAAAAATTCATGTTTTACCAACATTATACAATTCGCAACCGGACGATTTTTTAATAGTCGAAACGGATGCATCAAAAGATACATGGGCAGGATGCCTAAAAGCTATTATACATGGAAAAGTATTATTGGGTTTAGATACTGAGGGAAACCTTTTATCTAACTCATCAGAAGCATACAGTGATACGAAAGTATCATCAAAAGTATACATTGATACGAAAGTATCATCAGGAGCATACAGTGATATGAAAATATCATCAAAAGTATTCAGTGATACGCAAGTATCATCTTATACACATTACAGGTACATAAAGAGCGAACACAACCACATAGCAGATACATTGACGAGAGAATGGAAGCTATCATGAAGCAAATCCAGCACCAGTTAAAACATAAGCAGGAACAAAAAGCAGCCATGATAAAGCAACTGGAGACAATCAAGAAAGAAGAAGAACAGCTCCAGCAAACACTACAGATATTGTCAACACAGTTCACTCCAGCCAAAGAAGAAGCAGAAAAGTCAATAGGCAGTTCAACAATTCCACCTACACCAACAGTCCAGCAAATTTCATCAGACAGTTCCGATAAAAGACAGGAGAAGTCATCATCATCCACTTGTAACTCTCAAGAAATATTCTGTTGAAAAATGTTTTTGTATGTGACCATCATTGAAATAAGACGAACTGTTTTTATATTATCTAACAAATATTATCAGTTTATTTCAGGTTGCGTGGATTCGATATTAAAAACGAGAAAAATAAGAAAAAGAGTTTTAAAGCCAAAACAAAGAAAAATATAAAATAAAATTAAATTAAATCTATTTAAAATGAATTTTTGGAAATATATTTTCTAAATAATTTATTTTATTAGACTTAATTAATTTAATAAATTAAAAATGATTTTTCCTAATTTATTTGAATTTATTTCGGATTTTAAAATCATTTTTTAAATTAAAAACCAAGAAAACAGCAACAGCCCAAGAAGCCGGCCCAAGCTCCAAGCCCAGCCCAAAATCCCGAGCCCAAGCTCCTGATCCACATCCGCCGATCCAAATCCGGAAACCCGAACCGACCCGCCCCTGCTCCATTTCTACTCACGAAAGCTCCGCGTGTTGACCCGCCTAGCCGAGCCGGTCCGAACCGCCTCCAAGATCCGGTGCACTCACAAACTCTCGCGGACCTTACCCGCCCCATTCCATGATCTGACCCGTCCGACTTCGATCCACTTACACTCACATAAGATCCGCGCTATAACCCGGTTCCCGACCCATTTCCGACCCGACCCAAAGTCCGCGTGTTCTGATGGAAATATTTACAGTTTTGGTCCCTAAACTTCCGAAAACCTATTAAAACTTACCCAAAACCTCTAAAATCCATATATAAACCATTTTACACCATTTTTTTTACAAACACACATTTAAACCACCAAAAATTCACCAAATCCTCTCCAACTTCCACCATCTTATTTCCAACTTCCAAACACTCTCCAAAACACCAAAAACACCAAGAACACACACCAAAAACACCAAGAACACCAAGAAAAACACCAAGAACACCAAAAAAAACACCAAGAACACCAAGATCATCACCAAGATTACCAAGATCACCAGACAAGTCAAGATTACCAAGATCATCAAACAAGAACAAATAGAGACACAGTCTATTAGAAATCCAGTCCAACCCTAAGCCAGTTCAGTCAATTTATTTGACGAACCTACTTGATAGACCAGTCGTTCCACAGTCCTGTTGTAAACCAGTTCAGTCAATCTATTGACGAACCTACTTGATATATATATATATATATATATATATATATATATATATATATATATATATATATATATATATATATATATATATATATATATATATATTTATATAATTATAGTCATTTACATTATTTATCGTTTTATGTCTTTTAATTATAGTCATTTATATTATTTATCGCTTTAAGTCATTTAATTACTGCAATTTATATTATTTATATATCTTTCACACAGTAAACGGTGCAAACCTTTATTTGTGGCGATTAGATTATATATTTTTATTCTGCAACTCTTATTATTTATTCCGCATTTATATTTAATATATATATATATATATATATATATATATATATATATATATATATATATATATATATATATATATATATATTTGTCACACAATAAACGGTGCAAACCTTTATTTGTGGTGATCATATTTTATATTTTCAACAATTGGTATCAGAGCTCGTGTGATTTACTTTGAAATTTTCATCAAATACTTTTGGTTAGCGTTTATATAAACCTTCCATAAGCGTTTATTTGAATATTTCATTTTAATATCACTTGTTAAAAAATCCTTCTTTTTAAATTAAAATTAAAAATCTTAAAAACATGTCTTCTGTTAATTACTCCAACATGAATTCAGTTTCTATTGCTAACAGTTTAGGATCTGGTTCACGGGCACCCATACTTATTCCCGAAGAGTATAATTCGTGGGTTGGCCGTATGAATCTTCATCTTAACTCCATAAGTGAAAATGTTTGGAAATGTGTAGAAGGAACATATATTGCTTCAGAGGATTTGTCTACCCTTGCTACAACTCAAGTAACTCGTGTTGAAACCGAGAAAAGGTTGAATCTCCAAGCCAAAAAGGAGCTTGTGTCCGGAATTCCCCACAGTATTTTAAGTCAAATGGATGACATAATACTGTTGACTGCGAATCAAATTTGGGAAAACTTAAAAAACCGTTTTTGTGGAAATCAAAGAATTATTGGAAATAAAAGAACATCCGTTTTAAATGAATTCGATAATTTTAAGATGCTTTCATCAGAAACCATCCATGATGCACATGATAGGTTCAATTTTATCATGGTAAAATTGAATAACTTGGGCATCAAAAAGACACAGCACGAGATCAATCTCAAATTTCTAAACAATCTTTACGAAAGCTGGAAGATGGTTAAACTCATCATTCAGCGAAATCCTGCCATTCATACGGAAACTCTATACAATTTGTACGGAGAACTTCAATCGTATGAATCCTCGATTGACCCACCAACCTCTACAGCTTTTGGAGGACCACTTGCTCTCGTTTCCACATCAAACCAAAACCAAACAATTTTTCATGAACAAAACCCCAATCATTTTAATCAAACATCTTTTCAAAATCAATCATTTTTGAACAATTCTTTTGATCAAACTGATTTAAATGATGAAGCAGACTACCAACAATTGTGTGCTTTGGTTGCAAATACAAATCTACAAAGATTTATTCCAAATTACGGTCAATTGAAATTTAAACCAAATTTTCAAAACCGACCACAATTTGGACAAAATAATTCTGGATTTCAACCAAGACCACAATTTGGTCAAAACAACCAAGAAAACCAAAGAGCTTTGATGGCAATCCACGAACCAAATGTGGAATACTGGCCAACCTCTGAAGACGAAGCCGACAATGAACCGACACAATCCAACTTCTGCTTCGTAGTTGGTACAACTTCAAGAGCTCCAAATGTCATAGAACAGGTATGGTCTATGATCTCTGAACTCGGTTTTTCTAAATTACCTTTTGAGTCCCATATATCCAAAATTGAGAAAAGTTTAGAAGCTGATCTCAAGAAATACCATGACACAGTGGTTAATTCTGAAATCTTCAAATGTGAGTTACAAACCCTACAACTCAAATTTGCAGAATTAACCAGAACAAGGACCAAATTGGAAAGAGACGTTGAAAGAAAATCAGAAGATTACAATCACGTCTTTGAACAATTAAATCAATGTCTAATTCAGAAAAAGGAATTGGAATTAAAAAATCAATCAGTCATTTCTTCTGAAACAAAAGATGTTTTAGAAATGGAAATCATTCAGTTGACACAAAACTTTCAAGAGTCAACTGAAAAACACAAAATCTTAAATGAAAAACTGACTGATTCTTTAAACCAAATCACTTTTCTTGAATCTGAAAACAAAAGATTGATACAGAATGTGGAATCTATCAAAATTGCCAGAAAACTCAGTGATGATATATTCACCAAGGCAAACACCTTGGGTACTGGGAAATTTGATACGAGTTACAGACCAGGAATTGGTAGAGAAACCTTTGAAAAAGAACTAGAAAATCAAGAAAACATGATAATTTGTGAAAACTCTGAATCAACTCTACCAGATCTTTTCACATCTGTTAATGAGGAAGATTCAGATGACGAAACAGTTATCAACTGTAGCCCAGATGATACTGATTTCAATGTTTCCAAATCAAACTCTGCTAGTTCTTCAAATCAACAAATCAAAAATACCAATGAAGCAATCAAAACCCCACTTAACAAACCAAAAGTTTTTGAAAACAAACAAAAGAAACCTGTTCAACCTAACGTCATACCTCAAAAACAAGTTTCCAAACCAAAACATTTTCAAAAACATTATGAAAACCGCTTTCTTGATATCACCTTTAACCGTTCAAATAACTTTCAAAAACATTCAAATCAGAAAGTTCTAAACAATCATAATCAAAAAGCTTTTCAATACCGCCCGTCTCATCCTACACATGAAAAACACTTTTCAAACACATCTTCACATCTAGGATATTCATCACCAAATCACAAATTTTATCAACCCACTGGTTTTCAAAAACAAATATCATTTTGGGAAAACTTGATAAATCAAATAAAACCTCAACCATTCTATCCCAATAAACCAAAGTCATTGAACAACAAACCCAAAATAGCAAAAGCTAACAAACCAGGACCCATTCAGATCTGGGTACCTAAAATTTCTGTCTAATTGCATGGATCTAATGTTGGAGAACCCAAGGATGATACATGGTACATTGATAGTGGCTGCTCCACACAAATGACAGGAAACAGAAACTACCTTCGTGACTTCAGACCCACCCAAACCAATCAAGACGTTACCTTTGGCAACAACATGACGGCAAAAATCAAAGGTTATGGAAACATAACTAATGGTAACTTCACCATAAAGAAAGTTGCTTATGTTGATGACCTGAAACACAACCTCATCAGTGTTGCTCAACTCTGCGATAACGATCTTGAAGTCCTATTTACCAAACAAAGAAGCTTGATCATGGACGTCAACAACAAAGAAATCATTGTTGATTCACACCGTGCCGGAAATATGTATCCACTAGAAATGGATCTTATTTATGGTAAACCCGATATTTGTCTGCTATCCAAAGCCCCAGCAGATATTAGTTGGTTATGGCACCGCCGCCTTTCCCATCTAAATTTCGGGTACATCAACAAATTGATCGGCGATGATCTAGTTCGAGGACTGCCACTTCTGAAGCTCGACAATGAAACTCTTTGTGCCGCTTGTGAAAAGGGAAAACTTTCAAAATCCTCTCACAAAAGCATTACAAAATCTAGTGTATCCGAACCACTAGAATTGCTGCACATACACCTCTGTGGCCCCGCCAAAATCCAAACAATACAAGGGAAGAAGTATGTCCTTGTCATAGTTGATGGCTTCACTCGATTTACATGGGTCTTTTTCTTAAGACTGAAATCAGAAGCACCAGAAGAGATGATCAACTTTATAAAACAGATCGAACTAAAGCTCAAACGACCAGTTCGAAGAATCCGAACTGACAATGGTTTAGAGTTTAAAAACATAACTCTAGACTCATTTCTCAAAAACAAAGGCATCGAACACAACTTCTCAGCCCCTTACACTCCTCAACAAAACGGCGTTGTTGAAAGAAGGAACCGAACTCTGTGCGAAGCTGCAAGATCAATGCTCATCTTTGCTGATCTGCCACAATACTTCTGGGCAGAAGCAATTGCCACAGCTTGCTACACACAAAATCGCTCCTTAATTCACAAAAATCTTCATAAAACACCATATGAAGTCATTAACAACCGAAAACCAAATACCAAATTTTTTCATATTTTTGGTTGTCGATGCTTCATAAAGAATAATAAAGACCGCCTTTCAAAATTTGAATCAAGGTCGGACGAAGGAATTTTCCTTGGTTACTCATTTTCTTCAGCTGCTTATCGAGTACTGAACAAACGTACAAGAGTAATTGAAGAAAGTACCGATGTCCACTTAGATGAATTTTATGTCAGAAAATTGGATCGTGAACATTTTGGTTCACAAATGATAGATAATATTTTTCAAAATCCAATTCCACAAACACCATCTCCTGACATAGACATTGAAGTTGATATTGATTTACTTTTTGAACAACCTAAAACTGCTTATAATTCTGAAATTCTAACTACTCAAATTGATCCTACAGGAACACCCACTGAAGGAACTCCACAAAGAAACAGAAATGTTGCAGATCAAGTTGAGGGGGAACCACAAACACATACTTCCTCATTAGAACAAACACCAAATCTTCCTTTAACCACTCCAAATTTAACCACCCCAGATTTTACCACTCCATCCCCAAATATCCAAAACAATCCCGATGCAACATTTATGGGGGAACCTTCAAACCTCTTCCAAGAAGAAACTACTGGAGAAGAACAATGGGATACTGAAAATCCTATTATTACAACGGAAGAAAATCGTTTAATAAAATGGACCAGAAACCATCCCACTGACCTAATCATCGGAGATCCCAATTCAGGCATCCAAACTAGAGCCGCAACTGCAAATGAATGTTTATTTGGAGCCTTCCTATCCATGACTGAACCCAAAACCATACATACTGCTCTCAAAGACCCAGACTGGGTAAAAGCTATGCAAGAAGAGCTAGTTGAATTCGAAAGAAATGACGTATGGAATCTTGTTCCTACACCACCCGATGTTACTATCATAGGTTCAAGATGGGTATTCAGAAACAAGACTGACGATCAAGGAGTCGTGTGTCGAAACAAGGCACGTCTCGTAGTCAAAGGCTATTCACAACAAGAAGGAATAGACTATGATGAAACATATGCTCCAGTCGCCAGAATAAAAGCTATCCGCATCTTTCTCGCATATGCTGCACATAAGAATTTTAAAGTTTTTCAAATGGACGTTAAATGTGCATTCCTACATGGAGAGTTAGATCGAGATGTTTATATCCAACAACCACCAGGCTTTGAAGATCCCAACTTTCCTCATCACAGCTTCAAATTGCAGAAAGCTGTCTATGGCTTAAAACAAGCACCCCGTGCCTGGTATGCCACGTTGTCAACATTTCTCGAAGAATCAGGTTTTAAAAGAGGTTCAATCGATCAAACCCTTTTTCGTAAAATCTTTAATAAACATCTGTTAATCGTACAAATATATGTTGATGACATTATTTTCGGTTCTACTGATGAATCTTTGAGTGTTAAGTTTGCAGATCTAATGAAAAGCAAATTTGAAATGAGCATGATTGGGGAGATGACTACTTTTCTCGGACTTCAAATCAAACAGTCCAATGATGGCATATTCATCAACCAAGAGAATTATGTCAAAAACCTTCTCACTCGCTTTTCAATGGACAAATCCAATACTGCCAAAACCCCAATGGCCTTTGGATACAAAATCGATGCAGACTTAGATGGCAAACCCGTTGATCAAAAAAGATATCGTGGAATGATCGGATCACTCTTATACCTCACTGCCAGCAGACCTGACATTATGTTTTCTACTTGTGTCTGTGCCAGATACCAAGCAAATCCTATGGAATCTCATGTCATTGCTGTGAAACGCATCTTCAAATACCTAAAAGGCACTCCCAAACTTGGCCTTTGGTATCCAGCTAAATCCGATTTTCAGCTGAACGCTTTCACCGACTCAGACTATGGAGGATGCAAGCTAGATAGGAAAAGTACATCTGGTAGCTGTCAATTCCTAGGAGGTCGACTAGTGAGTTGGTCTTCAAAGAAACAGAGTTGTGTATCCACATCAACAGCAGAAGTTGAATACGTCGCTGCCGCCAGCTGTTGTTCACAAGTCATATGGATGCAAACTCAACTGCGTGACTATGGCTTCAGAGTTTCACAAATTCCCATATTTTGTGACTCAACCAGTGCAATAGCTATTTCTCACAATCCCGTTCACCATTCCATGACAAAGCACATCGATATTCGATATCACTTCATTAAAGACAACATTCAAAAGGGTCATATCGAATTACACTCCAGAAACACCGAAGATCAAATTGCCGATGTCTTCACTAAGGCTCTCGATGAAACAAAGTTTCTATACTTCCTAGGCCGTCTAGGAATGTTAAATCCAGATATCATCCATCCTTAAACTTTTACTTTTTGTTTGTACAAACGTGTGTTTACTTTATTTCAAAAATAAAAACAAATAAAAAAAATTAAAAAAAAAACTTCAAAAGACAAAAAGATTTTAAATTTTTATAATTTTCAAATCTTTCCTATATAACCAAAATTTCCAAAAACATTCAAATAACCAAAATTTCCAAAAACATTCAGAAAAACAAATTTTCAAAAAAAAAAAAAACAATAAAAGACTTGTCATAATAAGCTTTTATAGAACCTTGTGATTAATCGTCTCTTGACTTAATTTTTCAGATGCTTATGCTCGATGAAGATTTTAAGTCATATTGATTCTCAATTGGAGTGAAGGTTCAAATCTCCTACTTTTCATAATGTATATAACTTTATTTCTTTTGATTTTATTTCATTATTGACGATTTTAAACAATCAAGGGACATAAGGTTAGGAGGTTCAGATGAAAACAAAAACCCATGTGAGAATTTGTGCCTCGTCGATCTAAATCATTGTGGAATTCAATTCTTGTGAGCTTAGGTGTGTCACTATTGCTAATAAGGTATACCCGATTATACCTTGTCACGGTCTCATTTTTTCTTAGATATCAAAATGACCAGGGACGATACTTTCATTTCTTACATACTAGACAAATTGTCTTTTATGCCACCTATCCCTACCTAGATAAAAGCCAACCAAAAATGAAGACAGCCGCAAAAATAGAAACACTTCAAACAGCGACATATCCTTACAAGAAAATCAAAGGCGAAACAAAGATCTATCAACATCCAATCCTCAAAGACGAGTCAACAAGAAAGTCAAATCGCTCACCGAAGAAATACCAAACAAAACAAAACTTTCAACCAAATGGTTATTTCAACAAAAAAAAACAAAAACAAAAAAATTGTTCTCAATTGTAGCAACTTCTCAATGATAAAACAAAATATCTTTTTACAATAAATCGATATTGATCAACAAACAGGATACCATCAAAGAAGAAGCTGCAACAACAATGGATTTCCCGGGATACTGTAGCCTTCATCACTGAAGATTTCTTAGTTGCAAACTGCACTTTGAAAATTGCTAAACCCCTCTACATGTATTTCCCGACGGAGAGAGAGTGAACGTTAATGGCATGAATGAAGAAACCCGTTGAGTAATGCCGAAACCAATCTTATGTGATTGATTATCTAATAATGAGACTAAGTGACTTTACAGGAAAAGCATAGATGGACACCTCCAATATGAGTGTGAGTCGTCAGAGAGAGATATCACTCATTTTTAGTGATCATTAACTTGTTCTGCTGCCAGAACAACCAAACACCCAAGTGAAATGTGAGCTATATCTATGAGCGTTCATCTGAATCGACCTGTTAGACCACTTGTCGTCATCAATAATGCTATAAAATCTTAAGAAATTTATTTAGATACATATATGGCTACCCTTTGATACCCGAACCCGAGACTATAATTCGGAAACAAACATTCTTCAAAATCTTTTTCAAAACATAAGATATGTAAAACCAAGTCGCAAACTTTCAAAATGATTACAATGGTTTTATATATATCTTATCATTGACAAAACTTTTATCTCAAATCTTAAATGTTAAAACTGTTAATGTGATTATTTCTGTCCTTATTTCATCAATGATCACATAGGGGGAAATTGTTGAAAAATGTTTTTGTATGTGACCATCATTGAAATAAGACGAACTGTTTTTATATTATCTAACAAATATTATCAGTTTATTTCAGGTTGCGTGGATTCGATATTAAAAACGAGAAAAATAAGAAAAAGAGTTTTAAAGCCAAAACAAAGAAAAATATAAAATTAAATTAAATTAAATCTATTTAAAATGAATTTTTGGAAATATATTTTCTAAATAATTTATTTTATTAGACTTAATTAATTTAATAAATTAAAAATGATTTTTCCTAATTTATTTGAATTTATTTCGGATTTTAAAATCATTTTTTAAATTAAAAACCAAGAAAACAGCAACAGCCCAAGAAGCCGGCCCAAGCTCCAAGCCCAGCCCAAAATCCCGAGCCCAAGCTCCTGATCCACATCCGCCGATCCAAATCCGGAAACCCGAACCGACCCGCCCCTGCTCCATTTCTACTCACGAAAGCTCCGCGTGTTGACCCGCCTAGCCGACCCGGTCCGAACCGCCTCCAAGATCCGGTGCACTCAAAAACTCTCGCGGACCTTACCCGCCCCATTCCATGATCCGACCCGTCCGACTTCGATCCACTTACACTCACATAAGATCTGCGCTATAACTCGGTTCCCGACCCATTTCCGACCCGACCCAAAGTCCGCGTGTTCTGATGGAAATATTTACAGTTTTGGTCCCTAAACTTCCGAAAACCTATTAAAACTCACCCAAAACCTCTAAAATCAATATATAAACCATTTTACACCATTTTTTTTACAAACACACATTTAAACCACCAAAAATTCACCAAATCCTCTCCAACTTCCACCATCTTATTTCCAACTTCCAAACACTCTCCAAAACACCAAAAACACCAAGAACACACACCAAAAACACCAAGAACACCAAGAAAAACACCAAGAACACCAAAAAAACACCAAGAACACCAAGATTACCAAGATCACCAGACAAGTCAAGATTACCAAGATCATCAAACAAGAACAAATAGAGACACAGTCTATTAGAAATCCAGTCCAACCCTAAGCCAGTTCAGTCAATTTATTTGACGAACCTACTTGATAGACCAGTCGTTCCACAGTCCTGTTGTAAACCAGTTCAGTCAATCTATTGACGAACCTACTTGATATATATATATATATATATATATATATATATATATATATATATATATATATATATATATATATATATATATATATATATATATATATATATATTTATATAATTATAGTCATTTACATTATTTATCGTTTTATGTCTTTTAATTATAGTCATTTATATTATTTATCGCTTTAAGTCATTTAATTACTGCAATTTATATTAGTTATATATCTTTCACACAGTAAACGGTGCAAACCTTTGTTTGTGGCGATTAGATTATATATTTTTATTCTGCAACTCTTATTATTTATTCCGCATTTATATTTAATATATATATATATATATATATATATATATATATATATATATATATATATATATATATATATATATATATATATATATATATATATATATATATATATTTGTCACACAATAAACGGTGCAAACCTTTATTTGTGGTGATCATATTTTATATTTTCAACATATTCAAAACTCATCAACAATCAAGTGATGCAGAGACAAAGAAATGGTACGTTATTTTTAACGGACCACACAAAGGAATCTATAACGATTGGGGAATTGCAAATTCTCATATCGTTGGAAAGAACGTTACACACAAAAGTTACAAAACAAAAGTCGAAGCAGAAACAGCATTTAGAGAAGCATACAAAACGGTTACAACTGAAGCCGTTGAAAAATCATCAAAGACAACCATTCTTGGAACCCTTCCAAAAACAGAACCACAACCAAAGAAAAAGAATTAATGAAAAAACCAACCACAGAAAAATTCGCAAAGTTATGGGACAGCCTAGTTTCATACACAGAGGTCCATTCACTAATGGGCTTTTACCCAGTCATACGAAAACCAGGCCCAAAAGCAATTTTCTTAGCCAACCTTACCGATCCAATGACTCTTTAGGAATATTTCACCCATGGATTCATTGATACAATTTACCTAAATGGAAACAACCTACAGTGCATCAGTGAATTTCCAACTAATTTTCAATCAGTCATCCGTCATTACAAAACACGTTTTGCAAAGGAACGTGATTTATTCATTAAATTACATTCCAGTTATCCATTTTTCGATGAAGACTCTCAACTACTAGTTCCAAGCATTACATTTGCATACATGGGAATCTGTAATGGAACTAAGCCAACTAAAGACGAACTTCCACATGAAACACCAACACAAGATCATCTAATTTTTGCACTAGCAGGAGTCTATTTAGCCTCTTCAAGAATAGGCAACGGAAAAGAACAAAGATCACAAGTCAGAATAAATTATTGCAGCAAAACATTTTTACTATATACACCAACTGACACAGAAATATCAACTGAAGGAATGCAAGCTGTAGAACGATTTGAAGAACCATTTGAAAAATTCTCGCATCATCTTGCCATTCTACCTGTAGAAATTAAAAAACAATTATGCAAGCATATTATGCATTTTCCACATCACCAATGCAATTATTGTCAAGAAAACAAGGAGGAGACACCATTCATGGAAATAATGGAAGAATAGTACACAACATTACTAAGCACTCATCAAAAGCATTCAATTATTATGCACGACGATTATTTCGCGGTGGTGAGGATTTGGATTTGACACAAAGAATATTTGTGGCCCCTTCCCCTCATCATATCTTGTAATAATGTAGACTTTTAGTTTTTGTCGTTTGTTTTCAATTATGTAAATTAGGTGCTAGTCACCATCCTATAGTTTGTCTTTATTTGTAAGTGCTAGACACAATAATGTAGTGTCAATAATAGCACTTATGCTGTAGACTCTAGAAGAGTTCCTCATGTACTATAAATAAGGCATTTGCCTTGTGTAATAAAGCAGAGCTTGTTTGTGTTAAGTTTTGAGTACTCTCAAAATTTCCTATGTTGAAGTTTTATGCTTCTGAATAGTAGAGCCCTCTGTTGAAGCCCCGCGCTTCTGAATAGCAGAGCCTATCGAAGCAGCTAAAAAACGCATCGTCGTATACATCAGTCAGGTACATCTCTTACGCATCCTCATACATCATGACCGATTCGAAAACCCAGAAGCATCTAAGAAACGCATCGTCGCAGACACATCAGTCAGGTACATCTCTCACACATCCTCACACATACATCATGCCCGATTCAAAAATACAGATTCAAAACAACCGATATTATTATGCATTAAAGATCCATAAACAAAGATTTAAAAACAGGATCGAACGTGATATCCATCTCCCTGTAACACAGTTAGAGGTCGATATCTACGATAACCAGCATGAAAGAATTTCAGAAACCACATGTTAAACCATTCCATGTATCCTGCATCCATCTATTTTTATGCTATTTTCATCTAGTTTTTACTTTTTATCCGTGTTTCCTCTTTTGGTATCAGAGCTAAGCAACGATTTTATTTATGCTAAGCAACGATTTTATTTATGTTAAGCAACAATTTTATTCATGCTAAGCAACGATTTTATTTATGATAAGTAACGATTTTAATTATGTTAAGCCTAAGAGCTAAGCAACAATCTAAGTAATAAGACAAATAACGATTTAATTAGAAAAATAAGAAAGCTATGTTATGATTATGATTTTAATATATACTATAATTAGTAAAGATAAACAACGATCTAGTCTACAACGAGTAACAATTTAAATAATAAATACTAATTAAAATCATATTTTATAAAGTCTACATCTAACGAAACTAATGAACCCATAATTATTAATAACGAAGAAAATGAATCAGGATATATATTTGATGCTTTAGTTAGCAAAAATAATATAAATAAAGATGCTATTAGAAAATCAAATTTTACATTATCAGAAAAACATAATTTTAAGTATGATACACTTAAAAATCTATTTTCAAGAAAAAATATTATTTACTACGGTAAAATAGTAGGTGAAGAACCAATACCTATAGAGTCAACTCAAGGAAATATAATTATACCTATTATTAATAAACAACAGATCAAAAATAAAATACAACATATCAAATAAATGGATCGATCAAAGATAGCATATATTCATATATCTACAATTCAAGTAATTTTGAAAAGTACCTTTAGTGATTTAGATACACCAATAGAATTAGAAATTAGAGATGATCGTATAAGTAATAGTTAAGAAAGTATTATAGCCAAAGGAAAAGGAAATTTAATTGAAGGAAAAATAAAATTTACTATAAATATACAATTAGGACTTAGTTTAAAAGATAGAAATCTAAGTAATAGTATTACAGTAAGATATAAATTATTAAGACAAAATTCTATGTTAAAAGGAAATCATCCTTTTACTTTAACATATCAAATAAACTATGCACTAACAAATTCTCATCATAGTATTACATTTAAAACAGAAGATAGAATTCATATCGATAAATTATTTGAACCTTTACTATCACTCGAGTCACCAAAAAGAATAGATAATAAACCAGTTTATGAAACAGATTTTCGACAACAAATAATTACACCTTTAGTTAAAAGAGACCCAATTATAGAACCGCCAATTTAAAAAATTATAGGAAGATCCTCTATTTCAGAAATACAACCTTCAACATCTACAGAAAATAGAAAAGATGAAAATATTGAAGAAATAAAAGAAATGATTAGGCCATTAAGCTTAAGAATATGACAGAAACATCTAGTAGTAAATTATATGATATAGAATTACAAATGAAAGACGAAATGACGATCAACGAAAAAATGAATATAATAAATAAAAATTAAATAATCTCATAGAAATAAATAAACACTTATTGGTAAAACAAATTCCAGAGATATTACAAAATTTTAATCTAACACAAAATTCGCTTGAACAAATTTATAAAATATTAGAAGTTAAAAATAATAAACAACCTCTTTCAATTAGACCACCCTTAACATGGTAATCAAAAATATTTTACAAAAATTAAAAACATGGTTTAAAAAGTATAAAAGAAATAAAGAAAATACTAATAAAAAAGATAGTTATAAAAATGTCATATTAACAAAAGAAGATTATATAAATAATGATATATCAGATCAATTATTTGAAAGTAATTGTTATGACTAAGAAATTAATTATCAAAATATAATGGACAACAATTTTTGGCTTGTTTATGAGAATGGACAACCAAAACAATTTAATAATTTAGACTATCTTAATTATCTCTTAAATAAAAGCCACCAGGCCATAACAAATTTAGATCATCGTAGTATAGTTTTTACTATGCCCAACTAAAGGAAAGAAAGCAAAAGAAACAAATATATTAAAAATTGCTTATGACATAGGATATGAACCAATTGAAGATTCAGATATAGATTCAGATATTGATATCTATGCATATACTACCGATTCAAATACCGAATCCGATATTGAAAACGAATAAGTATTCAAAGCAAAAGTATACATGATACGAAAGTATCATCATAAGCATATATTGATACGAAAATAAAGACAAACTATAGGATGGTGACTAGCACCTAATTTACATAATTGAAAACAAACGACAAAAAGTAAAAGTCTACATTATTATAAGATATGATGAGGGGGATGGGCCACAAATATTATGATTTTAATTAGTATTTATTGTTTAAAATAATGAAACGAGAAGTTGGTTTTCAACTACAAGTATTATTAACATTAACAAAAGATATTGCTGAAAAACAATTAGAAGAAGTATGTAGTGAAAATCCATTAGATCAATTGAAAAACACAAATAATCAAGAGATTAAAATATTACTAAAAGATCCTAAAGCAGAAATCAATGTACCTAATAAAATACCATATAGCATAAAAGATGTAAATGAGTTTAAAACCGAGTGTAGTCAGCTTTTAGAAAAAGGAATTATAAGAAATAGTACGAGTCCACACTCCGCACCCGCCTTTTATGTAGAAAATCATAATGAAATAAAACGAGGAAAACGAAGAATGGTTATTAAGTATAAAAAAATGAATGATGCAACTATTGGAGATTCATATAAATTACCCCGAAAAGAATATATTTTACAAAAATTAAAAGGAAATACACATTTTAGCATATTTGATGCAAAATCAGGATATTGGCAATTACGACTACACGAAGACACGAAACCACTAACAGCTTTTTCATGTCCACCTCAGAGACACTACGAATGGAACGTTCTACCATTTGGTTTAAAACAAGCACCCGCAATATATCAAAGATTTATGGATTCAATCTTAAATGGTTTGGATCAAATATGTCTTGCATATATTGATGATATTATTGTTTTTACAAATGGAAATGAACAATTACACCTTAAAGCAGTTATTAAAGTTTTACAAAGAACTAAAGAAAAAGGTTTAGTTTTATCAAAAAAGAAATCTAAACTTTTACAAACTAAAGTTGAATATTTAGGATTAAAAATCGAAGAAAATGGACATCTTTCTTTACCGGATAATGTTCGAGAAAAATTGTATTTATTTCCCGATAAACTAGAAGACCGGAAACAAATACAACGTTTTCTTGGCTGTTTAAACTACATCGCAGAACAAGGTTTTCTAAAAAATTTAGCAAAAGAAAGAAGAATTTTACAAAAGAAAGTATCCGAAAAAACACCATGGTCATGGACCAACGAAGATACTATTTTAGTCAAAAATATAAAAGAAAAAATTCATGTTTTACCAACATTATACAATTCGCAACCGGACGATTTTTTAATAGTCGAAACGGATGCATCAAAAGATACATGGGCAGGATGCCTAAAAGCTATTATACATGGAAAAGTATTATTGGGTTTAGATATTGAGGGAAACCTCTTTAGTTGGCTTAGTTCCATTACTGATTCCCATGTATGTAAATGTAATGCTTGGAACTAGTAGTTGAGAGTCTTCATCGAAAAATGGATAACTGGAATGTAATTTAATGAATAAATCACGTTCCTTTGCAAAACGTGTTTTATAATGACGGATGACTGATTGAAAATTAGTTGGAAATTAACTGATGCACTGTAGGTTGTTTCCATTTAGGTAAATTGTATCAATGAATCCATGGGTGAAATATTCCCAAAGAGTCATTGAATCGGTAAGGTTGGCTAAAAAAATTGCTTTTGGGCCTGGTTTTCGTATGACTGGGTAAAAGCCCATTAGTGAATGGACCTCTGTGTATGAAACTAGGCTCTCCCATAACTTTGCGAATTTTTCTGTGGTTGGTTTTTTCATTAATTCTTTTTCTTTGGTAAATGGTATAGCTTGTAAGGCTGCTTTGGCTGCTTTGGCTGCGGTTAATTGGTTTAAAGATTTTGGTTGTGGTTCTGTTTTTGGAAGGGTTCCAAGAATGGTTGTCTTTGATGATTTTTCAACGGCTTCAGTTGTAACCGTTTTGTATGCTTCTCTAAATGTTGTTTCTGCTTCGACTTTTGTTTTGTAACTTTTGTGTGTAACGTTCTTTCCAACGATATGAGAATTTGCAATTCCCCAATCGTTATAGATTCCTTTGTGTGGTCCGTTAAAAATAACGTACCATTTCTTTGTTTCTACATCACTTGATTGTTGATGAGTTTTGAATATTTCTTGAGAGTTACAAGTGGATGATGATGGCTTCTCCTGTTGTTTATCGGTACTGTCTGATGAAATTTGTTGGACTGTTGGTGTAGGTGGATTTGTTGAACTGCCTGTTGACTTTTCTACTTCTTCTTTGGCTGGAGTGAACTGTGTTGACAATAACTGTAGTGTTTGTTGGAGCTGTTCTTCTTCTTTCTTGATTTTCTCCAGTTGCTTTATCATGGCTGCTTTTTGTTCCTGCTTCTGTTTTAACTGGTGCTGGATTTGCTTCATGATGGCTTCCATTCTCTCGTCAATGTATCTGCTATGTGGTTGTGTTCGCTCTTTATGTACCTGTAATGTGTATAAGATGATACTTACGTATCACTGAATACTTTTGATGATATTTTCATATCACTGTATGCTTCTGATGATACTTTCGTGTCAATGTATACTTTTGATGATACTTTCGTATCACTGTATGCTTCTGATGATACTTTCGTATCAATGTATGCTTTTGATGATACTTTCGTATCACTGTATACTTCTGATGATACTTTCGTATCAATATATGCTTCTGATGATACTTTCGTATCAATGTATACTTTTGCTTTGAATACTTATTCGTTTTCAATATCGGATTCGGTATTTGAATCGGTAGTATATGCATAGATATCAATATCTGAATCTATATCTGAATCTTCAATTGGTTCATATCCTATGTCATAAGCAATTTTTAATATATTTGTTTCTTCTGCTTTCTTTCCTTTTGTTGGGCATTCGTAGGCTTTATGTCCTTGTTCTTGACATAGCCAACATCTGCAATCTTTTTTCTTAGATGGACAATAGTTTGGATTTGATTTATATGTTTGCTTATATTGTTTTCGATTTCTAAAATATTTTCTTTCTCTATTTTTATAGTATTGTTTATATTTTGGTTTATATGTTTGTTTTTTCCAAACTTTCTTTTTTCTTTTACGCTTGTTATTATTTTTACAACCATATTGACCAATTTGATTAAATTGTTTTTCACAACATGAATCAATCTGTGCGTCAATTTTAGTTTTTTGTTTTAGACATTTATCTTTCATCCATTCTTTCAAAACGTTTATTCGAGCACCTAATGATTCTGCTATTTTACCTTCTTGTGAAAGCTTGTTAAAATATTTTAATACACTTTGACAGACAGTAGATGGTAGTTTTTGATAAAACATGTCTATTGCTAATTTTTGTCTTGGTAGATCTAAATAATAATATTGTTCGGAAAATTCACATATAAATGCATCTAAATAACACATATTACATATTCTTAAATTTGTTAAATGCCATAATGCTTTATTTCTAAAGGCTTCTTTTGATTCATTGTCTTCTACCTTTTTTCCTACAAATTCTTGGAGAATTTTATCTAAGACTTTCCTAAAAGTTTCCATTGCATTGGTAGTTGCTATTCTAGATAGTTCATCTTCTTCTAAAGATGATAGAAAACGATAAACATTTCCTTGTGTCTTATGCATAATATAACTTAAAAAATTTCTTGGATGTAGGTTTCTAAGTTCGTCGGTTAATTGAATTTGTATACCCATTTGATTACTCCAATCTTGTATTTTTGTTTCTGGATCTAGATCACAATCGATAGAAATAATATCTATAGGTGTTGGAGTGGTGTTGAATAATTTTGGTATATATTGTGGCGGTACTTTTTCCCATTTATTTTGTTTATTTTTAACCATACCTTGTCTATATAAATAGTTTTCTTCTAAAGATGGTGGTCCATATATATATATATATATATATATATATATATATATATATATATATATATATATATATTGATTTTGATAATCATCTTCTACATATGATTTATTTCGTTTTATTCCAAAATTAGTATAAGGATTATTATATGGATTTTCTTCATCGGATGTAAAATCGTATACTACTTCGACGTCATTTTCTATATTTTCATCTTTTACTTCTTCAGGTATTTCTAATGCTGCCATTAATTTAGTTAATGTTTCTACTTGTTCTTGAAGTGTTTCCATTATTTATTTTGTAAGTTAAATATCTAGTTATTGCTTTCTTTTTCTTATAAGTTTTTTGACTTTAATTTGATCTGTATAATCTTTGTATGATATAAAATCGTTCATATGACTAAGTCTTTTTAAACAATTTATTTCAGAATCAATTTGTAATTTATAGAAAGAATAAAACTTTTCATTTTCTTCTTTTATTTCTATCAAATCATACATAGTAAAAACTATACTACGATGATCTAAATTTGTTATGGCCTGGTGGCTTTTATTTAAGAGATAATTAAGATAGTCTAAATTATTAAATTGTTTTGGTTGTCCATTCTCATAAACAAGCCAAAAATTATTGTCCATTATATTTTTATAATTAATTTCTTAGTCATAACAATTACTTTCAAATAATTGATCTGATATATCATTATTTATATAATCTTCTTTTGTTAATATGACATTTTTATAACTATCTTTTTTATTAGTATTTTCTTTATTTCTTTTATACTTTTTAAACCATGTTTTTAATTTTTCTAGAATATTTTTGACTACCATGTTAAGGGTGGTTTAATTGAAAGAGGTTGTTTATTATTTTTAACTTCTAATATTTTATAAATTTGTTCAAGCAAATTTTGTGTTAGATTAATTTTATCTAATATTTCTGGAATTTGTTTTACCAATAAGTGTTTATTTACTTCTATGAGATTATTTAATTTTTATTTATTATATTCATTTTTTCGTTGATCGTCATTTCGTCTTTCATTTGTAATTCTATATCATATAATTTACTACTAGATGTTTCTGTCATATTCTTAAGCATAATGACCTAATCATTTCTTTTATTTCTTCAATATTTTCATCTTTTCTATTTTCTGTAGATGTTGAAGGTTGTATTTCTGAAATAGAGGATCTTCCTATAATTGTTGAAATTGGCGGTTCTATAATTGGGTCTCTTTTAACTAAAGGTGTAATTATTTGTTGTCGAAAATCTGTTTCATAAACTGGTTTATTATCTATTCTTTTTGGTGACTCGAGTGATAGTAAGGGTTCAAATAATTTATCGATATGAATTATATCTTCTGTTTTAAATGTAATACTATGATGAGAATTTGTTAGTGCATAGTTTATTTGATATGTTAAAGTAAAAGGATGATTTCCTTTTAACATAAAATTTTGTCTTAATAATTTATATCTTACTGTAATACTATTACTTAGATTTCTATCTTTTAAACTAAGTCCTAATTGTATATTTATATTAAATTTTATTTTTCCTTCAATTAAATTTCATTTTCCTTTGGCTATAATACTTTCTTGACTATTAATTATACGATCATCTCTAATTTCTAATTCTATTGTTGTATCTAAATCACTAAAAGTACTTTTCAAAATTACTTGAATTGTAGATATATGAATATATGCTATCTTAGATCGATCTATTTCTTTGATATGTTGTATTTTATTTTTGATCTGTTGTTTATTAATAATAGGTATAATTATATTTCCTTGAGTTGACTCTATAGGTATTGGTTCTTCCCCTACTATTTTACCGTAGTAAATAATATTTTTTTCTTGAAAATAGATTTTTAAGTGTATCGTATTTAAAATTATGTTTTTCTGATAATGTAAAATTTGATTTTCTAATAGCATCTTTATTTATATTATTTTTGCTAACTAAAGCATCAAATATATATCCTGATTCATTTTCTTCGTTATTAATAATTATGGGTTCATTAGTTTCGTTAGATGTAGACATTATAAAATATGATTTTAATTAGTATTTATTATTTAAATTGTTACTTGTTGTAGATTAGATCGTTGTTTATCTTTACTAATTCTCATAATCATAACTTAGCAATAATTGCATTACTAACTATTCTTCTATTATTTCCATGAATGGTGTCTCCTCCAAGTTTTCTTGACAATAATTGCATTGGTGACGTGGAAAATGCATAATATGCTTGCATAATTGTTTTTTAATTTCTGCTCGTAGAACGGCTAGATGATGCGAGAATTTTTCAAATGGTTCTTCGGATGGATATCACGTTCGATTCTATTTTTAAATCTCTGTTTATGGATCTTTAATGCATAATAATATCGGTTGTTTTGAATCTAAAGGGAAAACACGGATAAAAAGTAAAAACTAGATGAAAATAGCATAAAAATAGATGGATGCAGGATACATGGAATGGTTTAACATGTGGTTTCTGAAATTCTTTCATGCTGGTTATCGTAGATATCGACCTCTAACTGTGTTACAGGGAGATGGATATCACGTTCGATTCTATTTTTAAATCTCTGTTTATGGATCTTTAATGCATAATAATATCGGTTTTTTTGAATCTGGGTTTTCGAATCGGTCATGATGTATGAGGACGCGTAAGAGATGTACCTGACTGATGTATACGACGATGCGTCTAAATACTTTAGCTGGTTATCGTAGATATCGACCTCTAACTGTGTTACAGGGAGATGGATATCACGTTCGATTCTGTTTTTAAATCTTTGTTTATGGTTCCTTAATGCATAATAATATCGGTTGTTTTGAATCTGGATTTTTGAATCGGGCATGATGTATGTGTGAGGATGTGTGAGAGATGTACCTGACTGATGTGTCTGCGACAATGCATTTCTTAGATGCTTCGTGGATAATTCGTGGATATCCTATGATATCCGCTCTGCTATTCAGAAGTAAAGGGAAAACACGGATAAAAAGTAAAAACTAGATGAAAATAGCATAAAAATAGATGGATGCAGGATATATGGAATGGTTTAACATGTGGTTTCTGAAATTCTTTCATGCTGGTTATCGTAGATATCGACCAACTGTGTTACAGGGAGATGGATATCACGTTCGATTCTATTTTTAAATCTCTGTTTATGGATCTTTAATGCATAATAATATCGGTTGTTTTGAATCTGGGTTTTCGAATCGGGCATGATGTATGAGGATGCATAAGAGATGTACCTGACTGATGTATACGACGATGCGTTTCTTAGCTGCTTCGATAGGCTCTGCTATTCAGAACCGCGGGGCTTCAACAGAGGGCTCTGCTATTCAGAAGCATAAAACTTCAACAGAGGAAATTTTGAGAGCACTCAAAACTTAACACAAACAAGCTTTGCTCTATTACACTAGGCAAATGCCTTATTTATAGTACATGAGGAACTCTTCTAGAGTCTACAGCATACGTGCTATTATTGACACTACATTATTGTGTCTAGCACTTACAAATAAAGACAAACTATAGGATGGTGACTAGCACCTAATTTACATAATTGAAAACAAACGACAAAAACTAAAAGGTTGTTTCCATTTAGGTAAATTGTATCAATGAATCCGTGGGTGAAATATTCCCAAAGTCATTGGATCGGTAAGGTTGGCTAAGAAAATTGCTTTTGGGCCTGGTTTTCATATGACTGGGTAAAAGCCCATTAGTGAATGGACCTCTGTGTATGAAACTAGGCTATCCCATAACTTTGCGAATTTTTCTGTGGTTGGTTTTTTTATTAATTCTTTTTCTTTGGTAAATGGTATAGCTTGTAAGGCTGATTTGGCTGCTTTGGCTGCGTTTAATTGGTTTAAAGATTTTGGTTGTGGTTCTGGTTTTGGAAGGGTTCCAAGAATGGTTGTCTTTGAAGATTTTTCAACGGCTTCTACAAAACGGAATAATAAAAGATAATACAAAATTATGATGATAATAATTCATAAAACATCAGTACGTACTATGACGCTCTGATACCAAAAGGGAAAACACGGATAAAAAGTAAAAACTAGATGAAAATAGCATAAAAATAGATGGATGCAGGATACATGGAATGGTTTAACATGTGGTTTCTGAAATTCTTTCCATAAAAATAGATGGATGCAGGATACATGGAATGGTTTAACATGTGGTTTCTGAATTTCTTTCATGCTGGTTATCGTAGATATCGACCTCTAACTGTGTTACAGGCAGATGGATATCACGTTCGATTCTATTTTTAAATCTCTATTTATGGATCTTTAATGCATAATAATATCGGTTGTTTTGAATCTGGATTTTTGAATCGGGCATGATGTATGTGTGAGGATGTGTGAGAGATGTACCTGACTGATGTATCTGCGACGATGCGTTTCTTAGATGCTTCTGGGTTTTCGAATCGGTCATGATGTATGAGGATGCGTAAGAGATGTACCTGACTGATGTATACGAAGCTCTGCTTTATTACACTAGACAAATGCCTTATTTATAGTACATGAGGGACTCTTCTAGAGTCTACAACATACGTGCTATTATTGACACTACATTATTGTGTCTAGCACTTACAAATAAAGACAAACTATAGGATGGTGACTAGCACCTAATTTACATAATTGAAAACAAACGACAAAAACTAAAAGGTTGTTTCCATTTAGGTAAATTGTATCAATAAATCCATGGGTGAAATATTCCCAAAGAGTCATTGGATCGGTAAGGTTGGCTAAGAAAATTGCTTTTGGGCCTGGTTTTCGTATGACTGGGTAAAAGCCCATTAGTGAATGGACCTCTGTGTATGAAACTAGGCTATCCCATAACTTTGCGAATTTTTCTGTGGTTGGTTTTTTCATTAATTCTTTTTCTTTGGTAAATGGTATAGCTTGTAAGGCTGCTTTGGCTGCGTTTAATTGGTTTAAAGATTTTGGTTGTGGTTCTGTTTTTGGAAGGGTTCCAAGAATAGTTGTCTTTGATGATTTTTCAACGGCTTCTACAAAACTGAATAATAAAAGATAATACAAAATTATGATGATAATAATTCATAAAACATCAGTACGTACTATGACGCTCTGATACCAAAAGGGAAAACACGGATAAAAAGTAAAAACTAGATGAAAATAGCATAAAAATAGATGGATGCAGGATACATGGAATGGTTTAACATGTGGTTTCTGAAATTCTTTCCATAAAAATAGATGGATGCAGGATACATTGAATGGTTTAACATGTGGTTTCTAAAATTCTTTCATGCTGGCTATCGTAGATATCGACCTCTAACTGTGTTACAGGGAGATGGATATCACGTTCGATTCTATTTTTAAATCTCTGTTTATGGATCTTTAATGCATAATAATATCGGTTGTTTTGAATCTGGATTTTTGAATCGGGCATGATGTATGTGTGAGGATGTGTGAGAGATGTACCTGACTGATGTGTCTGCGACGATGCGTTTCTTAGATGCTTCTGGGTTTTCGAATCGGTCATGATGTATGAGGATTCGTAAGAGATGTACCTGACTGATGTATACGAAGCTCTGCTCTATTACACTAGGCAAATGCCTTATTTATAGTACATGAGGGACTCTTCTAGAGTCTACAGCATACGTGCTATTATTGACACTACATTATTGTGTCTAGCACTTACAAACAGGATCGAACATGATATCCATCTCCCTGTAACACAGTTAGAGGTCGATATCTACGATAACCAGCTAAAGTCATCCTTTTGTACAAAGTCAGGGTCATAAACTGTAGTTATAGTACAGCTTACAAAAAAATAAAGATAGAAATTCAAAACTTTTATTAACGTTCTTTGCTACAAAATAAACGATATATACCAATTCTTTTATAGTAACACACATACAAATGTTATGTTACCAACTTACCAACTCAAGATTTGTATGGTTATGAAATAACTTAAAAATTAAATTTAGATTACCTAAAAAGGGCGAAAGCTAACCTTAAGACACCGAAAAAACATTTTCATATCCATAAGCTCTATTACCTATAATATTCTCAAATGACAGGATATTTCTCGACCTATTGGCCACCAATTCAGTACCCGTGAGTTTTACTTTTGATATATAACCACGGATAGCCTGATTACATGCCCTTATCATTTCAATAAGATAAAAATATGTATAATACAAAAAAAATAAAAAAGGCGTTACCTCCTCTTCTGTGTATATGTCATAAGCTTTCCCCTTCGATACGAAAACATATCCCCATAAACACCAGGAGGCTTCCCAGGAACACCTTCCATGGAACTTGCAGATGAAGGACTTACAACAACAACACCACTTGATCTGCCATGCCGTTTTTTTAACAACCGAAAATACATTGGAAAATTTAGTACAATGCTTAAATAAGAAAAAATAGTAACTTATAATAAATTAAGAAACTAAAATGAATTTAAAATGAGATGTTATGTTAGAATAAAAACTAAAAGGGCATAGCTATTTCTTGCATTCTGTCCAATCAAAGGCTAAATGCTAGAAATAATGTTAGAAATTAGTTTTAATAGTTTTCTTACTAAGCCATTTTAATTAGTTTTATTATTAAGCTTTTATGTGGAAAGATAGACATATACATGCACCATATACACATATACACACATAGACATTGTATGGTTCCTTTGCCCTCCACAG
Organism: Cichorium intybus; assembly: GCA_023525715.1. Classification (NCBI taxonomy): domain Eukaryota; kingdom Viridiplantae; phylum Streptophyta; class Magnoliopsida; order Asterales; family Asteraceae; genus Cichorium; species Cichorium intybus. The sequence continues at coordinate 51,816,148 of CM042017.1, forward strand.
GTACTCAAAATCCTCAAAGGAAATGCTCTATACCCTACTGAAACAAAAAAAAGGAATGTGAGTAAATGCAGGAACTAATGTTTGAGTTGGAATGTCTGTGAATGGAAGTGACTGCATGTTGTTGTTTGAGTTGGAATGTCTGTGAATGGAAGTGACTGCATGTTGTTTGATGTCTATGGATACTACTTGAGGCTAACATTCCTGTAAAACAATGTTAATGGGCAATTAAGTAATTTTAGCTTGAAAATTTTCAAGGAAAAAGAATATCCTATTTCTGTTTTTCTTTTTGTAAGCTTGTTTCGGTGTCTTTTCTGTTTCCATGGTGTTTTCAGTCGCAAAGAGCACTTAATGAAAAAAAGTAAATAAGGGACAAACCATCCAATGGCATTATAGTGCTCACACTTCTTTATAGTTTCCTCCAACATGGACTAATATCTTGCAATAACGTATGAAAAAAATAACAAAATTAGATTTTTGATAACCACAGAAAATACATTCATAGAGTACTACCTAGGTTGATTATTGATAATCATAGACAACTTAACCAAATTAGAGGATGGTGGAATATGAAAAAGTAATTTGGGAAACGCACAACCTTAAAGTTGTTAAGGAATATTCTCAATATCATCTATGGTTTATTGAATATCCTCAGGAGTAAGTGTTAAACTTGTGAACCCAACTTAATATTAAGAAGGATCAAAATAAACACCTTCTTCTTCGCGAATTCCTCTACATAGTATTCCATATTTAGCTCCATCACTTTATTAGCACACTCAAAAATCTATAATTCACCATGGCCATCTCATAAAAAGTAACCAAAGCTGATATGAAAAAAAAAACTTATACTAAAATGAATATGTTGTGTTTAAACACTTTTGATCCAATATCTTCGGTATAACTTTAACAAAAATTATAAAGATTCACAAAATAGAAACGTTATAGAGATATATTACCATTTATGCATTTTTGTTCTCCATCTCGTTCTCATAGTGGCTTCTTCTTTCTCTAACCTTGACCTCCAGACACGATCTAATAACAAAAATACCTGAATCATGCATTTGTGTAGATCCGAGTCTATGGTTTTCAGTGAAAACAACCAGCGGTGGTGGCTTTTAGACAGAAACAGGGAGAAGTGGTGTGGTGGCGCCATTTGCGTTCAGTGGGAGAGATGATGAAGTGGTGCGGTGAGCGGTGTGAGTGGTGTGCGGTGGCTTCAGATGGTTGTGATGAGTGGTCCAGCGATGCTGAATGGTCAGTGAGAGTGGCATCGAGCGGCGGTGGTTCTATGCTGTGAGCAGTGTGCGTGGTGTGTAGTGGCTTCACAGTTATGACAAAGGTTTCACATTGGCGTTGATTGGTTGGTGATTTGGTGGTTGGTGATGGTGCTAATGTGGGCGACGGTAGAGATTAGGGTTTTGAGAGGGATGACAGAAGAAAGAGCGAGAGATTGGAAATTTTATGGAAAGAATAAAGGGAATTTACGCTGCGTTCCCGAGTCTCATTTAACGAGAGAAAATGAGAGAATTGGGTGGAACTGGGAGGAAAAGAAAAGTTTTTATGTTCCCTAGTTTTTTTTACGGAGGGAAGTGGAAAGAAAAGAAAGGAATTGGAGGGTTAATATTCTCTCCTAACTTTCCTTCCGATTTGGAAGGAAAGGAAATTACTGGTAAAAATAACACTTAATTATAACTTTCCTTTCCCTTCTTTTCCACTCGGGAACACATAAAACGTTTTTTTCCTTTAATTTTCTTCCGAATCGGGAACACGAAAATATAACTTTCATTTCCTTTCCATTCCCTTCTTTTCTCTTCTTCTTTTCTTTTCTTTTCTTTTCTCTCCATGCTAAAACTCGGGAACACAACGTTAGGGAGGAGCTACAGATGAAAGGTAAGGGCGGATATATGAGGACGACAAGATAAAAAAGGGATTAAAAAAGTCAATTGATCAGGAATATCTGTTGGGTAGCTACGTATTCAAATCATCAAGATTGCTTTTATGCATAACCACTTGTATTTTATGCATAATCAATTGGACCTCTTAATTTTAAGAGTTTCCATTTTTAGAAACTAATTTTCCTTTTTAATGTAGTATATATAAGAATATGTGTCTAATTATTTTTATTAATACTCCATTCCCGTTTAGCAGTTCCTAAACCAATACTATTAATTATATTAGGTTCTACGTCATTTTGACCCGAGCCGTCTATCATACGACACGCGCATTCCGCTTTGGACTAATGTGAGTAATATACCCCATATTTTATAATTTCCAATACTTTTGGGGCGTATCATGTGGTTCTAATATGTTCCAACTTCACTTTATTATTTTATCACAATTGAGACATTGTTGGGACATTTATACGTGAATCATTATTTGCATAATTATTGTTTGTTTACGCTACTTGTACTTGTAGTGTATTACCATTTTTAGTCTAATCTCTATGACTATGCCCGTATTCTTGAGGTATGTTATGGACAATAATAACGATATTGGGTTGACCATCCCGCCTTGAGATGCTAAGATGATTGATCGCACGTGGTTCAGTGTATGATGATTATATGCTCCATCATATATATATATATATATATATATATATATATATATATATATATATATATATATATATATATATATATATATATATATATATATATATATATATATATATATATAGGGTGTGGACTTGTTGTTGTTGTTATCATTTGTTAATCAATTTTTAATTTATAAACCTTTATCTCAATAACACTTGCTTGCCGACTTCAAAAGAAAAAAATTTCAAATTATAAATTTTCAAACTCACGATTTTCTTTAATAAAACTAGATTACTCACCAACTCTCGTAGTTGACCTGTTTTTACCCATGATACAGATTTCAAGATTGAAGTTGATGAAAAGTAGGGTGTACCTTAGAAACCCACAAAACTATTTGAATTTGATGTAATAAATGTTTTTCGTATTTGGATTTGTATTTGTATGATATGGATCTTGTTTACATACTTAGTACTTAATTGAATCTAATCATATTATAACATAGTTGTCATGAGACTTTGAACAATATATCATGGCTTGATCGATTCCGCCAAGGATCAGGGTGTGACAGCGGTTGGTGGAGAAACCGGCACGGGAGTGGCGGGAGCTGGGGTGGCCGACCTAGCGGAGACGTTGATGGTTAACTTCTGACCAATTTTGCAATGAGTTCAAAACGGTGCAGATGAAATAGTGTGTGCCAGGTGCGTTCAAGGTGACTCTAGAGGGCCGTTGGTGACGATGGAAATGGGGTTAGAGGTGGTGCAGGGACTGTACGCCGCCTGCGACACTTCAGCGGCGTTATGAAATCCCATGGTGAAGTTAAAGAGAAGAACTTCCCCGACACTGAAGGTCTGACGTGATGCCCAGGTGGTGTAAGCAGACGGTCCGGTGGGAGGAATAGTCCACCCCAAAGCGTCACCGACCACATGGGTAGTCTAAGCTGCCGTACCGTGAAATTGCACAGCTGCAAGCATGATGATCGCCACCAAGTTGAACCTAGAACCTGACATGTTTTGGCCTTTAAAGTTTTGTAAACAGAAATCTCAGACGATAAGTTCAAATCTTTGAATGATTTTGAAGGTATGTTGCGTTTTGAGAAATGGATGTCGTAGGATTCATATTTATACTTGATAGGGGATGGTTCTATTAACGCGTGACATGATCACCTCTCTCCGACGTCGGCATCGTGATTTCCGGCGACTTGAGGTCGCCATCGAACCTTCCCACTCGAGAATCCTACTGCTATTGCTTCCCATCTGCCTCGATTTGTTCATAATTGAACTCTCCAAACCGAAATCGAGCCCTAATCGATTTTCTCTTCACTCAATTTTTCTGTCTCTCTGATTCGTATGCAGACAAGGCAGCAAACATGAATTTAATTTTTATCCTTGCTTCTGAGTTCTTGTTTTACGCTATCTAGGAGAGAGACGAGCGAAGAGAGAGAGGTGTAAACGGGGGGGGGGGGGGGGAAGAAGTGGGGCGGGGCTGGAATTTTTTTAATTCATTTAATAATTATACAATCAAAAAAATAAAAAAGAAATTATAAAGGGTAAAATTGTCTTTTAACCTGATATTTGCACCATTCTTGCAATTACATCATACATATGGACAATTTTCAAGGTTTTTTCAAAAGTTGATCGATTATTGAAAAGTCATGTAAACCACATGGACCATTTACTCTACTAAATAATTATTAACCGTAGGGTGTGATTAAATCCCTAATTTAATCCTATGAGTCATAATAATTCATTTACTCTCAATTAATCCTCATGCTCATTTAACATACACGTGTCTTATATGACTACTCATAGTTGAGATGAAGTATCAAAAATTATAGATATGCATATGATCGAAGGGAATTGAGTTTTACTTTTAAATTATATTTATTCATTCTCTACTTTTATATAATAAAACGAAGTATTTGTTAATAAAGTTTCTGATTTTCAAGTATATTGAATACGTTTGTGTTCTAATATATATATATATATATATATATATATATATATATATATATATATATATATATATATATATATATATATATATATATATATATATATATATACTAAATATCAAATGAGAACCATTTTTTCCTAGAAACCTAGGAACCTTTTGACTGAAATTTTTTTTTCAAAAAAACATGACATAGTACACCTAATCGCTTATATTTAATATCTTTTGTAAAAAATAATTTGAAAAAAAAAAACATGTATACACGAAATGTGTACATATGCACGAAACGTGATCATATACACATTTGCGAAAAAAGTGCATATATGCACATTTCGTGTATACATATTATTTTTCAATTTTTTTTGACAGAAAGTCTTAAATATAAGCGACTAATTGTATTATGTCATTTTTTTTGAAAAAAAAATATTTCAGTCAAAAGGTTCCTAGGAAAAAAATGGTTCTTCCTTGAAACGGACTATATATATATATATATATATATATATATATATATATATATATATATATATATATATATATATATATATATATATATATATATATATATATATATATATATATATATATATATATATATATATATATATATATATATATATATATATATATATATATATATATATATATATGAAAGGTTTTCCGCAACCATGAACTAAAAACCTAAGTTCACATGCAACCTAGAAAAGATCTATGTTTTCTTACTTTGAACATGTAACTAATTCCTAAAAGCCAAACAAAAATTAACAAAAAGAATAAATCAGAAAAACTAACATTTAGTTTTAATCTTGAAGCTAAGCAGCACAAGTGTCCTGCCTCAAATGAGATCACACCCAGGGAGCCAGAGGGTGGACGAAAATTCCAGAGAGAATAAAAGAATGAGCAACCATAATGAGGCCTAGGGTTCCCTATTTATAGGGAAACAAGAAACCCTAGCCGTCAGCCATTTTCCGGATTATACGTACGCGCGTCGCGGCCTTTACATTGGCGCGCCACGCGCCGCAATTCAACTATTGAATTCGTACGAATATGTACGCGCGTCGCGGCCTTTACATTGGCGCGCCGCGCGCCGCAATTCAACTATTGAATTTGTACGACTTTAATCCTTGACTTCCTGATTAATCTAATTAATGCCACAGAAATTAATCCAATTAATTCCTGATTAATTATTAATCAATCAATATAGTTTCTAATTAATATATTATCACTTTAATATATTAACAAACCATATCTTTTATTTCTATTGATTTATTAATCCCATAATAAACCAACCTTTCTCTCTACCGAACTTTCTACCAAACCTCCAGCTATGAGGGCAACCCAAATGGACTTTGCTTCTATTAATTAGGTAAATACAAATTATAAGTCATGGCTTAGACACCTAATCCAACAGTCTCCCACTTGGATAAGTCTATGACTATAATTACCAATTTAACCTCTAATTAATCAGCAAACTGTAGCTTCCTAGAAACTGCTGCCGAACTCTGACCTAGTCAGTTCTGTCCGTAGATAAGTGATCAGATGATCCTCCGTCCAACAAGATATTTTCAGACATGAGACATGGATTGAGATCAATCTCTGTCTGACACACTGTTTCCCGATTTCCGATTTTGCTTATGACTCTCAGACTTCTAATTGAACGAATAAATTCAGTCCTGGCTGGCCAGCACTTCAGTCAACTTTAAAATCATCGAGTGGCCAACAGATATCTGTTTCCCGTCTGGGTCAAGGGACGAATAAGCTTCGACTGATATGTTATATCTTTTACCCGACAAATCACTCACAACAGCACGTTTTATAACATCGAGTTACCGATGCGTTTTCGTACTATCAATGAACAACCGCCTTGCAAATTATAACTCATATCTCTCCACTTTAAGACCATAAGATATTATCGTCTCAACATTGCTCGTGATATAATCCATGAAGCAATCCATTGAGCGCGGGTTTATCCAATACTCAAAACTCCATTTCCAAGTACTCATGAACGTTGCAGCAATCTTATTGCTATGTCTAACTCCTTAGACAATCTACAAACCAATTCACGACAGTCTTCCTTCATACTTACTCCCTAAGAGTATGAACGACTGTGGATGTTTGAATAATCCAATTATTCAGGAAGTAAAACATGCAAAATCGAAACATAAAATCTGACTGGCAGCTACTCCTGCTCATTACCATGTCTCCACAAGGTAATCACCAAGTCGGATTTATCATAATTATTATCGGTTTCTTATTCTCTTTTAAACTTTTAATTCAAACCTTTTATATCTATGTCTATGACCTTTTCACTCTTTCTATGTATCCAAGTGTCTAACACTTATACATTTTATTGCAGATGATCCTATCGGATACTCTTCCGATAATATCTCAATTTGTCATTTTGACATTCTCTCTCACAACTCCATTCTGGTGATGTGTACCGTGATTGCCCATGGTTCTCGGGTCTTTAGTCTACATGACTACACCCTAAGACAATTTCGAGGTGTCATAATGTGCCGGTGAACCACACGCGCTCCATCAGAAACCAACGAAATTCTTTAACCATGAAGTCCTACAACACCACGTTCTGGTGTAAACAATTACCGATTTGAAAACCCTTTCAAATCAATCACCCTAATCATTTCCCAATGATTTCTCACGTCTGTTCAAATAATCCATTCAGTATTCTCAGCCAGGCAATATCCTGAATCCAACTTACAATGCTCTAAGCATTAAGTCATCAGGATATGTTCATAACACTTCTGATTTGTTCAAGAGGCTCGAGGAACCTGATGTAATCTCACTCCAAGCCCTTTCGGAATCCTAAGATTACCAATAATCCTTGTGTCATGATTTTCGAAAACCATTTCCTTTCGGGGACTCTTTCTTATGCATCTTGAATCCCATCAAGATCATATTCTCAACGGCTAAGTCAATACTGTCAGTCTCATCTATCTGATAGATGTCTATGAACTACGTGAGTATGTTGCACCTTCTTTGTTTCTTTCATGTCAGTTCATTACACTTTGCAATGACATGAAACTCCATTCCTGGGTTATGCATCTTGAATCTCATCAAGATCATATTGGCAGAATTCTGATCTATCTAATAGATGTTCACAACCACCTGAGTATGTTGTATCTCTTAAAGTCTTTTATAGCGAATCGTTTCTTAACACCAAGTCATTACACTTTGTAATGATAAGAGACGTTTCCTAGAACCAGTATGTAACCCACATACAATGATAGCAGATAACAACAATACTCCCACTGGCTTTGACACCGTTATATGACTCTTTCGGACTATTCACAAAATCCAGAACTTATGGCACATTTTGCGAAACCGAAATCCAAACCTTTCCGACATATTAAAGGAAATATTTCAGGCTATTCACAAAATCCAAACCTTTTGGCCTATTTTGAGAATCTGAATATCCTTTCTTGCGAGATGCCCATGGGACGAATCCCGGGGCCATGTACTTTTTGTAATGGCATGCTCTATGTGAGTCCCTATTAGTGTGCCGGTAAACCACACACGCTCCACTAACGACTCACACTATGCCACGCAGAATCCTCTCGGATTACATCTTCTATTGAGAGTGCTTCTCTCATAATCAATCGCTTGACTCCAAGTGATGACTCATTCAACCAGATGTTCTGTAAGTACATTTCTATGTTCCCTTCTTTTGATGATTCAATTACTCCCACTGGTTCCTAGACCAGTTGTAAAGATCAATCAAACTGTCACATAGACTGTGTCTCGCGGTAAGGTTCTCTTATTTGGCAGCAACCGGGCTCACCAATGCTTCCAGCAGTCGGATTACTTATCCGTACCATCTTTAGTGTTTTACCACTACTCGGTATATCACCCAAATCATAACTCCTTATGACAGTGACAATAACTACTGGTCAAGCGAATAGAGGTTATGTCAGGTTTAACAAGAATCTAATTCCTGGTTAAGTCCCAGTGGTGACTAAAGGTTCTTTCACTTGGCTAATCCCTAAACTCATTCAGAATTATTCTTACTCCCACTGTTTCCTTAGAACTTGAGTTCTTTCTAAAAGTACTCTTCTTTCAAAGGATAACCGGAGTGGCCAATGAAACGACATTGCTGATCAGTTTCAGGCTTGTCATGAGATTCAGACGAATGCTACATGACCCTGGACTTTCTATGTACTAGTGGGACGATCCCAGCTTTACATTTCAGACAGTGTCAACATAACCTACTTAGTCTAAGATGTGGTCGGAATATGGTTTCTGCGGTCTGACTGGTTTAATATTCAATTTATTGAAATATTAGTCGGAAATGTAACCAGTGTATCTTATACACTGAGGATCAAAACTATTTCGATCAATGCTCCATCGTCTTCCCTAAGACACATTATAACCATTAGTGTTCTTGGAAGAGGATAAACTGTGAAACATTTTCTCAGTCTATGTTGTTACTCAGGTTCTGTTGATCTTATACTTCCTTTGAAATCCTTTAACGCTTCAAGGTTCCAATCAATCGCTTATTCCGATAAACGAAGCCATATTTGTCAAACTATTTGGCAAATATTTTGAAGCATAACTAATCGTGTTCTGTTCGAAGATGTGAGCAATACACAGTAACTTATGTGTCCGTCGCTCAAAATCTTAATACCTTTACATCTCCATGTAAATTTATGACTTTGTTAATATTGTTCAAGACATGCAATCATCACCTGACTCCAAGTCAACTGATTCCAAAATCCTATCCATTGGATCTTTGGGTGATTCCTTTCTTGCCACAATTAATTTTATTAAGCACTCAATTCATCATGTGACTCTAAGTCAAATGATTCCAAAGTCCTGTCCAACTGGACCTTTGGTTGAAGTGATTCTCATAAAATTCACTTTAACAATCGTAAAGAACATAATTTATAAGTCCAATCCCATTGGATGTATCAACATTCAAGTTATTACCATTTATGCCATTAACACATTCACACAACATTTCGAGGATAATTAAAACAATCATGTTTTAAAAGAAAAATATTTTATTAAACCAGAATTATCCTCAGAACAATGTACTATGCGAATCCATGTCGTATGTATCTATAAACTAATAACAAGAACAAATATCTAGCTAAACTCAAAAACCGCACGAGCTCCAGATCCAATCCGAATATGCTCCTGTGCGACACCATCCCGCATCCTCCAGAGTTCGTGCATACAGAGCAAATGTGTGAAACACATCCTGTATCAAGGAAATGTCCGTGCATACAGAGCAAATGTGTGAAACACATCCTGTATCAAGGAAATGAGGATCAGGTGTTCTGAATTCTAAGATATTTATGAGTTTGCCAAACGGTTTGGCTTTTGAGCATTTTTCCAATCTTTCCGTGACTGTGTCCCACCTTATGGATTCCCAGTTTGAAACATCGAACAATCGGTCCAGACGATCTGGATCATTTCTTGATGCACCTTCATACTGGACTCAATCCTGAAGCAGCTGAATTAATGGAACTATGCTTCTCCATGAACGATTCATACAGAGTCGACATTGAATGCACTTCCACGATTGTCTTATCCGGTTACCCTTTCTGTTCATCTAGATGAACAGATCAGCGAGTTGAGCTAATGCTTAACTCCCGATCCCAAAGGGAAACCAGTTTTATACTGTTTGCCTATGTATCCCTCAATCTCGGGAATACGCAAACTGGTGCTACTTCCTTCTAGCTTGCAACTTCAAGCTCTTTGAAGATCCTAGTTCGTTCCCTTTATTCAACCAATTCACAGAACCTTTCCTGAACTAGCTGTGCTAACTTATCAGACCCCAGGAATTCTAAATCCCTGCGGAACTCGGGGTTAATGATCAATAGCATAAGGCAACGAACTTCCTTGGACTCAATAGTCAATGAGTCATGCTCATCACAAGCTGCTGTGTGATGCCATGTTTGGGAGCGGACACTCAGTCGGATATGGTTCGCCAGCAAAACTAAGAACTATTCTCTAATTGCAAAACCATATCACATAGTTCAGGCCAGTCAGCCTTACCATACTAAACAGGTGCTTTCTGAAGCTCTCAGAAATGGGTGAGGGAGGAGAAGGAGGAGAATGACATTTTCTTCAGACATATATAAAATTTGAATTTATTAGTTTAATTAATCCTTTTAAATAATTACCCAATATATATTATTTAATAAGGCTAGGATCCAAAATACCCCAACTATGCTGTGAAGAGGGATGCCGTAATCACAACACAGTGGTCATTAAGGTAGATAACTTTTATCAATTTCAGTCTTATGAAATTCCTAGATCTGTGAGATTCATTGAACTGTTCAATGGCATGTTTAATCTCGGATATGCCCCACCGTTTGTGACTGGGATGCCGAGGATCACAAACCGGGTGTGAATAACCATGCAAATTAGCTTGGTACTCTCGGGGTCCATTATCATCTCAAATTGATGTGCCGGTTAACCACACACGCTCCATCAACAATGATAACACCCGAGAAACCCATTGCCACTCTTTATGAACCCTCATTGGTGTGCCGGTAACCCACACACGCTCCACCAACGTTTCATAAAGTGCAATGTGCAATTTCATAGGTTAGCATCAAATTCACATTTTTCTAAAGTAACTAGATTGGGAATTCTTGTACGGGATCTAGCACTTTGATCATTATACTTTTAATGATTAAGCGGTCCTATCAAAACTGTTCGGCTAACGACCCTCCACTGATCAGGCGAGCGGTGGGTGAGAGTGAACACCCATTAGACCGCCATTTTATAGGCAGTCTCCTTATACCCACTTTAAAGACCAGCTTCGTGAATGAGGCCTACTAATGATTTGACTAACCAATTTATCTTATACATATAGTATTAACTTTTAATAATATATATAAGATGTATTTTAAACCTTTTAAAATATTCCTGGTTTATCTTTTAATTTCCTGAAATTTAACTATTAAACTTCAAATTAAATTAAACCTTTAATTTGATTTAATTTATCTTTTAATTAAACTATTAATTAAATTAATTAAATCTTGATATTTTAAACCTTTTAAAATATTTTAGGATTTATCATTTAATTTTCGAAATTTAACCATTAAATCAAAATTAAATTAAATCCCTTGAATTATCTTTTAATTAAAAAATTAATTAAATTAATTCAAATGTAGATAGGTTTTTCCAAATTAATCAAATCAATTTAAACCTATCTTAAACCCCTAATTATCGAATTCAAACAAACTGGGTTTAAAGTTATCCATTTAATTAACGAATTAAAGTTACCAAAAATAGAAAACCTCCTAAAACCCTAACAATGAAAATCGAAAAAGAAGGGGGGAGGGGCTAGGGTTTCAAAAACCCTAAACCCCAAAATCGAAATCAGGCCCAAAAGATTTATAAACAATAAACCCTAATTAGGAAAACTATTACAGCCATTCAATAAGAAAACAACAAAATGCTCTGATACCACTGAAAGGTTTTCCGCAACCATGAACTAAAAACCTAAGTTCACATGCAACCTAGAAAAGATCTATGTTTTCTTACTTTGAACATGTAACTAATTCCTAAAGGCCAAACAAAAATTAACAAAAAGAATAAATCAGAAAAACTAACATTTAGTTTTAATCTTGAAGCTAAGCAGCACAAGTGTCCTGCCTCAAATGAGATCACACCCAGGGAGCCAGAGGGTGGACGAAAATTCCAAAGAGAATAAAAGAATGAGCAACCATAATGAGGCCTAGGGTTCCCTATTTATAGGGAAACAAGAAACCCTAGCCGTCAGCCATTTTCCGGAATATACGTACGCGCGTCGCGGCCTTTACATTGGCGCGCCGCGCGCCGCAATTCAACTATTGAATTCGTACGAATATGTACGCGCGTCGCGGCCTTTACATTGGCGCGCCGCGCGCCGCAATTCAACTATTGAATTTGTACGACTTTAATCCTTGACTTCCTGATTAATCTAATTAATGCCACAGAAATTAATCCAATTAATTCCTGATTAATTATTAATCAATCAATATAGTTTCTAATTAATATATTATCACTTTAATATATTAACAAACCATATCTTTTATTTCTATTGATTTATTAATCTCATAATAAACCAACCTTTCTCTCTACCGAACTTTCTACCAAACCTCCAGCTATGAGGGCAACCCAAATGGACTTTGCTTCTATTAATTAGGTAAATACAAATTATAAGTCATGGCTTAGACACCTAATCCAACAATATATATATATATATATATATATATATATATATATATATATATATATATATATATATATATATATATATATATATATATATATATATATATATATATATATATATATATATATATATCGAAAAAACATGTTGCTGCTCTAACGCTTCAGCACAATTGACGCATTGATGTTTTAGCGACAAGATGAATATATAATTATTTATATATGATTGTCATCTCCCACACCTCCACCCCCAACCCCCACCTTCATCACTATTACCAGCGACATCACCACCGCCACCAACACTATCGTTGTCGCTGTCATTTTTACAAACACTGTTGCCGCCACAACCACTTGTGTCACCTCCCCCACCACCACAATTGCAACCGCCACCTTTTCCACCTCAAACACCTACACTTCGATGCTGCTC